>CM043699.1:26943137-27360637 GCA_023935145.1 Bretschneidera sinensis
ATTCAAGCTAAAGAAAGTAAGAACCAATGCTCATATAATAAGTTGTAGACACTTGTTCCAAAATCTTTTTTTTTTCTTGGGGCCACCAACTATTACATTTTTATGAGGACATTGGAGTCCATAAATAATGATATTTTTTCATCTTTGGGGGCAATCCCCCTGGTCCCCCATTAAAAATGCCCTCACTTTTCTCCACGCGAAAGTCTCGTTTTCCATATGAGTTGTCATCGCTTCAATAAAAAATATAAATAAAAATTATAAACTATGGAGTATGGAGACTTTATGGTCTTGTCTCTTCTTTCTATCTCATGTTTTTAGCTCTGTAGGTTTTGTCTTTCCCGTTCGGTCTCTTTATTTCTCTATTGTCTTTCTAGTTGTTTTTTAATTCATTATACAAGAGTGGGTATTCTCTTATAATTATAATTTATATGAATGTGCTTACTTTTATCATGAAAAAAATGGATTTTTAAAAATGCAATTCTAAACTTGTTACTGTAAAACAAAACCATTATAAATATGTCTTGTTTATGCTGCAATTCATTAAGTGTTCTTCATAACCACACCGCTTGAGTAGAATAATTTTTAGCTACAATATATTCAGCTTTAGCATTTAAAAGATCAACCATATGTTCCTTTTTAGAAGACCAAGAAAAATAAATCTAAAACCAAGATGAATGGCATAACCCTTTATGCTCTTTCGCCTTTCAAAATCACTCGTTTAACCACTATTTGTATATCCAACAAGTTTCACTGCATCAATTGAAGAATTAAATACCATGAACTTCAGGTTATGGTTAGAAAAATCATATCATCTACATACAAGCACACAACGAAAAAGTCTCCCAAATTAGACTAATATACAAATTATGTTCGTGAGGATTTCTATGAAATTCAAGCTCGAGAAAGTAAAAACTAATACTTGTATACTAAACTATAGACACTTGTTCCAAAATCTTTTCTTTTTTCTTGGGGCCATAAACTATTGCTTTTTTATGAGGACATTGGAGTTCACATATAATGATATTTTTTCATCTTTGGGGGCAATCCCCCTGGTCCCCCATTAAATCTGTCCTTACTTTTCTCCATGTGAGAGTCTCGTTTTCCATCTGAGTTGTTATCGCTTCAATAAAAAAATGAAATTGAAAATTATAAACTATGGACTATGGATACTTTATGGTCTTGTCTCTTTTTTTCATCTCATGTTTTTAGCTCTATAGTTTTTATTTTTCCCGTTTGGTCTCTTTATTTCTCTATTGTCTTTCTAGTTGTTTTTTAATTCATTATACAAGAGTGGGTATTCTCTTATAATTATAATTTATATGAATGTTCTTACTTTTATCATGGAAAATTAGATTTTTATAATGCAATTGTAAACTTATTACTATAAGACAAAATCATTATAAGTATGCCTTATTTATGTTGTAATTCATTGAGTGTTCTTCACAACCACGCGGATTGAGCAGAGCAATTTCTAGCTATAATATATTCAGTTTTAGAATTTAAAAGAGCAACTATATGTTCCTTTTTAGAAGACCAAGAAAAAAAAATCTAAAAGCAAGATGAAAGGCATAACCCTTTGTACACTTTCACCTTTCAAAATCACTTGTTTAACCACTAGTTGTATATCCAACAAGTTCCACCGCATCAGTTGAAGAATGAAATACTATCAACTTCAGGTTATTGTCAATAAAATCACATAATCTACATACAAGCACACAATTAAAACGTCTCCCTACAAGTTAGACTAATGTACAAATTATGCTCTTAATGATGTCTATGAAATTCAAGCCCAAGAAAGCAAGAACCAATACTCGTATACTACGATTTAGAAACTTGTTTCAAAACTTTTTTTTCTTTTGGCCACCAACTATTTCTTTTTAACAAGGACATTGGAGTCCATATATAATGATATTTTTTCATCTTTGGGGACAATCTCTCTGGTCTTCCATTAAATCTGTCCTTATTTCTCCTCATGTGAGAGTCCCGTTTTCAATCTTAATTGTCATCGCTTCAATAAAAAACAAAATTAAAATCATAAACTATGGAGTATAGAGACTTTATGGTTTTGTTTCTTCTTTCTCTCTCATGTTTTTAGCTCTATTTTTTCTCATAGTTTTTATTTTCTCCGTTTGGTCTCTTTATTTATCTATTGTCTTTCTAGTTGTTTTTTAATTCATTATACAAGAGTGGGTGTTTTCTTATAGTCCCTCCTTCTGCTCTTTCTCTCTCTATCCTTTTTTTTTTTCTTCTAGTGTGTGTTGTTGGACCACACACTACAATGGATTTAATTTTTATAAATCCTAGTCTATTTAATTTCACATATTATATACGTATGCACTTATACTTTTAAATGCTTTAGAAATACTTGTATCGAGAATTTGTGGTACTCGCCTATTAATTTTTTTTCTCTCTCTATTTCTCTCTTTATACATACTTTTCTGTTTATTATCTTTTGTTTGTTTTTAAGTCCATAATACAAGTGTGTGTATGTTCTCCTTTGGTTCTGCATTTGTTTCTAACTTTCTCTCTTAATCTAATTTTCTTTCTTTTTGTTGTCAATTACATTTTTTACAATTAATGTATTAATGATATCGAAGTCAACAAGCTCTTACCCCATTCAGTGGTAGCTTTATTGTTTTTTTTTTTGGGATCGACATATCTGATGTCATTCATTTTAGAGTTTGCATTGGGTGCAAAACTTTTTGCACCGGGTGGAAACTTGACTGATAAGTTTTACTAATAATGTACAGACATTATTAGTAAAGTTCTCCAAAATTATCAGTCAAGTTTTCATCCCGATGGGAAAATGAGTTTTGCACTCAGTGCAAACAAGAATTTCTCCATCTTATTTAATTATGTGCCTTTACCAATAAATTGTGCAAATGTGCAAATGTGTAATTGTGAGATAAGTTCAATTGCTGCATTTCCTCGAACAATAAAATATAAGGCATTACTAAAAAATTATATATATATATATATATATTTGGGCATGGTATTTGATTTTAGTAGTGCCATAACAAGGAGGATGAAAGAGGATTAGAAAAATACATAAAAATAAAATAAAAGGATGAATTTGCCATCCATAAACTTTTTGCTTTGATATGTGAGAAAAAAATTGGAATCAAACAAGACTTTTCATATCATTTATAATGGAATGTGATTGTATTAAAGTTAGTTGCTAGTGCTTGGAAATTCTATAACATGCTTGAAATTTCACATTTCCACTAATCTTCATGGATAAATTAGAGATAAACACCTTATAAACCAAACCAATATGTCCACACAATATTAAACATTAAGAATAATCCTTAACCCTAGAAAAACTAAGCTCGTTTAGCTTATTTGTTGTTAGATTTTAATGTTGAAGATGGGGAAGTGTAAAATTTTCTTTCATTTAATTAAAAAAATGAAAAATGAAAGAAGAACATAATGAGCATGTTTGATATTGATTCTCGAAAAAAAAATATTTCACTTTGAAAATATTTTTGGTTATTGTTTTCATAAACAAAACTTTAAATACTGTTTTTGAAAATATATTTGTTTCTAAAAACATGTTTTTTTTTTGTGATTTCCGTTGTTTTCTGTAACTATTATTTTTAAAAAATCTAAAAAAATAATGAGAATACACAATTGAAAGCAATCAATAAATTGTCTCATTCCTTTAAAAATGTTTTCTCTCGTTAAAATATAGCATAATTACAATGAGAAAGACAAAAAAACCTTTAAAATATCAATCTCCAAACATGATTTAAGTAAAAAATAACAGAAAACTATATTCTATTCACGTTTTGCAAACAAAATACATAAAACAAATTCTAATATGCTATATTTCTTTAGTTTAGATTTTTGTTTTAGTTCTCCATCCTTTGCTTAGCTTGATCACCCAAAAATGAATTGTAAAGATGCACATGTAACTGATGGAAGCTATATTAATAATAGATTAATAATTGACAAAAGTTAAATTAATAATTTTTTCGTGTTTTATCGATTTTATTCTTAATTAATCATTGTAATGAATGAGACCAAAGTGTGGTCCAAATGGATCGTTTAAAGCTGTGTCTTGTATAGTATTGCTCCATTCCAAATACACAAAAGGCTTAAACCCAGGCCCAGGCTTAAAAACAGGCCGGGGTCCCAAATACACAAAAGGCCCCACACCTCAAGGATGCACACGTGTATCTTCCAATTAGATTTCTTCGCGTCATCCCATCCTTGTCGTGAAGCTCGATGCAAGTGCACAAGAAGAAGACGCTTAGGTGAGAAGGTTCATTTATTGGCCCAGCCAAAGAACCAACATTAAAAAAAAAGAAAAAAAAAAAGCCTCTAGACATTGAATTCTGGCATCACGATTTACGACTCTCTCACCTCCGCGCTGAGAGAGAGACCAAAATAAAGAGACAGAAAGAGAATCGAGTAGGTAACAAGGTGACATGTGCACTACACTCACGAGCTTCACGGCTTCATCTAGCAACGTTTCCCCTCTCCTCCGTGAAACGTGCACCGTCGTTTAGCAACGTTAAAGCGGAGTGTAAAAGGAATCGTACGGGCGCCACCTGTGCGTTTCCTTGTTTGCTCTCCCGATCCGATCACCTAAAAACCCTAATCCTCACTCACTGATCAATTCCTCGATTCCAATTCTTACGTATACATATAGAGAGTGTGAATTTCGTTAAGGGCAAAGAATGGTATTGTTTCAGTTCTAATTGAGAATAAGCGAACGATCATTATCAATTCTTAGCGAGAGAAAGAGATTTTTACAGAGATGATGCAGAGACGGAGTCCACCGAAGCACAGGCACGACGGTACTTCGCCGCTTCCACTTGGGATGGATTGGAGTCCTCCACCTCGAAAATGGGTGAGCTTTCTCTATCTTCTTTTTCTTTTTTTAAATGGGTATTTGATATTCTTTTGACTTTCAGATTCAATTGAATTTTGTGCTATGGTGAATTTGAATTTCCTTATGTTGATTGACCTGGCATGAATTCGTAAATTTTAGTCCATAGATTACTGGCTCTAAATTGCTCTGCAAATTGATCTGTGTCTTTAATAAATCTTTAATAATTCATATGCAGTTTGACAGGGTGGTGTGACCGTAGCTTAGAAATTCGAGTGTATTGAGAGTTTTAGTCTTCGTAGAAGTTCTGTTTCTAGGTAATTGACTAAGAATATAGAGTTGAGCATTGTTACTCCTACCAGCCAATTTTTACTTAAATTTTTCATACTGAAGTGCTTAAATTGCTTACTGTCCCCACAAATCTATGGGGTGGTGTGATATTAATTGCAACCATATTAGTTTATAAAACAGTCTTGTAAAATTTGTTAGTGAGACTAGCAGTATTATCCTAGTTACTGTGATTTTCAGGCGATTGTTTACAGGTTTTTGAGGTTAATTTGGTTGATTTTCATTACTTCACCTCGTTATACTTGGTTTCTAAGTCCATTCAATCCAGTGGGGGCTAACAATTAGCGTAATTCTCAGTCATTCACCTGCTGCACAACAATAGTCCATCAATTGATCGAGCAAGCGTGGCATTTATTGCTAACAAATATTATTAAGCAATAATTTTTAATCACATAAATCTAAAAAAGCCGAGGGTTTCATTGCTCCCTTTTTTTCCGTTAGTACTTCCTAATATTTCTAGAAACAATGCTGATGCTGTTGACATTAGCAACTAAAATTATGTGTATTTTGCCTCATTACTATGCATGCAGTTTAAAGAATTTGAGTTGGTATATCTCCTTGTGTAAAAATTGCTTTGCCCATGTGAGACCTGTGAGACATTTTGCTGCGGGCTGAGGCGGAAATTGTGGCTGTTTTATGGATATTTATGAGCCTCCTGTTTAGCAGTCACAGTATACCTCCAGTGGTAGATTGCATATGTTTTTATGGTCCTCCTTCCTGGCTAAGGTATTAAAAACTTATAGGTAAAAATGGTTTGAGTTATATATTTTAAGTCAAGTATGATAAGTGGGAGACTCCGTAAAAATTATGGAAAATCCTTCAAAATGAAGATGAGAAGTTATTGGTGGTATAAAAGCAATGTTGTAAATAGCAGAGTACATTGTTGGTTGTATCATCTGTTTATTATATCCACAATGATGTGAATATTTATAAATTTTTTTGTTGACATTTTCGCCTACACTATCGCTTCTTGGCAATTTGTACTTTCAACTCTTTGCAGCCATAATTTTTTCAACATCTTAATGTACACAAACAGTAAATTTTCGTTAATTATCAAACAACATACATGCACTCTGTTGGGCTCTACTTTTTGGATTCAAATTTCTTATGTGGCAATGTTGTAATTAGCTTAGTACAATATTGATTATATCATTTGTTTATTATATCCACAATAATTGAAATATTTCTAAATTTTCATGTTGATATTTTTGCCTACAGTATTGCTTCTCGGCAATTTCAACTCTTTGTGGCCTTTTTTTTTTGTGGATGATGGCAACATCTTAATGCACAAACACATGAAAATTTCCTTAATTATCAAACAACATGCATGCATGCACTTTATTGGACTCTTATTTTTTGGATTCAAATTTCTTATATGGCAAAACTAAAGTAAGTTTTATATTTCGCCGACACATTTAACTCATACTAAGTATATTTCTTTTCAATCTTACAAAAAAAGAAAGTTTTATATTTTGTTTTTCCATCTTTTGAAATGGAAAACATCTTTGCCCTAGTCATCAAGAGACCTATACATTTTGGAGGTGGAAAATGTTTCCTTTTTTAATAGTTTCCATTTCAGTTCTTCTCTACTGTGGCTAAGCTATATTTTATTTTTTCAATGTCATTATTTGCATCACATTTATCTGCTTAAAATGGTTTTAGCTGTAATTCCAAAGTTCATGTTTTTTGTGCAGAATGGACGAGATACTCTTTGGCCACATGATGCTCAGACAGGATGGAGTTACTGCATTACAATACCTTCATGGGTTGTCCTCCCAAAATCAAGAGATTCAGATCCTGTAGTGGTACTCAAATTGAATGACTCTCCGGTGTTTATCTATACCAAGGGTTAGATGTTGTTTTAAAAACCATCCTTCTAGGTTTGAGTTGGTAATATCTTGTACTCTTGCAAGTTACAACCTTTGGCCTGTTCTCATTGGGACAAGCGCACAGTTTCTGCATATAAATGGGTGTTCCATATCTTGGTCAATTTTTTTGAATGGTTCTAAGTTTAAAAATTTATTAGTTGCCAAATCTACTATTTTCTTTTTCCTGAAAAGAAGCTAGCGACATAATTTGTGGAACATTTTGTGTGATGCCGTGATCATAACGATCCTACTTGGATTGTCTAAAATTTTTCCAATGTATGAAACGTCACAAGTCACCTTTTACTCCACTTTCCTTTTTGTTTTTTTTTCCAAATCAACGCCTTGTTCGAGTTAGATTGGAGCAAAAGAATAATGTAACTCATCCCACTATTACAGAATTAAGGCTTAACTCTGTCAACTGAGTGTGAATAAGTCTTAGTCGAAACTCTTCCGGTTTTATATCTGAAGTATCACTAGATTTTTCAGAGCCTCATTTACAATTGTTGATACGTTAACAGGAGTGATAAAGGTGTACTCCCCTTGTTTGCTTCCTTCTGTCCTTTTTAATCTTGTGAAATTATTGCTTAAGTAAAGGTTAAACTATAAGTCAAAATTTTCAATTATCTAGATGTTGGGTGAAACTCTTCTACCTTTATGCATGTATTATGTTAACATTCTTAAGGGGCAGTTTTACAGGGTTCAGGTTGGGATACAATCGCCAGAAGGGGTTACAACAACACGTGGTGTATTGAGAAGATTTAATGATTTCTTGAAGTTATTTACTGATGTAAGTATTTGAATTTTCTATTCATTTTTTACAGGGTTTCACTACGAATTCCGTTTTGTTGTATCCGTAAGGAAATTGAAACACATTACAATGCCATAATTGTTCTTGTCTGAAAATTTAAGTACATTCTTTTGAGGGCATACTAGTGTTTTTATTGGCTTTCGTTTGTAGCTTAAAAAGGCATTTCCGAAGAAAAGTCTCCCACCATCTCCACCCAAGGGACTATTGCGTATGAAAAGCAGGGTGCTGTTGGAAGAGGTACGCAATTTGTTTTATGTAATGTGATCTACAGCCGATAGAACAAAAATAAGATGACTCACTAGTAAGTGCTTCAAGTCTAAATGCGTCGAATCTATTTTCTAAATTGCTGTAATTATTTCTTTTGTGGGCTCCAATAATGTTAATACTAATATCTTCAGTATTTCTTAAATAATTGTGCCTTGTACTTAGTTCCAATTTTTGATCTGGTGAAAATCTGGCTGGAACTACATTTCTTTCTGGAATTATGCCGTTCTGCATGATATGACACAATTTGAGCTGCATTTTGATTGCAGAAATTTATGGAAATTTCAAAAATAAATGTCAGTAAAAAGTGTGTGTATATATATGTGTGTGTGTGTGTGTAGGGCATGTAGACGGTGTGATCCCCTATACAACTATCTTCTTGATGGAAAACAAAACTTAATGGTTCTTATACATCTTCGTGAAACAAGATTTAGCCTTCATTTATTATGCCTTCGTTTATTATGGGTGACGTATATTCTTAATAGGCTTAGTTTTGTTGCAGAGAAGATGCTCTTTGGAGGAATGGATGACAAAGCTACTATCTGACATTGATTTATCAAGAAGTGTTGCAGTGGCATCCTTTCTTGAACTTGAAGCTGCTGCGAGGTCTTGTATGTGCCATTCTATTTCATCAAGCTCACGCAAAACATTCTTATCTAGTGAATTTCATATATTTACATGAAAGAGCATGCTAATTCAAATTTGTCAGTCATTTTTAAAGAATTTATCTATTGTGCTCAATGATCATTGTCGGTATTAGAGTTTTTACAATGCATGGTATTCCTTTCAGCATTCCAAGATGTAAATCAGCATGCCTCAGAAGCAAATCCTGATGGAAATAGCACTAAATCTTCACTTCAGATGCATCCAAATTCAAGTTTATCTCTTGTTGCGGGTAGCTCATCAGTCACATCAGATTATGGTAGTGATACTGCTTATGAGACATCTGAGCTTGGAACACCAAGGTTGGGAAGGGATGATAATTCTGAAACTGGTATGGATGATCTAATGCTGGGTGAAGATTTGTCAAACCCAATAGAAAAGCTTGTGAAGTATGGCATGTCCAACATTGATGAAGGACTCTTTATGGGACATACTATTCTGGACCAGCTTGAAGGTTTACATAAGCATAAATCACATGGCAGACATGGCAACAATGTTTTAGCGAAGGATACCTATAATGGAAATGTTTCTAAAGATTCATTTCTTGCTAGCAATGGGTTGGGACTTTTCTCGGAACCTGAGACTGGTAAAACGATTGGGCATGTTCGTAAGCTATCTACTGAGAGTGTTAGAAGCGAGGGAAGTTCTCTAAGAGGCAGTGAAATATCAAACTCTGTTATCCCAAACTTAACTTTTGACGGCTATTTTGACCTCCCTGGAGGTGCCGAGGTTTCAAGTACCATGGGTATTGTCGGCAACACAGAGTTGCAGTTTTCAGGTGATGCACAAGTCGTTCTTCCATTGGATCAGCGTCATAAAATGAACAGGGTTCTTTTGACCATGCAGCAGAGACTTGTCACTGCAAAAACAGACATGGAGGATCTTATAGCAAGATTAAATCAAGAAATGGCTGTGAAGGATTACCTTACAACAAAGGTATGTTAAAGGTAAATGAAGTATTGATGTAGAACAGTAGGAGCAATAGAACTAAAAGTAACAAGAACAATTCCTAATTGCTGGAAAATTCCCTATCCAAGGGAAGTAACAGTCAACAAAGCCCAATCAAAGGGAAGTAAAATATCTAATTGCTAAATTAAATTCCTAAAATCTTACTACCCAAAATATTTAAATCCCTAAAATCCTAATATCCCTAATATTATCAAAATTACATAATTAACTTTATAATCAAAATAACTCATAATACTCGATTAAAAACCCAAAATCTAGTCTTTTATGGATACTCCATCTCTGATACCAAACGTTGTTGAACAGTAGAAGCAATAGAACAAAAAATAACAAGAACAATTCTCACTCACAGTAAATTTCCCCATCAAAGCTATTCTTGATATCATAGAGACGTCTAATCTGTAGTCATCTTAGAAACCGTTGTCCTACCTTAATAAGGAAACTAACTAATCCCAAATCAAAATCAAATCTCTAATTGCTAAATTAAATTCCTAAAACCCTAATACCTGTTAAGAGATCTTTTTTCAAAGAATTTCTCTTTGGCTGGGGACAAAGATACTTTCATCAGTTCTTGTGTTTTCACTTCTGGTGCTGAGTTGGTGTGGGAGATGCCCCGAACTTGGAATGTGCAAGATTGGGAGAGTCAAAGCTTAGAGTGGTTTTTTTGGGAAGGTTTATTTCTCTAGAGTAGTTGAGTAAGGAAGATAAGATGAACTGGGTTTTGAGAGGGAGAGGGAGAGGGAGAGGGAGAGGGAAGTTTGATGCTAAATCTTTTTACTTTGGGCTACAGGAAGGTAATACGATGGAAGTGAGATATGATTTTCCTTAGAGAGCTATTTGGAAGACCCGAGCACCTTTAAAAGTCGCTTTCTTTGTGTGGGAAACGGTTTAGGGAAAGATTTTGACCATTGACATCCTCCAAAATGAAAGGAAAGTCTTAGTTAACCGGTGCACCCTTCGCAAATTGGTGAGCCACAATCTCCTAAGGTGCTCTTGGGTCAGGCATTTATGGGAAGCAACCTTTTTGGTTCTTGGTATCTCTTGGGTGAGAGCGAAGTCTTTGGAAGGGGAGCTTTGGGCTTGGAAGGATATTGGGGGTTCAAAAGGGTTGAAAGATGTTGTGGCCTTAATTCCTCTCTCTATCATTTGGTTGACTTGGAATGAGAGGACTACGAGGTCTTTTGATGGGTAAGAGACTTCTATTTTGGTTATTAAAGATAGACGGCTACACTTTGGGCAAATGACCATTTTTTTATTAAATGAGCTTGATCTCACTGACTCTGAATTTTTGTCATGTAAATAGTTTGTACATGGGTTGGCACTCCTTTGGTCCCCTCTGTGCCTTTTAGCAGTATACTTTTTTACATATAAAAAGAAAATATATCCCCAATATTATCGAAATTATACAATTATGCTTATTATCAAAATAACCCATAATACTCAAATTAAATACCGTAAATCTAATCTTCCATGCATACGACATCAAGTATACTTTTCAATATCAAATTTTTGGGTTATATATATTGACTGTAAATGGACACTATATTTACTTTTTTTTATTAGTAAAAAGTTCATTAAAAATAGGACACTATATTTACTTAAAGTTAAATTTTATATGAAAGTTATCATATATAAAATAAGTTAAATACATTTTAGAATTTTAGTGGCTTGAAGGTGGGCCTCTTTTGTTTCTGTGTGTATAACAGTATATACAATCATCTCTATAAGATTTGAACATTCTGAGATTACATAGGAAGGTTAATGAGTTTAATTTTACAAAGCCTGCTAATAGACTATAAATATTATGATACTTCTGTAGATATTATGTGGCATAACTCATTGGATCTATGCAGGTTAAGGATTTGGAAGTGGAGCTTGAAACTACCAAACAGAAAAATAAAGAAAACCTGCAGCAAGCTATTTTGATTGAGAAGGAGAGGTTTACCCAAATGAAGTGGGACATGGAGGAACTTAGGCGGAAATCACTGGAAATGGAGTTGAAATTGCAGTCTAAACAGGTTACAAATTAACCATTATTTTATAAGTTTATATTCTTTTTTAGTTGCTGCCAGCTTTTTTCAAGGGAAATTCTACTGGTCATTTTGTGGGGCCATGAAATCACTGTTCCCTCCCTTCCCTCAGGATTGGAGAAGGTGTCAAAGTTAATGCATCTAGCTTTTATTAATTAATGGAAACATTCCATTTCTCTCATATCTCTCTCTCCGCTTCAACTCGAACCTGTAACCTGAAAGCATTTTTATGCACTCACGGACAAACAAGCCACTAAGAGAAGCAGCAATTAATGGAAATATCCGAACTATAAACGCATGCAGATTTATGAACATCACATGTTCTTATGAATTTATGATCCTACTCTAATTATACCTGCATGTGCAATTTTTCCTATATTATTTAGTGCTTTGATTCCTTGACAACACTCATATGCTTGAAACTTTGACATTTTTTTCTTGGAACCTAGATAGTAATACAGATAAACAAGTAACTTCCATGTCTGCATGAACTTGAAATATATTGACATTACTAAATGTTTACCTCAGTAAGTCATTACAATCCACTAATGATGTGTTTACAGGATGAAAAGCCACGCAGAGAATGGACAGAACAATCCAGTCTTCAGGAGAGAGATATGGTGCTGCAAGAGTTGGATACCACTAAACAGCAGCTTGAGAATATGTCACAGCGGAATGAAGAGCTGGAGGCAAAATCAAAAGCAGATATTAAAGTTCTTGTTAAAGAGGTTAAATCTCTCAGAAGTTCCCAAACAAAATTGAAGCAGGAGCTGAGTCGATCAGTGATGGAAAAATCTGAAGCTGAGGTAGTTTATAAATCTACTTGAGCGTTTGTTATACATGGTTTTCTGAGAAGAAAGAATTCTTCTTATTGTGGGGCACTTTATCTTTAAGGATTCAGGAATTTTTTAGGGCACCCAGTGCCAAAGACTTTATCATGCATGCTGTTTTGTATTCAAATTCTCTTTTATCTTGGTCATTCTTTATCTGGGTAACTATTCTGTCCTACTCTCTGTAAGCTTCACGATTTGCGTTCTTTCTTTTCTTTTCTTTTTTTTCTTTTTTTTTTGTTAAATATAGATGAAGAGTGAGAATTAAGTACTAAACTAATTTAGGGGTAGCCCAATGGTAAGGGCGAATTTGGAGCTTTGCGGTAGGTGCACGGTTTGGGTTCAATTCCCCTGGATCAAACTCGCAATTTAAGTGGGTGGCCGCGTCAGGGGCCAGCGTGCTATCCTCCCCCCAGTTTGGGCCTATAGGGCCAGGTCCAAAGTGGGCTTGGTCCTTGAGATTCCTGGGTTATCAAAAAAAGTACTAAACTAACTTTTAGGGCGTATTTTCATTTTACTGTGTTTCTTCCTCTGTTTCAGATTGATATTTTGCATTTGAACCAAAGAGGTAGAAGAAACATCCAACTGAAACATGGTGTATTTTATTTTTCAGAAACTCCTTCAACAAGAAAGACGAATGAGTGAGAATGCAGAAGCTGCAAGAGAAAAGCTGCTACATGAATGCAGGACTCTTTACTACCGGCTTATTGAATGCAACACTGATTTGTTGTCAATTGATGAAGAAGGTAACTTAACTGACGATTCATCCACACTATCAGGTGCTCTACATTTGTTGACTACATCTGACGATCGAATTGGCCTCCTACTTGCAGAGGTACTGATTATTTTTTTCAGACAATGTTTCACGTATAACATTAATTTTTTGCTTCTCATTGTGCTTGTTTCTGAAGTTCATAATTTCTTTGAAGAATAGACTTTATTGCATCTTCTTGTTTGTTTTCCAATTTTTTAATGGTTATAGCTCATTGTACAGCATGTTTATGTAATCTTTTTTGTGTTTTTTCCCTTGTATGCTCCTGTATTGCATCCTTTTTTTCACCATAACATCTGTGTTCAAGATTTCCTGTAAAATTGATCAGGCACAACTATTAGCGGGGGGTGATGAAACTGCTGCTAAAGATGTTGATAGAACTCACAGCGTCGATGACGACGCAAGAAGAACATATGATGAGTTGAGGAAGATGCTAGCAGATATCTTCACTGAAAATGCTAAATTGAGAAAACAGGTGAACTCTTTTATACGCCGTGCTCTCAAAATGGACACAATTTCTTCGCATGATGATATGAGGAATGCAAGTCTTTAGAAAGATGAAATAGGGGGTTGAGTATTGTAATATTAATTTAAGAGCATAATGTGGAACCCAACAATCCCATTCCTCTTAATCAATCTTCTGTTATTCTAAATGCTTGATATCCCTAAAACAGCAGCTGACTTATTTAGTTGTTCACTGTATACGAGCCTTTCATGGAAAAGAAGAAAATACCTCTTATAATATTGTTGTATTTTTATGTTTAATTGACTTGAATAATGAGAGAAGATTAAAGGAAACCGTTAATGAAAATTAAATACATGTTTGATTAAGCCTGTTGTGTGCTGTTGACTTAAGCAAGCTTTGGGCAGATACCTTGGTAGAAGATGACTTTTGTGTTAATTTCTGGAATATTATGTGATCTGAATGGATGTTTTAGTGATCAGAAAGCCATTGTTTAACGGATTATTCTATGTTTGTTACCATGTGCATCAATTGGCAACCAATCAACTTGGACCATCTACGGTTAGTTAAAATTCACTCAAAAGGTAAGTTTCATTTTGAGCCCTTCCTCTACCAAAGATCAGTTTATGTCAAAACTGCAAAATAAAGTATGACTACGAAATAGGTAGGGTTGAGGGAGAGTAAGAATTCAACCAGATTGGGTAATTTTATACTTTTGGATGTATTGAAGACTTCTTTGGATAGACAAGATGAAATAGATAAGTGAGAGGATGGAATATTTCATCTTAACCTTCAAAGCATAATGATTTTATTATCTTATAATCTAATAAAACATTTCAAAAATCAGTATTTAGGAGTGAAATATTGCCAGTATTTAGGAATGCAGTTCACTCATCCCAGTTGCATCCGCATCCATATCATTCACAGAACATTTATATGGATATTGAACCCCCTCGATTCCAGTGATTTTCTACCAGTGGTCTCATTTTGATGGCTGTGAAAATCAGTATTATCTTTTTCTTTTTAGCTGTAGTACGAAAATTTGAGAAAGAATGTAATGTTGAGAACCAGTCATGCAGATTATAGTCCTTGATTGCTCAAGGACAACCCTGAAATTTAAGACCATAGTATGGTAACCTTGGCAATGGAAGGAGAGAAGCAGAGACTAGAGAAGCCTCCTAAAATGCCAAATTAGGAAAAACGAGAGAATAAATCATATTTATCAATATCTAAAAACAGCATTTCGTGATTCATACTTTGTTCAACAATTTTGATGGTTTATAGAGCCCTACAGAAGGATACAGATCTGCCAAGAAAAATGAATTATACAAAACTAGCCTGTCTATAAGAAATTATCACAGCCTGTGCCCAAGCATCATCTTTTTCTGCAACTCAGCCCAAGCAAATTCAAATTCACAAGAGTCTGCAAAAATGAAAAAAAAAAAAAGAAATATAGCCTACGGGATAAACCTTGTTTGGGAATTGCTTAAATGCAACTTAAATCACCATAATTTGATGATCGAAAAATTATCTTGCTCATGAAGAGATGTGTCGTACCTTAGCAACAATTCTCTATTTGGCGTGGCTCCACAAGAATATAAAGTGGCTTTCCGTTAAGCCTGCATTGGCCCTGAAAGATATAAACCATCATCAACAGGCAAGTTGTATGCATAAATTAGTTATACTACCTTTTTTCGCTATATCAAAAGCAACTTTTCTCCTATGCATCAAAGATATAGGAGTAAATCAATTATAATGGAGACATACAGAACTAGTGTAAGCATTACCTTGACCTCAGGCAACCCAATAACACAAGCGCATTCAACAACTTCAGCCCCCATGCGTTCTAGGGAAACAACAATTCCAGTCTTACATTAATTATTTGGCTGAGAAAGCTAAACAAGTAGAAATAAACAGAACAGCATAAGACTTGAGGCCGGCCAAAGTTATACCCAAAAGACTTATTCCTGCTGAGAGAGTCCCACCCGTTGCTACTAAATCATCAACTATTATTACACGCTCCCCATGTTGGACAGCACCAACATGCATCTCTAAACAATCAGTTCCATACTCGAGCTCATACGTTTCAGAAATTACTTCCCCTATAAATTCAAAATTATGAAGTCAGACATCAAAGTATGTTTTGAAGTCCCAAAGCATGATGAGGGGAAAAAACAAAAACAAACAAACTCAAAAGTAACAAAAGCTTGTTAGTTTGTAAGGGTTAATTTAACTTTTCGCATTTAGTCGGCAAGAGGTGACAGAATCCCAAAGCTTATAAGCGTGGATGTGGGTGGCTACTGGCCAGGCAGTAGGATGCTAGTCTGGTTGACAGATCTATGGGGGATGTGTGTATTTGAGGGAGATAGCAAAGGTTCGCAAAACAAAAGGGAAGAAAAAGGGGCAGTAAGTTTTAACAGAAGGTAGTGGGATCAGGCATTTCGTTCTCCCTGCATGTGAAACTAATTAAGACCTAAGGCAAGGTAGCAAAATCTCACAATCTGCTAATATCAGACAACTGACAACTTTTCACTTTAGGAAAGGAAGATTGGAATGCATATGAAGGTAGATACAGTCATGATTTATTGAGAAACAGCACCAGAATGCTCTTCTAGATTCAGTTTGCATAAAAACAAATTGAGCTTAGTGTATTTAAAAATCTTGGAAGCTCTGACCATGTCATTTTCAGTTAAGAGTGCCCAATCTGGCAACTGCTTAGGGGACAACTGAAAATCCATGCAAATTGAATGCCTACTTTTGGAGTGCCATTCAACATATATGACCCCTTGAAAGCTACAACCGCCTATTCTTCCTGTCCTCTCCCTCTCATATGCGAGATATATCAGTTAATTTTTCTTCAACGCTCAAACGTAAGAACAACCCCAACCCCATCCCCAATCCACCCTTCAATATCACTTAATCAGCCTTCCAACTGTTAAATCAGTTCATACAATTACTTGTTCAACTAAAATCTACTAAAACAAATAACACCAACTGCTAATATGGTAAGGCAGCAATAAAAGCTGTCTACTTTGTTAAGTGGTCTCAACAAAAGTAAAAAGGATAAGCATCTAAATTCTAAATTTAACATAAAATACCTGGCAACTTTCTAGGTTTCCGTAAAGGAACAAACTTTGCGCCAAGAGCCAGGGCAATTGATGAACCAAACATAAATCCTCTAGCTTCAATTCCTATAGAAATATTGCAAACATTAGGAGATTACTATCACATTGTTCTGTGCATGTGCTTACATGCATGTCTGCGTGCTTGCATGTCAAAAACCATGAAATTCCCATTATGATATTGAGACAACCACATGACGAGGAACCTCTAAAACATGTTTACCAAAACTTTGCTAACACTAACATAAGTCATTCATTAGACACCAGTAGGTGGTTCAGTTGCTTGAGCAGAGCCCAAAAAGAAAACCAAAAAAGACTATTTGAGAGGGAAGATAATGAAATTGTCCGAGATTTTAAGCTCTCACTTTTAAGAACTTCATATGCAAGAAGCAAAACACATTAAAGGTTACGAAAATTTGTTGTCAAAACCTATTCTTTCACACATTTGCTGGAGAATCAACTCACTGTCTCAGTTAACTGAGACAGAATACCACTCGTCAATCAACAACTTGGGCAACTTTTGTCGAGGGTTTCCATAGCGATGCAAATAAAGCATCATTTAGGCCAAATCTAGGCCACCATTTCATATGGCCAGGCCTCAAGCAGCAGCATTGAGGTCCATCTGACTATAGCATTCTTTTGTTTCTATCGCATGCAACTGGAGGCTTTTCTGGTTATTTATTTATTTAGTTTGGAGCTTATAATGACACTGCCTTACATATGTAACAGGGAAAATTAATTGCAAAACAACCCCAACAAGAAACTTGTAAGAAGAAAATGAACATTGCGATAGATATTGTATAAAAAAGAGGCAAACAAATGGAAAATAAGCAGCCCGCAACATCTCTCAAGAAAATAGGGGAGAATGGTAAAAATAAGACATAACAATTTAATCTTGGAGAAACTTGATATTGTTACAAAACTAAGCAGACTCAAAACAGTTCCCCAATTCTCATTTTCTCAGCAAGAAGAACAATGTTTTCTTTAACATCAGCATAGTCAATGACCCAATGATAAAAACCAGTTGAGGAAGCCAAATTTTTCCCAAATTTGGGTCTTTTACATAAAATCGTTGTGAAAATGTGAAAGAAAGAAACTAAATACTTGTAAATGAGAAGCAAATTAAAAGAAAATAGATGGTAGATTCCAAAAAGAGGAAACCAAAGCATGTTATAGTACCAGCAACGACAGAAATGTCCATGTCTCTGTAGCGAGCAACAAAAATGTCCACAGTGTCCTGAAACGCCTTGTGATCCAGCAACAACGTGGTAATATCTTGAAACATTATTCCTATCAAAAAATAACAACACATGTTCGACGAAAATCCACAAAGAAACAACAAAGATAGGTGCTACTGCAACTACTTAAACACCACCCCTCCCCCCCCCCCCCCCCCCCAAAAAAAAAAAAGAGAAAACAAAAGAAAGCATGAAACATAAAACAAATTAAGCAGGCATGAAACCTGGTTTAGGGAAGTGAGGCACCACCCTGATGGCTTCATAGATGCCTTGTAGTCTTGGGTCTCCTTTCAGGCCATTCTCTGCTGCAAACATTTTTTTCCTCTCTCTCTCTCTCTCTCTCTGGTTTCTCTTTAGCTTTGGATTCTTGAGAAATTTTGCAAAAAGGCTGTATTACTACTATTAATAGGAGTAGGGTGTTTTATGTATCTCTCACTCTTTCCTCTTGGTATTTGGAATTTCAACAATGGTTAATTTCCCTCCTAAACTAGGCTAAAGATCAAAATCTCTCTGTTCTATAAAATAGAGAAGTCTGTTCTATAAAAGAGAGAAGTGGGGAGTCTATTAAATGGAAATCTTTTGTCTAATTATGTTGGCCAACCCAATGCTCTACTGATGAGAGACGACAAATTTGGTGGGTGGTCACGCTGTCTTTAAAGCACGTGTATGACACGCCTCGTTACTTCTCTCTCAAAACACAAGCTTATCACCAATCACCTCATTTCCACTGCAACTTGTGTAATAGTAACACAATTATCATAAAACCACGTTGGATGTTTGGGTCAAAATTAATAAAAAAAATTAATTAAATTGAATTAAATTTTATTAATAACAATTAAAATATTAATTAATAAGTGATTTTATTTGATTAAGTGTTTAATAAATTTTTAAAAAAATTACAGTTTAAAATTGCTTTAAACTAAATCTAAACATCACATTTATCTTTTTCCAATTAAATAATTTATTAAATAAAAAATGTTTTTTTTAATCAGAATGGAACATAGATTAAGCTAAAGTATTGCAAGCAAGTCTTGGGAAAATCATAAAAGTTGATATCATGTTAATAACTAATTAAAATTTTATTTAACATAAAAAATTAATTAAATCTTAACTTTCTTAGATAATTTTACAGCATTCAAGGGCGTATGCTACCACATAACACTTCAATATTATCAAGTCATTGTTATTATTCATATTCGGTAGGACAAAAAAAAAATACACTACTTATGATTTCAATAATATGAATTTAATCACTTTAAAGCTTTTTAAAGTTTCAGTAGGGACAATTGAGTTATGCATGGTTTCGTCTTGCATATTATAATAACTCAAAAAGAGATATAATGAGTCATTGTTTCGTCTTGCATATTATAATAACTCACTTAAAAGAGAGATATAATGAGTCATTGTTATTTTTTTTTTATAAAAACAATATATTTAATAGTTAAAAAATTATATTTAACGGTAAAATCATTACATTTGGTGCTTTAGTAATACTTTATTTTTACCATTGATTATAAGTTTTTTTATCATTAAATATATTATTTTACTATAAAATATAGCTGATGATACATAATAGTATCAAATTTTAAATGAATCACTTTGTGTCAATGGTAATTAACAGTTCAAAGTTAAAGATAATTCATATTAACTATAATTAAAATCATGAGCATCGGTGTTCACACTTATAATAATAATAACATCGTGATTTAACCTTTTAATTTTAAAAAAATAAATGAGATCTCGAATTGAGTTTATGAATTATAAATTTAACTTCTTCTGTAGATATGATTTTGCCAATCATTAATGCATGCATGACTCTTAGTCACTTGATCTTATTTTCTCGTTAAAAAAAAATTGAAGAATTGAAACTTGTTTTGCTATTAACAAAATTAGTTTTGGCATTAATATCACTTTCTTTTATTATATTTCTTTTTTAAAAAAAATTAAATAAGATAAATAATGTGCTACACTTATCTCTTTAAAGCTTGAAAATGACAAACCATATTTGTCTTATTCATACTTTGCTTATTTGTATACACTTACCTCTTCTGTTAACTTTTCCGTTAGTTACCGTTTAAATTTTGGTGCATCAAACTCATCAATTAAATCTGCAAACCCGAAAAGACCCTTACTTCATCTTCCTTTCTTCTCTTTTTTCTTTTGTTACCAGACTTTTCCACCGTTAAAATTCTAATCTGTCAAAAATATTATAAAAAAAGGAAGAAAATTCAAAAAGTTGAAATACATATACTTGATTTTTTAGTATTGGGGGAAACAATACAACTAAGGTCTGGAAATGAAAACACCCAAAATATACGAACATTAGAATTCGGTGGATTAGTTCATAACATATCAAGCGACATTCAATCAAGAACCTACAAAATCAGTGGCTATTTTTGTACTTTTCCATTAAGAAAATTTCCACAATCAAACCTGATTTAGATTACAAGACTCGTATCTGTTTTGATTCGTTATCTATCTGTTAAATTGTAGTATGAATATGAAAATTAAAATATTTTAAAAAATAGATATTTTTAATTCATACTCGTTAACTTACTATTTATAAGATTCGACCCGTATTTAATTTAGATAGTTCTTTTCTCATTTAAATAAAAAAAATTATTAATATTTATTTTTGAACTTGTTAATTGCTCATTAACACACGTACGTGCACGTATTAAAAAAAAATAAAACCGACCAAAAAAACAAGCATTTTTAACTGGAATTCACTAATTTGCTGCTTGTAAGACCGATTTGACCAGCGCGCTTCCCACCCCTAACTCAGACGCGATTCGAATGTGAAGTAGGATTTATAAATAAAGCCTCAAGAAGAAATCAAGCTTCTGGATACACATACCACTGTTGAGTGAATCTAGCTAGCTTGCAAAACCAAAGTTTCTCCAATCTATAAAGGAAGATTCTATCTTATTAAAAGTAACAACTCTTTATTAAACAAATTTAATTTCTCAATCATCAAACGGCTTGATTTACTTATCATCATGCTCCATTTTTTTTTTAAAATATATAAATTACAACTGTGTCTTTATCCTCGTCAGCCTTTTGGGAAAAAGGAGGTAAGAGAACATTTTCGTCATTTGGCATAAAATTGACGGCTACTGATTGGCAGAGAATCATGTGCCAGAAGAGTTTTGCGTTTCTTCTTCCACTAGGGAGGGTGACAAGCCAATTGCTCAATATGAAGAAGGTCGTACACGTGGCGTGATGAAACGATTTTGAATGTGGGTCTATAGGAAAGCGATAGATCACGGGATAGCAGAGTTATGCCACGCGTGTAGATTGGTGATCTATAAAATTGTCTTCTCCTCTGTTGAACATATATTGTTACTTTCATACCGTGGACCCTAGCGGTGGATACGATTGCCTCATCAAATAAACTAGGAAAACGCTTAGCCCACTCTCAGCTACGCACGTAAAAAACACACTTCGTGTGGAGAATTTTAGTGATAATTTTAAACGCAGGCGGATTCAAACTGAGCTCAAGTTGAGGGGTGTCCGAACTCGATCTGTAAAAGATAAAATTTTACCTCGAGCTCCAAAACTTAAACTCGAACTTAATTCGCTCGTTGAGTGTTTTAGTGAGTTCGAGCCGAGCTACGAGTCAACTCGAGATTAAGTCAAATCATGAAAAACTAAGGACATGTTTGGATAAAGTTTTTGAAAAAACAGTTTTCGAAAACTCTTTTCTATATTTGGCAAACAGTTTTCAAAAATAATTTTCAAAAACTATTTTCAAAAAACCGATTTTCAAAAATTGTTTTCTGAAAACTTCAATTGGTGTTTTCTGACATAATTTTCAAAAAATAGCCCTAAAATCAATGTTTACTTTTCTGTTTCATTCTTCTTCCATGGTACATAAAAAATATTAAATTTTAAAAATAAAATAATATTAATTATTTTTAAGTATTTAGTAAATATGACAAATAAAATTAATATAGATTTTAAATTTAAACTTAAAACTAAAAATAATTACAAGGTGTATCAAAACAGTTTTTAAAATAAATTTATCCAAACAATATTTCATTGTTTTATGTTTTGGAAACAATTTTCAAGTTACAGTTATCCAAACATGTTTTATTCATAAAACATCATTACCCAAACATGTCCTAAGTTTTTGACGAGTTCAAACCGAGTTACTAGTCAACTCGAGCTCAATTGAAACCATAAAAAACTCCTACCCAAATTTTTGACTATTTTGGCAACAATTTGGACATCAATTTGGCCTAATCAAATCAACATTAAGCCCAAAAAATGGAACCTTAAACTTTGAATCAACCCAAGAATTTTACATGTTGGCTCTCCAAGTCCACCTACATTTATAGTAGCTTTTTCTTTTTCTCATGTTGGATTCATTCTTGCGTCCAAACTACCATGGAACAAATAGCCTTTTGTGAAAGAGTCTTAGGAAACATAATGGGATGAGAGAGTTTCCTTATAAGTCTATTTCTTGATTACCACATTGATTAGAAACCATAAAAGAGTAAAGGAGATTCCTATCAAAGGCTCCCTTCAACTCCATCATTTCTGTCATCAATTGGTTGGCTTTGCCATTGATGTCATCATTTATGTAAAGCCTTTAGAATAATGGAAGCAATATTTCAAAGTTTCAATTTAATATTGAAAACTTTAAAATGTATATAAATAAAATATATTTTTTATTTATAAAATATATATTAAATTTTTCTTGAGTTAGTTCGTGAGCTATCGAGTTGAGTTTTAAATAGTTCAAGCTAAGTTCGAGCTCGACTCAAACTTGAATTTTACAGTCCACGAGTTGAGTTTTGGCGAGCATCCAACCCTAATTTTAGATGATATAGGCCTTTGTTTGGCCAATGATTAAAGCAGAAGTTGGTTTTAATCACTGATTTAATCAGTGACCAAACAATGCCATAGAATTATTACAACTAGGGCTGGAATTGAGCCGAGCTTTTATCAAACTATTCGAGCTTGAGCTCGGTCAAAGCTCGGCTCAATCGAACTCGAGCCTGAAACCTAGGCTCGAATAGCTTATCGAGCCGATCTCGAATACCTTAAGGTTCTACTCGAATGACTCTCGAACAGTTCAATAAGGTATTATCGAGCTCGAGTCGAGCCAAACCGATCTCAAGTCGAGCCAAGCTCGAGCTTGAACCAATACTTATTTAATATTTTTATTTATTAAACTTATAGTTCGAGCTCGAATGAACAATCCAAGGCTCAGGCTTGAGCTGGAGCTGGAGCTCGAATAAGCTCGATTGTTATCGAGCTCGAGCTTTTATAAAATTTATCAAACTCGAGATCGAGCCCAAATTTCGAGCTCGAACTCGAGCCTGTTTATTTAAGCTAGAGCCGAGCTCGAATACCTTAGTATTCGAGTTCAATTCGGCTCGAATCCACCCCTAATTACAACTATTAAATCCAAAAATATTGGTTAAGTACGTGTTATGAACGCGTAGAGTGAGAATATGGATTTTGCAATTTTCAGTTGTGGGCCCACGAAATAAAATGGGGATGTATAGGATCACTATTCATGCGCATGCAACTGTACTCTGAGCAAAAACATAATAACATGATCATTAAGAGTCCTTAGATACTTTTTAGATTATGATATCTCAACTTCTTCAACCTTCTCATGTCTTTTGTACGGTCACACCCAACCCTTCATCAGTAGTCGCATGTTTACATGACATTATAACCGTCCAAATCGATGTTTGCAATAGATAATGCGTGATCTTCTCCTTTTTTATCACCACTCAAAGTCAAAAGGCATGGTAATATGCATTTTAGAGGTGTAATTTCTCTCTGTTGGAGCAGTCCTAAAATGTGGTGGAATTCTTTTAGAGTGTAAGTAAGGAATCATAAAACATTTTCAATTAATTGATAAGAAAAGAAAATAATAATTTTTTTTCTCTTTAAAAGGTTTTTAAAATTTTAGCTTAAAAATTTGTATGAATTCTTCTACATTTTCAAGTTTGCCTCTTCAAAAATTGTTGAATATTTGTTGATAGATCCAAAATTTGAATGATGAGTAGAGGACTCATTCAAAAATGAGGGAGTTTGATTAGGTGAAAGTAAATCTGACTTAAGAATTAAAAGCTTGACCAATGTTGTGACTTGTGGCTCATTATTTATGTCTTTGATAATCTTGGTGTGATGACCTATGTGTCTTGAAAATAAAAGAACTTAATTGTCTTTAATAACTTGGTAAGTGACTTGGTGGGAAAACCTATGCATCTTGGTAACCAATACGTAATCAAGTATTTTTTAACCATATATTAGTTGAAGGACTAGGTTTAGTGGGCTTGTTAAAGTTTATAAATACGGGCATCAAGAGAGGTAGTCCTCACCTTATTCCTTAAGTAGGAATAGTTGGTCAAATGTAGGATCAAGCAAACCAAACACTAATATCCAAGAGTTGAGTGAACATTGGGTGTATTAGAATTTTGGGTTGTGAGATTAGAGATAGTTTTCAAACAATTTTTGCTTGAAAAATCATGTACTGTTGTGTAGTATGTTTTAACAGTTTTCTTCCTTCCAAAAGTTGCAAGCAGTGGTGTAGTGAGTTTTAACAGCTCTTCTCATTCTAAAAGTTATGAAAAAGTGGAATAGTAATAGACTCGTGGACGTAGACAATAAGTTGTGCCAAACCACATTTAAATTATTGTATTCTTTTTTTGGCTATTATTCTTACGTAGTTTTTGATTGGGTGTCAAATTCCCAATAAGAATAATCTCATATTAAATATCAAATTTCATTCAAAATTTTACCTTTTATAATTTTTATAAACAAGAAAAATACTGAAAATATGAGTTTAAATCCTTTATATTTTTATTTTCAATGATAAAATGGTTTTACAAATTAGTTTTAGTTTGCGTTTGTCGTATGTCGTACTAATTCATTTATTTTAGACGGATTAAAGATTGATCATCCACACTCAACTTAAGAAATTTACAAAGAAAATCCTTATGATTTACCCATTCACGCAAATGAAATTTAAAACTAAAAATCTTGTGATTGTTTCACAAAATCTTTACAATTTACCATTTTATAATGACTCAATAAGTGCTTTTCTTGAAACGGACTAGTGTAGAAGAAAGAAAAGCCTGCAATTGCAATGGATATGTCTCTCCTCTTTATTTTAATTTTATTTTTGATGGAGACCCCTCGTAGGGAGGAGAGGTAGATTTTGTTTTAGTTTGGACATCGATCTCGTACCACCAAGTTATGATGAGGCTTATTTATTTGTACAGTGTCGTCACGTATCTCATACCTAATACACCTCAACAGTCAACAAAATAGCTTAGGATCACCATATCAGACGCAGACAATATCCTTTTTAGCTGTTATTTTCAATGAATATTTATTTCATTTATCCACTGGATTTTATAATAGATTCGTGGATATCTAAGGTATGCTTACAGAAAAGAAAAGTGAGTAATTGTTGGGCCCATCTACCTAATTACTACTACTTCAGACAGTTATATGTATTTTCGTTCATTAATCTGAAAGCAAAAAAAGAATAAATTAAGATAAAGTTATCTTCAATGGTATTAGATTGTTGTTTTGTATCAACTATTCAACTTTCTTACCATTTTTCTATGAATTTTATGGGGCTTTTTTGGATAGAAAAGATAACCTAGAAAGTATCATCTCAATTGGAGTATATCAAAATGAATTTTATTTTGTCTGGTTTAAAAAAAATACTAGAAGATCAGTGTGATATATATATATATATGTCTATTTTCAGAGCTGGGAACCCAAAGTGGGCTGCCAAACCAAGCCCGTCCTATGAAGCCCAAAACTTTAGCTATTAATTTATGCATATTGAAAATCCACCTCTCCAATAAGCCCAACGTCAATTCTCTTCCATGATTTAGGCCTATTTTGTCATTTTTCGAGCTATCTTTGTTGAGTTTGGGCCAAACCATTAGACCTTGGTTTCTAAAGGACTTCAATAATCATGGACTTGTTTTGAGATTTGGACCCAAGAGTAAGGTGGAAATATCTTACTATGGGCCAAGTGGCATCTCATTTATTTAACACATTTTCAACCATTTTTTCTTTTCTTTTCTTATTTTTTTTTTCCTTTTATATGACACCTTATATCTTAGGGTGCACTAGGATCCTCTCTAATAACTTAAGGAACCGGAGAGGATCTTCACCCTCTAAGGATTTGTGCTTTTGCAGGCTTTGATTTGATTGATGTGTGGATTTTTTTTATACTAAGGGTGTAGATGCATGGTTACATCCTATAGGCCCTAGGTCATTTTACACCAAGTAAATCATTCTTAAGATGTTCGACAATACCAACAAAAGGAGTTTCAAACACCAACTGGTCCTTATCAAACTAGTTGAAATCTTTTGCTAACCAATCCACACAAAAATTTGATTCCTTGTGAACATGGTTTACTGTACAAATCCAGTCCCTTAAAATCAGATCCTTGTAGGTGACAATAAGATTTTGGTTTGGGTTGCAATAGTCTGGGTTTTGCTGAAGCTTGTTTACTACGACCAGCGAATCAGACTCCACAATTGCCTAGGATAAACTCGTTCCCAACATAACCCGATCCCATGAAAAATTACCTAGAGCTCTGCTATTAAACTTGTTGCGAATCTAACATGCGACGTAAAACCAAATAGCCAATCACCCACTACGCTCCTATGTAACCCTCCAGCACTAGCAGTCCCTGGGTTCCCAACAGAATTCCCATCTACATTTAGCTTCACATAACCGGCCATTGGAGCTTTCTATTCAGTAAGCCTCTCAATCTTGGGCATCAACTCCCTAGTCTTGAAAACTTCATGATCAATCATCGTCGTATACTTAATAAACTTTGATGGATTTGTATACTAGGTAAAAGTGAGATCAAATATAGTTTTATTCCTCCAGCACCATATATCCCATATAGTATGGATGAAGACAACTGACCAAGGAAACCCCATCTCGTTATCCAAAACACATTCTCTGCAATTACGATAAAACCACTCACTAAGATCACTATCCAAAAAAATTTGAAAGAGCACACAATATAATAAAACTCATCCAAATGGTTGTAGAACGATTAAAGTCCTTGAAGAAGTGAATCGCATCTTCCCAAATCCCTTTACATATAGAAAAATCTCTATTATCACCCAAACCATGTTTCAACCGTGCCACTTTAGTCATGATTCCATTTTGCAATACCCTCCATGCAAAGAATTTCCACCTCATTGGGCTTTCCAAATTCCATAAAGTGCCCTAACATTTTCTCCTGTCAAATGCAAGGCCATAATCTCGTTGAATCTCGTAAGCTGACTTGCAACTAAATTTCCTGTTACTAGTTAATCTCCAATGTACAATATCCATCACAAAGGAACTAGGCACCACCCAAATCATGGCTAACTTAATCTGGATCATTTTGAGTAATACTGTTGTTAATAACTCCCACGCCCATAATCTGTCTGTAATACAGTAATTCACAACATTTTTGTCAATATCACCTACCAGAATTTGTCCAATCACATCCTCACACAATGCCTTACCATCTAACCAGTTGTCTACCCAAAATCTAGTTTCATGCTCCTTGTTCACATTAATACGCAGACCTTGCAAAAGAACTTCACTAGCTCCCAAAATAGATCTCCATATATGGGAACCCATCGCCCGCATATTACATTCCAAGAAACGAGTTTGCTCGAGATATTTAATCCACAACAAATCAGCCCATAAGTTTAAATTGCGAGTCATAAGTTGCCAACCTACTTAGCCAACAATGCTAGATTCATTTTCCACGCCTCCTTTAAATTCAAACCTTCATCACGTCTAGATCAGAAAATCTTATCTCAACTTACCATATGAATTCGTTGACGTTCTTGAGTGCTTCCCTATACAAAGCCCCTTATTCAACTTATCAATCTCTTTACACATCCACTTTAGAAGTCTTGTTGTTTGTATCGTGTAAACCAGAATCGTGGACATTACTGATTGGACTAACATGACCCACCCTGCGAAGGATAAGTGTTCCAGTTTCTAGTCTGCCAGTCTTTTTCTCATTTTTTTCAGAATATTTTCATAAGTATGCTTAGAAACCCGCCAATGCAAAACTGGTACATCCAAATTACCAACCAAGATCGCTAGTAATAGGGATGTTGCTGGCTACATGTAGAGTAGTACCCATACACAGCATTACATTCTGTGAAATAAATAACCGAGATTTTCAAAGCTGACCTTTGGTCCCAAAATGGAGCAAAATTCTTGCAATCATCTTATCATCTCTTTCACTTGTCTTTCAGATGCTTGCCTAAATAAAACCAAATCGTGAGCAAAAAAACATAAGAAATATAGGCCCATCCTTGGAGACTTTAATCGAATTCTAGGCCTTAGTGGCCACATTATGATTAATTATATGAGCTAGTTTTTCCAAACATAAAATAAACAGGTACGACAAAAGTGGATCACCTTGCCAAATTTCTCTAGTTGGTCTGAAATAATCAGTATGTTCTTCGTTCCATAACACTGATAACTGAGATATAGTAACCACTTGCATAATAACAGTAATCCCTGTACTAGGTAACCCAATATTCATCAGACATTCTATGAAGAGCTCCCAATCCAACCTATCATAGGCCTTCTTCAAATCAACCTTTAAAGCAATAAGACCTTTTTTACCTTTCAGTCGACTAAAGGAATGAATCATTTCTTGTACTATTATGATATTATCCGAGCTATGTTTGCTAGGCCCAAAACTACATTAGTTAGAGTAATAATCTTAGACATTGAAGGCCAAATTCTTGCAACAAATACTTTCAAAATAAGCTTCACGAGACATAACACAATTTAATCAGTCTAAATTGAATGATCCGTTCCGGTACCTCCACCTTTGGAATGAGGACAAGTAGGGTCCTATATAGATATGTTGGAATGACCCCATCTTAAAAACCTCCCAAACTAGCTGATACAGATGAGTGGCAACAAACTTCCAATTCTCTTGGAAAAACACAACCAGGTACCCATCCACTCTTGGAGCCTTGTACATATGTCTAAGTAAATACTTACATCCACTTTTCTCCATAAAAAACGTAGTTTTAAATTTAATAATATTTTCTCATCGGGTATAGATTCTAAATCTGCTTGGTAGACTACACTTTTTTATGCATTCATTAGAGGAAACTAATATGAGGGAGTGAAAATAGGAAACAACTTTACCTTTTGCTTTTTATGGGGTATGTGAGCATACAAGAGGCAGGACTTAGAAGTTTAGTTCTAAGAGGGTGATTTTAGAAGGCCAATTTGGAGGCTTGAAGTTATTGATAAGGCTCTACAATTGAAGTATGCTAAGTGTCGACTATTTGTTTGTGGTAGGTTACTTTTATATAAATCATATCCCCTTTCTTTCTATCTCTATCTCTTTAGTGTTATACAAATGGCAACTATTTATTAATTGGTAGGCACTGAATTTATAGGTTATACTTCAATTTTCTATATTCTCTCAATCAATGCCCTAATTTTGTTTCGATCCTCTGTGAAATTAGTGTTCTTAGTATAGCACGCCCAATGTTAAGGCATGCCTATATCAAAGGGGTTACTATTTGAACCAAAAATTGTACAAATAAAAGGAATCTTATTGACATAATTTGCAACTTTATTTATAATCTTATTTGTCGCTTTACACAAAAACTGAACCTTAGGCTTTCAGAATTAGTTCTTCAACATGTCCTCAAGGTTTACTTGATGAAGCATGAGTTCGGCCTCCTTCCTGTTAAGCAAAGAAAGTGAATATGTTTTAAGGTTAATATCACGAAACACCTTTGCATTTTGTCATATATTTTAACGTCTTATTTACATTTTAAATACGATCAATTTACACACCCTACATTATAAGGGGCATCCAATAGATTCTTCTTATCAAAATTTTAATCAAATTAAAACCGATGCACACGTACAATTTAGATGTGTGCCTCATTTGAATGTGAAAAGAGAAGTCAAATGGTATTTTATCAAAGTTATTTTTGCACATTGCGGACTGAGAAGATAGGAATTTTGAGCTTGAAGAAAATAAGAGAGGAAATTTGCAAGAGAAAATAAGAGAGAGCATAGATGTCTTTTAACATTCAAATGAGGCACACATGTAAACTACACGTGTGCACCAACGTAAAGGGAACATTAATGGAAAATGTAAAGATGTTTCGTGATTAAATATTAATGTATTGGATTCCCATTTCAGTTGTTAATTTGACTACTTTTTTGATTGTATAGATTTAAACATTAGTATGAGACGCAGTTACTGCATGATCTCTGAGAATACCACCTACCCTTGCATTTTATCTTTATTATTATATGAATAGTATAATGGCATTCTTTTTCGATTTATTACTATGTAAATAATATAATGGAAATGTCTTTGATTAGTAATTACTCATATGGAATATTATGAAAACTGAGTTGAATCTATGTATATTATTGCATAAAATATGAAAGTATAAAGTGTAATACATATAGAGGTGCAAACCTATATTAGAAAAAGGAAAGAGAAATCATGCATTTAATTACAATGATTTGCCCTAATTCTAGTATATAATATAGTATATACATTAAAATCCCCAACAAACTAAAAGAGGCAATGAAGGAGACAACTTGAGTTTGGAGGTAAGAGCATGGAACCGTCTTAGGGGATGAGATTTTGTAAATATATATGTTGTTTGATCAAGAGTACCAATAGATCGAAGAGTAATAGTGCCTCGACGAAATATGATGATGTGCAAATTGATAGTCAATCTCAATATGTTTTGTGCGCTCACGAAAGACATTATTATGAGTAATCTGAATGACACTCTGGTTATCATAATAAATAGTACTTTATGAGTATGTGAAACACGCATATCAGCAAGTAGCCATTGAAGCCAAAGAAACTTTACAATGGTATCAGCAAGAGCACGATACTTGTACTTGGTACTAAATCTAGATACAGCAATATGTTTCTTGCTATGCCAAGAAACAAGAGAATCTTCAAGAAAGAACAAACTATTTTTTTGTTGTAAGTCAATCTTGCTTGAGAAAGCATATCAGAGGCATATTGCACCGGAGACAAAGAATATCCATCATGCCTAGAAAATACCTCATGACCTAAGAAATAACTAAGATATCCTTCATCTCAAAATGATGATGAAGATACTGCTTGAGATCAGTAATACCAGAAGAATCATCTCCAACGATAATCGTATCATCCACATAAAGTAAAAGAATGATAGAACCTTTGTATGAAGTCTCAAGAAACAAAGCGGAATCAAAGTCACTAGAGGCAAACCCATGTTAACTAATAATGCTACTGAACTTGGCAAACCATGTCCTAGAGCTTGTTTGAGACCATACAAAGCTCAACAAAGACGATAAACCTTTGTGGATGAATGAAAATTACCAAGAGGGGTTACACATAAACTTCTTCTTAAATATCACCATTAAAGAATGCATTCTTAACATCCATCTGATAAAGAGGCCAATGTTGAACAACAATAATGGCAAGAAAAGATCGAACAAAAATAATATGAACAACATGTGAAAATGTCTGTTTATAATCAATACCATACTCTTGAGTGAAACCTCGAGCCACAAGACGAGCTTTATATCGCTTGAGCGAGTCTTAATCTTATACACCCACTTGCAACCAACAATAAACTTTCTAAGAGGTAAATCAACTAGGTCTCAAGTGTGGGTTTTATTAAGAGATTGGATTTCTTCATCAATAGCTTGTTGCCAAAGAGGGTCAGAACATGCCTCACAAAATGAATGAAGCTCATGCAAGGTAACAATAATGGAAAAACAATGATAATAAAAAAGATCAATTGAAGGATTTCTTATCTAGTGAGAACAACGAGGTGGTAGTAATGGTGAAAGATCATCAACTTGGTGAGTTGAGATAAAATGAGCTGAGCTAGAAACATCTGAAGAGCTTCGTGGACCTGTATGTGACTCAATATAATATAGAAAAAGATCAATTGAATCAATGAATAGTCTGGGATGACCTGTGAAACTAACATGAAGACCAGAGAGATTAGTAAAATGCTCATGTTCCCAAAAAGTGACATGATGAGAGATGTGAAGGTGTTTGCTAATGGGATCATAACAACAATATTCCTTATGTTTTATACCATAACATAAAATTTTATTTTAATTTATTTTTAAATTATATTTAAAAATTAAATAAATTTTATTTTTATTTGCTTTCAAATGGAATTTAATTTTTTTGACAAATATTAAAAAAAAACAATGAAAAAGGTGGAGAGGTTAAAATATGGTCAATTTTTTTATTTCCATTTTTTTTGTGTAGCCATGGTCATGGCCTTTCCTTTTAACCATTAATGAATTGGCTGTTCGATGGCAGTGATGTTGATCAGCTTCAGAAAATGACCCCACCAATCTACTTTTATCATCCAATTAAAACCAAGCAATCCGAGATTCTTCCAGGGTAATGGATGCAGTTCATACACGCGTCAGGCCAAGCAGCTCTCACCGCCTTCGTTTATCGCCTGATGAAGAAAGCACCATATTCCGCTGCCAATGAAGCATACTCTACACCCTACCATCATCCACTTTTTATTTTCTGCCTAAAGTCCAGATGGCGGGTTCTGATTCGTTAATCCGTATCCAAAATTATAGTGTAAGATGCAGCATATCCTCTCTTAGCTCAACTAGGAGTAGTACTAATAGAGTAATAGATATGCAGACGTAGGACTTCTGTGACTATCCGTTGCCCTTTATGTTAACCTGTCATATGCGGCGCAGGTTAGTGAACTGCACGAGTAAGCAGAGAAAGAATCGTGTGGTGTTTGCTAACGTGACCTTTTACTTTTTTTTCCCTCTTTCTTTCTCGTCGCTGTCTTTTCCCTCCAATCCCTTGTCCTCCTTCATGCTCACTCTCTCTAGAAGCTATGCTTTCTCTCTCTAGAATATGTTGTTTGTTTGTTTTTTAAGTTTGTGTTTGGGGAGGTGATTTTGTTTTTTAGATGACGGGTTGGTTTTTAGTTAATTAGGAATTGTTGATTCGCTGGTTGATGATTGGGAGATTGATGGTTGTAATGTGCTCTCAAGAGCAGAGCCATGGGGGTCTCTCTGGCTATTCGCCTCAATCTTCCATCCACCTCTCTTCACTATTGCTCCAAGGTACTTCTCTCTCTCTCTCTATATATATATATATATATGTGTGTGTGTGTGCGCGCGCGCGCGCAAGGTTTTTCCATGGTAATTTGTACATTTCGCTTCTGTAGATAAACTCTCGTGTGAATAATTCTTTCCTTGGGTAAACCAAGAAGGGTGCAAGAATTACCATAAGCAAGTGGAAGAGTTGTCCCGGGCGCAGTTGGAATTTCTTTTCTTTCTCTGTTTTCCCCTTATTTTCGGGGTATTGATTGATGGGAAATCTGGAAGTTTAGATTTTTTCTTTCTTTTCTTTTGCAATGTCTTCTTGGGGACCAGTGGAGTAGTTAAACGCCTGCTAAGTTGGAGGAATAGATAGAATCAGCAAGAATGCGGTGAAAGAATTTGAGAAGAACCTAGTCCTTGATTTGTATGGAAGCTTGGTAAATCTTCTAAATTGGAAAGATTCTGTGAGGTTAATCATCTGCAGACTATTTGAATAAGCTGATTTTGTGAATGTTAGATTCACATATTGTTATCCCCTATTTGTAGGCTCGTTAAACTTTTGTAGCATTTAAATGTAAAGCGTCATATTGTTCTGTGTTTTTCCCATTATCAAGATAATTCTTGCTTCCCTACATATATCCTCCCTGGGAAGTAATTCGTAATTCCTTTTCTGTTGAGTTCATTTCTGTCCAAAATTGATCTCAATTAAGTCTTGGCAAGTTGCGTCTGCATTAATTGGTTTCTAATTAAATGGTTAATTATTGATATAATTGTGTGATTTTCACTGCAGTTTTGTTCTCTGAGGCTCAACCAGAAGCAAAATACTCTAGCTTTGGTGACAACCACAAAAAGAAAAGGCAGCTCTTTGCAGATTGTTAGATCAGTTTTGAATAGCAGGAAGTCAAGCATCGGTGATAATGGGGCAACTGAACCTGCAAGGGTTCTTCTTGAAAGATTGTTTGCACAGACACAGAAACTGGAAAAATGGATGAGCAGAAATTCTCATTTCCCTGATGATGTCCAACTAGGGATTAACCTTGAAATCCTAGAGTCTGATCTTCATGCTGCATTGACAGCCTTGAAGAACAGGGAAGCAGATTTACAGGATGCAGAAAGGAGTGTCTTGTTGGAGCATGATGAATTAAACCGTGCAAAGGAGGAATTGGAGCGACGAGAGAGAGAAATTGCTATTTCTTGTTCTAAGCATGAAAAACTAGAAGAGGAGCTAAAGCAGGCGAATCTTGACTTTGTTTCTCAAGCCAGGCAGATAGAAGAGTTAAAACTTCTGCTCAGGGAGAGAGACCATGAAATTGCTGCTATGCAATCTGCATTCACTTTGAAAGAAGATGAACTGGATAAAATGAGAAATGAACTGGCAACAAAGAGTGAGGAAACTGCTAGGACTAATTCTGAACTTCAATGTAAGGCTCGGCTTCTAAGTGAAGCCAATGAAGTTGTGAAGAAACAAGAAGTAGAGATTCAAGCACTTCATAAAACCGCCCAAGAGAAAGAACAAGAACTAGAAGTTTCTGTGGCTTTAAGGAAACTTGATGAGGAGAAACTTAAAGTTGCAGAAGCCAATTTAGAGAAACAGACGATGGAGTGGTTATTAGCACGTGAAGAACTGAAGAAATTGGCAGAGGAAGCATCTAGACACATGGGAGAAGCTAACGAAACTTTGGAGGATTTCAGAAGAGTGAAGAAGCTTCTTGCAGATGTGAGGTCTGAGCTGGTTTCTTCTCAGAAATATTTGGTGTTCTCTAGGCAGCAAATGGAAGAACAAGTGCAGTCGTTAGAAAAGCAACTGAAAGAACTTGAAGAACAGAGGAAAAGTATTATGTCATACATGAAAAGTTTAAAAGATGCCCAAATTGAAGTTGAGAGTAAGACGGTGAAGCTCAGAATTGCTGAGGCTCAAAACAAGGAACTTGAACGGGATTTATCCATGGAGAAGGAGCTAGTAGAAGAGTTACAGGAGGAGTTGAAGAAAGAGAAATCTTCTCTGCAGCAGGCGATCCAGGAGATGTCTTTTCTTCAAGAGGAACTAGAGCAGAAGAATAACGAATTTCGAGAGGCGAATAATCTTCTTCTGGATAAAGAGTCAGATTTGGTGGAAGCTAAGCTAGAAATCCAGCATCTGAGATCCGAGCAGGCTTCTCTTCAGCTAATCTTAGAAGAGAAAGATCTGGAACTCTTGAATGCAAGGAATAAGTTGGTAGAAGTAAACCAGGAGGTCGCAGAGCTAAAGATGCTTATGAGCAGTAGAGAAGACCAACTTATTCAAGCAACCACTATGCTAAAGGAGAAAGATGAATGTGTTCAGATAATACAAGATGAGTTAAATGGTACCAAGCTGAAAGCCACTGATGCTGAGACAGTAGTGGAAAGAATTGTGGAGCTTACAAGAAAATTGGTTATCTCCAGTAAAGATGAAGTTTATAATGCATTGAGACTAGATCATAACATGGGTGTCGAGTTGATGCAGAAAGTGTTGGATAAACCTCCTGATGATTTCAGGTTGCAGAAAAAACACCTTGAAACTGAGCTCAGGTTCACTATAGATAACTTGAGAATTAAAGAAATGGAAGTTCTAGCTGCCCAGAGGACACTTACAATCAAAGATGAGGAGCTCAAAATGGTTATGGAGAGATTAGATACTAAAGAACAGGAACTAAAAAGGTTGAAGGAAGAAATGATTGAAGATGCTGATGATCTGAGGAAGCTTTATGCTTTGGCACAAGAGAGAATGGGGCAGAAAAGTATTGGTGACCTGGCTATTGAGAAACTTCAGCTTGAGGCAGCTCAACTGGAAATTGAAGCTGCAACTAGTGCCCTCCAGAAACTTGCTGAAATGAGTCGAGAACTTTTGAATAAAGCTAGCTCGGGTATTGAGGCTGATACTGATACCAATATCTTCCCACAAAATAACTCTGATTCTAGGATGAGCATGGTTGAACACAATGATTGTTTCACTGATGTTAAAACAGAAGTAGCTAGGCTTTCAGCGTTGACAGAGCAGCTTGTGAATGATGCTGGGATCGTGGTTGGTGCAGACTAGAAGAGGTAATTCTGAAGCTAGAGACCTGACACTGTAAATAGATATCTGACTGGTTTCTTACCACATCAGCTGAACTTTTTTCATTCTCCCCCTTCCCCCCTTCTTTTGGGTGATTTGTCCCATTGTTGTAGTACCACTCTATTATAGCATCAAATGTCCAGATCTAACCTTTTTTCTTTGTTGTATGATGAGTGATACCGAGTCACTGATATTTTACTTTTAGTATGGGATGTTTTTGACCAATTAAGAAAAGTGGAGATTTGTTGTATTTGTGCTACTTTCGGTATCTTCCTTCCATCCTGTGAACATCGCATCGTCGTTCTCTTGCATACTAAGTTGCTTTGTGACCTGACCTTAAATTTTCGTTTCAGACAAAATCTCGGGAGTTTCGAAGTTCTTATGACCTCATGATCACAATTCCTTTCACCTCATAATCTTGATACCTTTCACCCGGAACCAGAACAACAATTATTCAGCATTCTCTCTCTCTACATCGTTGTTCTCTTGCATACTACGTTGCTTTGTGACTTGACCTTAAATTTTTGTTTTAGACAAAACCTCGGGAGTTTTAGAGCGCTTATGACCTCATAATCACGATTCCTTTCACCTCATAATCATTATACATTCAACACTCTCTCTCTCAAATAAAATCTCTAGAGTTTTAAAGATCTTATAACCTATTCGAACTCGAGTTCGAGTCTGAGCTTTGAATTGTCATTCGAGCTCGAGTTTGAGTTTGAACTTTAATTTTAACAAATAAAAATATTAATATTAATATAAATTTTGGCTTGAGTTGGATAATACCATATCAAACTATTCGATAGTCTTTCGAACCGAAACTTAAAGTATTTGAACTCGGCTCGATAAGCTAATCAAGCTTAATTTTCAGGCTCAAGCTCGAGTGAGCCGAGCTTTGATCGAGCTTAAGCTTGAATAACTCTATAAATATTCGATTTGAGTACACCTCTACATGTGAGACATCCTGTACTTAACCATGATCCCTCAATTTCCATCCCTTGCTCTCTTTCTTGTTGACAAATCTCAGTACATCTACTTATCCGTCAGATACAATTTTAACTCGAACTTAAGGAAAAAAACAAACAATTTTAACTCTGAACTTGAGATTTTCTTTCTCACAAGATACATGACCACTGGGCTAATACCTGGAGGAACGTTTCTTCTCCAAAAATCATCGACTGGGAACCCAACAAACCCAACCGCCCAACGTGAAAAATGAAAGAATCACCAAGTTGAAAACCCCCGATTGCAGCTCTTCTAACTGAATTTTACATCCATCACGATATAATTATCAAAGAGGGTTGTGTTGCAGAGGCAGCAGTTTTGAGTAAGGGAAGAACAGTCTCATCGACTCGTCATGATGCACTTCACACCACGGATCATCTTTCCTGTCAAGATTTTAATGGGCCACACCTTTCTGCACCAGGTGGTACAAATATGACTACGAACAGATACAAATTCAACTGTATGAGCCACTGGCTTTCAACTTTTTGACAAAACCATGTTCCTGAGCTCAATGAAATATCAAAAACATATATTTACAGCAAATATGACACTCCACGACCATTATGTCCTTTATGATATGTATGAATTTGAAACAGCCAACCATCTATTTGCACCAAAGATGCCCTAAACCAGCTAACAGATTAGCTTAAGTTAGTATGTGCTGTGTTGGTACTAGCGTGGTTAACTAGCTTCAGGCATGCAAACTACCGACCGGTAGCTGTGCTGACACCTTCCCCGAAAAGAATATTTGCCACTGATGAAGGAAACCATGCTGGGTTGACAGCAGTATGGCCATCCACATGTTGACCATCACTTTGTATTGCAATACTTTGTTGCTTCTTCACCTTTGAACTCCCCATTTTCTTTCCAATGGAAAACCCTACCTTCATGGCTGTTAATAGACCCAATGCAATTAGAAGGGGCCTCACAGACCAGTGAAAATCCTCAAGATGTTGATATTTTTTTATCATCCCTGGACAAGCATTAAACGTAATCACTTCCACTTCAGCTGGATCAGCCAGAAAACTGCTGCATTCTTCTTTAAAAGTCAATCTCCCAGGGAACTTGACGATGAGGCATCCATTTGGTAAGATCTGGCATATCCTCCCAGTAGTCCAAGCCCCTCCGCTTTTACAAGGCCATTTAAATCTAGGGCTAACAACATCAGCTTTCAGCTTCACAAACTGACCTACACAGTAAGATTCTGCCATTTGAAACTGCGAAGAGTTTCCCTTCCATAGAGTTTCCACCCCTATAAATCCAACAGCAACACTTCCATCACAATCGATGGAATGAAGAATACCCACTGGTGAGTGCTTCTTGTCTTCCTCCTTCAAGCGTACCCAATCTCCAGCTGCCAAGCCATTAATGACCCGCTCCAGAGTTGAAACGTGAACTCTTAATGGGTCATGGATGCCATGGACCCTTACCAGAACGAAACTATTTCGATCTGTGTCACGTTCTAAACCTACCAATGTTCCCTCAGGGACATCCATGTTTTCCAGTTTGCAAGAATTAGCTGGCTTTCTGGAACGCACTGTGTCACCCACTTGCAGATGATCCTTCGAAAGAAACCACTCTGTATAACCAATGCTAGTTGATTTCTCTGTGACTGTTCTGCTCTCAAGGCCTGTCCAGCCTCCATCACTGTAAACTGCACTTTGTGAGCTGCAAAATTGGTTGCAATTAATCAAAATAGTCAGCAAGTAGCTAAAAGTATCGAGAAAATATGCACATGAATAACACTTAAAAAGTGTTGGAAGTTGTTATTACAACTCTCTGTATAGGCTTCTTCAGTTCTCAAACATGATTGGTAGATTAAAATCTAAATCTTCTGCAGCCCTTCCTTCAAAGGCTAGGAATAGGTAATTTCTTTATTCCTAAAACCAAGGATTAAGTGTGGGGAGTTCAGCTAGAGACACCAGACAAGCGAGGGTCTGACAAGAATATGGATGCATTTGTTATGTCAGCCCACTTTATTTATTTTTATAAGTAGTCGGCCCACTTTATTATTAGTCCCCTTCTATGATGCACTTAGCGGAAGTTAAATGTAAAATGACATTCTGAGAATTTGAGGACTAACACAAACTTGTCGGAGTTAAACCACCAATTAATAAGTGAACAATAAATAAATGCGGAACATAACTAGAACAAACATGGCAATCTGATACAATAATATGATGACAACTTGATAAAACTAGAATTTGTAAGGGCATGCCCTTTGTAATATAGAGATTGCCACAGCTTATACTTTTCTCACTCTGCTAAGATGGCAATAGTATTTAGTATCATTAAGAATGATACTAAATACTAAATATTTAAGACATACTCTTTCATACATGTATCTTATGAAGACACAAAGAATGACCATTGTAAATAAGTGCAAAACTTTATCAGTCATTTGAAGTTGCACCACATCAAATTATTAAAGACAATTAAAAGAATGATACTAAATACTAAATATTTAAGACATACTATTTCATACATGTATCTTATGAAGACACAAAGAATGACCATTGTAAATAAGTGCAAAACTTTATCTGTCATTTGAAGTTGCACCACATCAAATTATCAAAGACAATTAAAAGAGAATGCAGTCTATCAATTAGTTCATTAGCTTCACATTCCATAACAACATGAAGCCAAATGACGTAGTCCATTTCAAATAACGTCCTAAAACTGCAGCTCAGTTCAACCAAATTATAGGGCAACATTAACTGAAGAAGTGACCTAATTACATCTGAAGCTTCAGAACAGAATACATGCATAAAGAAAAGGAACTACCTTTTCAACACACGTAAAATGTCTGTCATTAAAGGGCGGCTCCTGAAATCATACTCAAAGCAACCAAGAAGAACATTCTCAATTAGAGGAGGAAGGCCATTTGGAATCTTTGGCTTCTCTTGCTTTCTGACTACTAGGTCATAAATTTCATCAACCGATCTCCCACACCAAGGCTGAATACCAGTCAACATCTCCACGATGCTGCACCCAAATCCCCAGGAATCAGTTTCAAAAGATATTGGACCTCTTACTTCTGGTTTCCATTGTTCTGGAGCCATGTAGTTCGGACTTCCAAGCCCGGGAGCCATATCAGAGCTTGGAAATGGAATTCCAAGGAGTAGATAAGGAATGCCAACATCTCCCAGAACTGCTTTGTCAGTTTCATTAAGAAGAAAATTAAAAGGCTTAAGATTAAGAATTAAGATTCCTCTCGAGTGTAATTCCAAAATTCCTTGAGCCAGATCAATACAATACCTGTAAACATTGGCGCACACTGAGGATTTGCTACATATGTATTTTAAACCACACACAAAAAAAAAAAAGATTTTAAGAGTTTTTCAGTCTAATTCAGAAGCATATTACCTCAAGACATCAGACAATGAGAGTTTTCCTCCCTTAAGACGGGCCATCTTATCACCAATTGATCCCTCGTAATATTTCATAATGATGCATGCCTACACTACATATAAATTTTTTTTAGCAAGTTAACAGTTATGTAACAAAATCACTCAACAGCGAATCAAATAGGTGCACAATACTCACCTTTCCACCGATAACTGAAATTCCCTGCAGCCAACAAACATTTTCTATCCCCTGGCACTTAGAAAATAAATCATCAAACTTATCTAAAAAAATTCGTATTTGATCCTCCTTAATCAGATATAACATCTTAACAGCCACTTCATGATCCTCATCATAATCTTCAGTTGATTGATGATGAGTTGCCAACCAAACATCACCAAAAGGTCCCCTCCCAATTCTGTGTCTAAGTTTCAATGTTGCAGGATCAATCCATGGAGTTGTCTGGTTTGATGTGGCTACCACAGTTATAAGGTGATCAGGATCACCTTCAAAAAGCTCATACTCAAAAGAAGCAGCAGGCTTAGCAGTAGCAACTTTTGCGGCCATTATTTCTTCTGAACCAAAAAAAAAATTACCCATTACAAATTACTATAAAAATGAAAGAAAATAGAAAAATACGCATGCAACGATGCTAACTCTTTTTCATCAAAAAATTCAACTAGTAATCCTTATATAGCTCTCATCACTTCTCAGTACTTGAGAATTTATTCAAAAAAGAAACCAGGGTACACCGGAGGTCTACATTTGATCCTAAAGTGCAAATTGGTTAATGCTTGGACTGGCTAAGTAATCCTTAAAAAAGTGTTCGGTCAGTAAGGTCAATTTAAACCATCGTGCATCGAGAGGGTAAAAAGGAACAAAAATTTATATTGGTTAAAGCAGCATATTTACTAACCCCTCATGCATAAGAAGATTTATCCTATATCCTAACCTAGGATTTCCAGCTTGACTCATGATTTTCAGATTTAATAACCCCCTCACCACCCTCATGATTTACAAAAGCAGACCTTGCTAATATGGCACTAGGAGTCCATAATTCTATCAACCAGGGGAAGTAAAACCAGACTAAATTCTGTGGCATTAAACTATACAAAATATGTCGCAAAAACCCTCCAAATGATTTTCTTTATGGCCCAGTTCTAAATGTAGATATTATATGCATGTGTGCGCGCAACAAATTTCTCAGTTTCAGTTTATGCCAGTAGCAAGACTCATTAATTAACAGATACAAAGTTATCAGTTGTGGACACCACATGATAAAATGAAGATATAACGCAAAAGATGATTACATAATTGTATTAACAAGTAGATTGACTGCTGAGAAAATGATAGCTTAAAATCAATACATAATTTTAACAGAGCCCAAAATTTTGTTTTAGAAGGTGCATCTGTGGGAGAGAGAAAGGGGGGAGAGGATGAAATTCCTCCACCAATTGATTACTTGTCTACTTTTAAACATCTAGTATTTTCTTAAAAACCTTTTGGCACAAATTCTGAAAGTTTAAACGTACAAAATGATATAAAAACAAAAGAACAATAATTCAAATAAAATACAAGAACAAATTATATCAAGTTCTATATTGCATCTATACTACCAATTATTCATATGTGCAACTAAAACAAAAATTAGAACTCCTGAAACAAACTTTTAATTCTTCGTTCATCCATCTGATTTTGTAGTTTGAACTTTTAGCATATGTTCATTATTTGGGTACCAATGAGCTACAGTGTCAACTAAAACAGTCTAGGCATCAAGCAACAACACACTGCATAAGATTCAAAGAAAATAAACAATTTCCCAGAATTCCGTTTGTGTACAAAGAAAATAAAGTGAAAACATCTTCTTCTCTTTTTTTTAAAAAAAAAAGGAAAACATCCCGATTCTCTCTTTTGTTTTTCCTTCCACTGTCGGGAATCTGGGTTTTGTTTTAATTAAAAAAAACACAGTGGGTCAAGCGTTTTTCATCGAAAACCCAAAGAAGATAAAACCTAACTTCAATATTTTCTTCTCTCTTCTTTTCCTAAAATTTCTAAGGAACCAAACGGAGTATTTTTCCTTTGAATACCAAACAGAGTTCATGATACAAAATATACTTTGACAAAAGAAGAAGAATGACATAGGAAAAAAAATTACCGGAAATGAGAGTGAACAATCCGTTGATCGAGAGAAAGAAACAGATTGTGAAAGTAGGCTTTTTGTATGACAAAAAGCACGGAGACTTCGACGAATTGAAAGCTGATATAAAAAATTATATATATTTATTTTGTAAGCTAAGAAGAGGTGGCGGTGAAAATTTTGAAGCTCATGAGAACCTGCCACAAAACAAAACACCAAAAAGAGCATCAAAATTATTGAACAGAGATTGTTAGGAATTGAAACAAGTGATAAAGAGTGAAAGGGAGAGAACCCGAAGGAGAAATTTCAGAAGAAACGATTATTTGGAAATTGGAATCCAGAGAGATTCGGTAGCCAACGCCCGGCATCTAATGAATGTGGGCCCACTTGATTGTTAATGATGATTGCCGGCGTTTTTTAAAATGAAAAATTGAAAAGAAATGATTTCAAAAATGTGATGGCATAAGTGTGTTTTGGTTAAAAAATAATAATTTATATTTTAATCTTAATTCTCATTCTAACTTTGAGATGATTTAGACGAATCGAATACAATTGAAGATAAAATCAGAGGTAGAGAAATTAAATATAAAAAAAAAAGTTGATAACAATTTTAGTTTTTTTAACATACATAATATTTTTATTTTAATGCATCAATAAATTTTTTTCTTAACTCATATCACAAATTCATAATTGTGTTTTATTTTGATTTTATAGTTAGTTTTTGAATTAATTTATACGTGAAATATTATATTAATACGATGAAATGGTAAATAATTGTTTAGGGGGCCAAAACTTTACACCCAAGAGCATCTTTCCAATTTCTCCATGTTCCCTTTTCCCCTTAAATTGCTTGAAAAGACAGTAATTTACGCCACTGGACTAGTAAGCTTAATATTCTCCAATTCCATTTTCTCTGCTTCTCCGGCTTAATCTCTGACTCGTCATAGTTGAGCAAGGTAAGACTGCATCTCTGTCTCTCTCTTCCTCCCTCTCTCCCTCCACGTCTCCATCTTTGATGCTATCTCCCTCCACACAAATTTGAACCTTAGCCGCCAGATTCCACCACACACCACTGTCCAACATGGTCGGATTTTTCAATCCATGACTCACTTCTCTTTATTTTGACCCACCATCCACCACCATAGTTCCTCACTTCTCTCTTTTTCTCTGACCCATATGTGGCCAAGAAAGAGACATTCTGTCTCAAACCTACCGAGAAAGAGGAGCACTGACAGGTATCCTAAATCCTATAGATATACCTATGTATCTCAAATCCCAAAACTATTATTTTTTTTGGGTGTTTTTTCCTTTTTATATTTTCTCAAATTTTCGGACCCATTAGCTTAAAGCTGCTTGAGAACTACCAATAAGCTCTTTGTCTTGGACCCTCTAAAACTTGTTTTTTTTTACATTGAATCCATTTAAGTCTGGACTTAAATAAGAAACGAAACATGATTATAATTATTGTCAAACTTAAAATGGCAAGCAAAGGTAGATTCGAGTTGAGTCGAACCTGAGTTGAGGTAAAATTGGCTCGTGAGTAAAAAAATTATTCGAGCTGGGCTGAATTAAAAAAAATGAATTCGAGTTTGAATCGTAAAGTAAAATTCAGGCTTAAGTTTGACTCGTGAGTTAGTTTGAACTCAAGCTCGAACCGAGTTTTTTGAAATAAAATAATAAATATATATTTTTGAAATAAAATAAATAAAGTGTATATATAATATTTATTTAATTTATTAATTAAATTGAACTGGTTCGCGAGCCAAACGAGTCGAATTTGATAACGAGGCAAAATCTCAATTTGAACTCGAACTCAATTTAATCGAATTTCAAATCGAACTTTTTGAATTGAGCCTCGAACCGAACTGCCCGACTCAATTTCATCTTAACGGCAAGCAACCGATCCTTTTAACTACCACCACCATACTCACTAAAGCAAGATAATTAGGGAGTGTAAATATTACGTTTAATAGTTTTGTTAAACGAGAGCTTCACTACCTTCCTTTAAACATGGAAGGTAAACGAAAAATATATTCAATTACTTCAATCTTTTATAATTATCTCTTTAAATTTTAGTTGTTAAATATCCTGAATATATATTTTTTTAAAAGGAAGTTGTTTAAATTTTAAATGTAGATTTATCTTTTCGGAAATGAATAAGTCAATTTATCTTTAACTTTCAGAAACTAAGTTTTAAAATTAAAATTAATTAGCTCTTATCTTATTCATGAAAATATTTCAATAACTTAGATTAATAGATATTTGATTTTATATATAAATTTAAAATAATGAAATCTTATTGTAATGGGAAGCTAACAATACTTATTCATTATTCACCTAATAGTAAGAACAATACTCATTCAATCCCATGGAAAATAGAACTTTGATTTCAAAAGATGAGAAAACGTCTCCATTGTAAACTCATATTTCACATTTTAACTAAGTTATTGTTGAGTCTCTTTCTCACTTTTCATAAGCAAGTCCAATGAAAAAAATGCATCGTGATTTTATGTATTTTCTCGTTAGTTTATTTTATTTTATTAGAGTAACAATTCATCTTCGTTGTTTTTAATGGATTTTCATCAAATTAAATTCTAATGGTGTATGTATTTTAGTAATAAAAAATAGATTTTATTAAATTAACATCGATGTGTTGTTGCTTTCGATGAAAATAATGTTTTAAAATCTAACAATGATATCACAAGGTGCTTATAAAATAATTGTTACCATGAGGTGTTTTAATGACACATGGACATATTTGTCGATTGATAAAGATGCATACATTTTTGTCATTGCTAGTTATATAGCATGCCTGTATTTTTCCTTTTATTTTTTTTAACTATATGACATCTTTCTATTTAAAAGGTCCATCATGATATATATTTGAATATCCAATAGAACTTAATATGTAATTTTTAAAACAAGATAAAATGTTTAGGTATGTTTTGTTTAGAAATAGGAGTTTTTAAAGATTTATACATGTTTAATTTATCGATTATAATCGATAATGTTGATTGATCTCTTTCGGATAAAAAAAATTATATTTATTTAATAGATTTGCATCATTAATATAGTTAATCTAAGCTCTCAAAAGTTTTCTAAATTAAAAATGTAATAGATCAATGAGCATAACCCATGCATTGCACGTGTCATAAGCTAGTATTAAATAAAAATAGAACATGAGTGAAATATTCACCAAAAAAAATTATTGGGTGACATTGGGAATTACTATTACAGTGCATTTAATCACATCAAAATAGAGAAATAAATATTTTATTGATAAAAAAAAGATGATTTTTTTTTTGTTTCTTCAAAAGTTTTTGATCCCTAATGAACTTCTCGATAGGATTCGAATCCAGATGAAATTCAGATCATATGTCAAAGAAAAAAGAATGAATGGGTTTTGTAGTATTCCCAAGAAATTCTTTGATTTTTTTCGAAAGCAGATGATTATTCATCCATTTTTTATGTTTCGTGAATAGTCGAAGTATTGAGGAATATCCAAAAAAACATTTAGAAATTGATCTGATTCTATCTCTGTTCGCTCCGTTTGAAGAAAGTAAGAATCAGGACAAGCATCCATATGATTCTATAGAGCTCTATTAAAGATTTCAATTTGGAAAGAAAAAAAATTGATATCTTGTACTTCTATTGTATCAATTATTATTTTAATAATCAAGTTCTCCCATTATGATATCTATGTTATCGAGCATCATTATAATACCTATCAATATTTTTTTGGTAAAACATATGTACACACTACTCAAACCTGGAACCTTTTAGCACCCAAAGTCTCAACCTTAACTATTGAGCCAAGGTCTTATTGGCATATCTGTCAATTTTATTCAACCAATTGAAAGTTTGAAAACTTATAACGCTAAAATTGTAGTTTAGAGATTTAATGCTATAAGTCCAAAGTTTGTGGATCTTTATTGTAATTTTCTCTAAATCATACACTAAAGTGATGATTTATTATATAAATTTTATGCATTTATTTATTACACAAATTTTATTGAATAATAAAGTTTAATCTCGAGTTTTACTCATCTAAGTTTTGCCTTTATTAAAAACATCATATTTTGCCCTCAATTATAAACTTACACCTTAGACACGTTAACATGGAAAAGGCCGTGGAAGTAATTCTATCGAAGTATATATCAACAAAATATATTCGATTTTTTAGTATTTTAATTAAGAAACACACATGAAAAAGAGATATTCAGTTAATAAAATACTCTTCATAATTTTATAAATAATATTTTATGCAGAGATTTTTTTAAAAAACCGCATGGGTTATAAAGCATCTCGCTTAGCAGTAAAACATTATACTACATTAGATATATTTTATAATAAAACGGTAAATTTGGTGTTAAAAAAATTTCATATTCGACGTAAAATCAATACATTTGATGATATATACATTCGGCAGCATAAAAAATACCACCAAATTATTTTACAGAAAAATATAAAAATTAAACATGATGCTCACTTTCAAGTGAATCACATGTGCATCCAAAAAACTACACTAATTCTCAGGTTGTAGAAGTGAGAAACAAACCGTGTTTCACACTTAACTGATGTTTTATTGTGCGAGATTCACTTGCTGATGTTCAATCAATGGTTGAGGGGGCAGACTATTATGATTTTGGCTATGAAACTTCTCTCCATTGGTCAAATGCAATCAATCTTTTGCTCTGTAATGGCTAATTTTCGTCAGTATTCAAGTCATTGTAGCGTGTCCCAGTGGCTACCTGGAGACTGTCGTGTGCAACTGTTTCTCTTGCTTGAAAGAATTCTCTTGATCGTTATGTTTAAAACATAAAACCACATCTCCTTTGGTTTGTTGAAATTTTGCACAATTTCCCAACCAAATGTTGATAAATGCTTCTGAATCTGTTATCAGATTCCCATTTTTTTTATAAAGAAAGTATCCAATTCCACTCAAATCTCGGACCTCTTTAGGTTTCAGGACCTCAGCCGATAAAGAAGTACCAGTCTAGTTACACTATAAGCCTAGAAATCCTATTCAATTTGTGTTGTACACTTCCAATCAGATTTTAGCCCATCATATAAATCCTCCATCGCCCAATTACTGGGCTTGATATAGTAACTAAGAAAAGATAAGGCCCATCATACAAAATTGCTAGTGATTATCAAGAGAAAATGGATGAACGAATCAGAAACTAGCAAAGTAAATTTCAAGGCCGAGAAAGACACGCACATGTAGATCATTGGCCATAGATACCCACCAAAGCCTCCCCTTGCCAATCATTGAAGCACACAAACATTGATGTTCGGCTTTTCGATAAAAAAATATAATCTACACAGCAGCCCACAAACATGGTACAAGCTCGACCATTTTCCTTTGGGTTCAACAGCTGGTTCACTAAGATAATAGGCTAATAGAAAAATATGAGGGTTTTTTTTTAAAAGTACTCCATTATCACAAAACCAAGCTTTTACAGTTACATTCTTTGATACATATACATTTAACTTGAAATCCAACTAAACCCAAAACAAAGAAGAAGAAGAAGAAGAAGAAGAGAGAGGATTATAACAAGCGATTAAATAGGAAGCACCTTCTTGACAATATCCTCACTGAGAGCAGCAATCTGGGAGTCAAGAGCCTTAATGGTATCCTCCTTCTGCTTCTCCAGCTTAGTCAAAGCTTCCTGCAACTCTGCCTCCACTTTCTTCCTCCCTTCCACCAGCTTCTGCTCAACCTCCACTTGCGTCTCCTTCTTCATCTTGTTCAGCGCCGCTGATATCTCCGCCCTCGCAGCCCTCATGATCGCCGCCGCCTGCTCCTCCAGCTGCTTCACCTCCTCGGAAGTGTCCTTCACGCCCGCAAGCTTCTCTTTGATGGCGGCGTCTCTCTCGTCCATGAAATTCCCCAGCGGACCGTAGTAGATCTTGTCCAGAGCGAACATGAGAAACAAGAATTCAGCTATTATGATGGGCAGTGTGAGGTTGAAATCGAAGAGTGCGGCCTTTTCGATTTCTTCGGCTAGTGAGGGAGGAGCGAATGACAGCGATGTGGCTGCGAGAAGGGAGAGGGATTTCAAGGTGGCGGACGAGAGAGAAAGGATTTGTTGTTGAGTTTTGGGGATTTTGGGGAGTGGAATTTGGGGCATTTGGAGTTTGGGTTTGCTCAAAAAAAGGAGGGAGGAAGTTGGAGAGATTAGGGGCTTTGTGGAGGCCATGATCATGTTGGCCATGGCTACTTAGTGTGTGATGGATTCCTTTTTGGGGTGTTTGGATTGTGAGACGAACTGAGAGAGGTATGCTTTGAAGGAAAGGAAATGTGTGTGGAAAGGAATGGAGGATTTTGCAGAGTGCTATCTCTTTCTTTGCCACACAATTTGGTGAGGCTGTGATCGCGAAGGAGATGAGAGTGAGGTGTTCTACGCGTGCTGCAGGCGCGTGAACTGGTGGTCTCCATTCTCCAACTGGGTATTGGGTTAAGAACTCTCAAATTGACAAAACCCAATATCAATAAATGGGCCTTGCTTTAAGACCCGTATACAAGCCCATGAAATCATTAAATTGAATTCCTCGAAACTCCAAGAAAAAATATTTACTTTCTTAAAACACACAGGAATTCTTGGTTACATGGATGCAAATAAATAGATTTACATCTGTTAAAAACTTAATTGATAATTTTAATTTTTTTATTAATAATGTTTGACATACATAATTATTATTAATAAAATTTTTAAAAATTATCAATTAAGTTTTTATTGATACAAAATTTACTTAATGTGCAGTCTAAGAATTTTTTCACGTGCAAACAAGTTGGTTAATTAAATTCAGACAAAGTTCGTGTCTTCCCTACTATTGCCGTGTATAACCTGTACTCCAGGATTATGTCGATGGAACAAATCATATGGGGTATTATAATTCAAAAACTGTGATTAATTAAGCAATGGACAATCATTGCATGTCTATCAACTGAAAACCTTGATATTGGCTAAGGTTCACATGCTTTTGCATCCCACACGGTTTCAACTTTTCCGAATCAATTTTTCAGCTTTTGATTCCTCCTAGAAAATTTCTCTCTTGGTGTTCAGCCTAACTTTCGATTCTTGCAAGCAAAAATCATATTGGGAGCTATGCCAAAGTACCTAATTATAATTTTTTTTTACAAGAATAGCTCTAACAGCATGCTGAGAACTGATGAATGATGGGCATCTAGGTGTCAGCCAGAAAGTGCATGCTGGCAAACCAAAGCAGGCAGTGGTCATCATGCATGCCAGCCGATCATTAGTCCTTCTTCCATATATCCCTTCGAGAATAGCATTTGCTACCATACAGCCGCATAATATCTCGAAGGCTTGAAAAAAAACCACACCCATATCTTTAAGGATAATCAGCCAAGCCTTTCACTTTCGTTCTTTCCGCAGTTGGCAGCCTCGAGTATGAGAACCAGCCTCTCAAAATATCAGCAAAACTACATTCATTGTGAGCAACTTCCCCATCGCTATCATTATAATGATGGTGAGCAACAATTTCCCCATTTTTATCATCAAAATGCCGTTGAGAAACAAGTTCTCCATCCTTATCATCGTAACGCTGGTACCTCCAGTTCTCTATATCATCACAATCATCATTGTCTTCATTGTGAGCAACTTCCCCATCCCCATCATTATAATGATGATGAGCAACAACTTCCCCATCTTTATCGTCATAGTGCCGTTGAGCAACAAGTTCTCCATCCTTATCGTCAAAACGCTTGTACCTCCAGTTCTCTATATCATCACAATCATCACTGTCTTCATCCTTCTGTTCATTCTCTTCACAGTTTCTTGATTCTGACAGTGACCTGCATATTTCCAATTACATTATCTACTGTTTCTAACAGATTAAGCATAGCAGAAGATAAAAGAACATCTTGTTAGATGAATGTGCAAGAATTGAAAATATTAAGTCAATATACAGAACTGTCAAGCACATTTTTATTTGAGCAGTGCAAAAATCGTTTTTGCAATGGATATTGTGGAAGGGCTTAAAATAATATAAAAATGTCTTTCTAACCCATGTAGCTATACTGCAGTATCAGTAGACTCTAGTTCTTAAATCTTTAGTTCTATTAAAATGCTTAAAACAGAAAATTCTGGTAAGAGGACAGGTAACGTACAGAATAACAGATCCTTACCATTTCTTTTGAAACGAAGGAACAACCCATTTCTTTGATTGCTTTTTTGTTAAGATGTAGTTATTTGAGATATGCCGAATAAAACAAAGCTGAACAACGAAACAAGATCAGTTAGCATTTTAAACAAAATGAAATGAGTAGTAGATCTCTACACACAACATTTTTGAAGGACAAAATAGAAAAGAACATGAAATGCAGTCAATGACAAGATTTTCAAACGTGACATATTAGGAAAGGAACAGGAAAAAATGAATTGCGCACAATTCAAAGCTCAACCAAACTCATCAATTTGAAGAAGAACTCAATACATTTTATGCCAATCATAGCTTTTAGCAGCCACCACAGGTTGCACTAGACAAATCAAATTAAACTAGAGGAATTGGCGTGTGTGAGACATTTCACAAAGTCGCTTGTCAATGACCGACTTAATTTTTTGACCAACAAGAAAGCAATGGACAAGCCCCAGACCTTGGAACAACTAAGCATCCAAAACTTTCTGTGATCGGACTATCGAGAGAAGGATAGTCCAACCCAGGCTCTGCACCTTTTGATTAAGAAACCGATTAAAATATACCTTTGTAAACTTCAACCAGATGCTCAATCATACCCTAAGTCTACCAGAACTTGTATAGACAAACATTTTTGCGCATTTATGCAGGGTGCAAATTATTATGTGTATGTGTCTGTGGAAATGCAGAGAACTCGTCAAGAAAGATTTTTTTGCAACACCGTGATTGTCCAAGTACATGCAGCATTGGTCATCTTACACTCCTATATGAAAATTTAAGACTGACAAGGAAAGAGCAAAATTCCAAGCCAATTTAATGTTAGTTATTCCAGGTCAAAAATAAAATCGACAATTCTATACCACAATAGGAATGGCCATCTCCGCTACAAATATAATACTAAGAACTCAAAGGGAAATGTCACAAACCTGATCACCATCCTTGATGCCATAGTTGCTGATATAGTCAGTTTCCCTAACTAGTTTCTGACCATCATAGCACAAGCAGAAGTGCCCCCATACATGCAGCCTCCACAAATTCAATTCATTCAATGGAAGTAAGTCAATGTTAATAGCACATGAATATAAAATTTTCTCCTAATTTTAAATATCTAGGGCCTGAGGTGAATAAGAATATCAACAGAGCCAGATACAAAGTCCGACTCAATTAAAAATGATTACTCATACCATAAGGAAACCAATATAGTTGTAAGATTCAAAGTTCTAATTTGTTTCAGTTAAACATTTTACAACCACCAAGTTAGCAACTATAAAGATGGAAATTTACATAACTAATAGTGGAAATTATAACCAATAAGAAGATGATAAGCTTAACAGATATTCGAATAACTAAATCATCTTTGTTTTAATCCAAAACGTATTGTATAAAAAAATAATGAACATACCAGGAAATCTTCGGCATGTGAAAGAACACAGCCTCTACCGCCAGCATGAGTTCCCCAATCGTAGCTGAGTTCATAACTTCAATATCTATAAATCAAACATCTAAAATTAACTCCAATGTTCGAACAATTAAGAATAGTAAGCATCAACATTCTCAATTTCTTCCCTTCCTTTACAATATTCTCAGCAACCAAACAGACCAAAAGAAAAATCACGATAAATTAATAAAACGTGGAGATAAAGAAGAGAGGGAATTACCAAAGGAAGAACCATCCAATTTGAGAACAGAGAGCTTGATGGGTTCCTTGGTGACCTTAGCATAGGAAAAGCTATTCTGAGAGAGCCCATTGATTATCGTCAAAGAAGAGAAGGGTAACGAAAAGGACCTGGGTGGCCCCTCCACAGAGGCCCTAGGGGAAAAATCCTGAACAGCTATTCTCAACATGCTATCGGCAAAGAATACGACGACGACGACGAAAGAAAATCCTAAATTTAGGTGCATTTAGGTATCAATAAAACAATTGTTGGTTCTATAAATGGGTCTAAGGGAGAAGATTCTTTGGAGAGAATTGGAGTTAGGGTTTTCATTTTTGTGCAGCTTGTATCGGTAAAGATTCTCCGGGAGAGAGAGAAGGGAAAAGAGAGAGAATGGAATTTGCTTCCTCTCTCTCTCTCTTTCTCTCTCTCCTTTTTCTTAGTTTGAAGGGGGGAAGGGTGTTATAAGATTGGGGGAAAGCCGGAGAGACATGAATTATATGTATATGACAGTTGGGGTATTGACATAGGCGCTGTTTTGAGTTTGACTGTAAATCAGCTTAAAGCGTCTAATTTAGCGGGTTTTGAAATACAGTGGACATGGAGGGAATAACGGTTACACGCACGTTTTATTGGGCCGTTTGGTTGTCGAGAAAACAATTAAGAAAGAAATTCTAGATTCTTTTTTTTCTTTTCTTATTGCTAATATCATTTTTTTTTTGTTAACTGACCGTATAATTAATTCAATCTAATTGAAAATATCATACTAGGTGAGTAATGGTAATAATTCGTTGAACAAGAACAGTCATACATCAAAGGAAACTTAAAAAATAAATTCTTGAAGCAGTGTTAATTGTGTAATTGCATCCATAAAAAAATTTGTGGAATTGCGAATCCTTATTACTTATTAACCATCAATTTCCTATATGCTAAAAAAATTAACTATCAAAATCAAAGCTTCTTATAAATTTGCATAATGTTGATATATTAAATCTATATAATTTGATAAAAAAACAAATAAATATATGTAATGTGTATTGAGACGTTAATTTATTTAATCTAATAAAAAAACATTTCAACATGCTCTAAGATATGCTTTGAGATGCTAGTTAACCATATGCTAAAAGTTTTGCTAGTTAATTTTTCTGGAGCACTACACTTTTCTTTCTCTAGTTAGATATTCCCATGATTTCTTATGGTAGCCATTTTAACGATAAGGCATAAAAGCTAATGAGATCTCCCACAATTGTTTGGTTTAATAGTAAGAATTCATCATCTTTTCATAGTTGTTTATTGGTACTAAACTTAGGCCTTCATCACATAAAATGCGAAATAATCCTTAACTTCAGCCTTGACGTAGATGCTGTTAGGATTGCTCTAGATTCACTTTGTGTTCTAGGCTAAATAGCTTACTTGCTTACCCATTTGATGTAATAATAAAAAAATAATGAGATCTTAACATAACGATAAAAAAAAACAAAATCAATGCTCTCGAATAAGAAAGTATCGAATCTTAAATCAAAAGTTATTGAGTTCGATTTTCATTAATACGTGAGTTATTTGTTTAATTTTTTATATTTTAAATGGTTAACTTGAAAGTATTATAAATTTTTATACGATGATGATAATAATATTATAAATTTATATAGTATGATTAGATTAATCATTACGTTCCTATATAATATCGGTACAATAAAAGAAAATAAAGAGTCATAATAAAAGCTGGGGCTATTGCCAACATTCTTCTTTAACAAAGGTCTAGTTTTTTTATCTCAAATTTAACAGTTTTTCTCCATGCCCAACTACAATCAGAATTAATTTTTTCAGTACCAAAAACTGAGTGATCTCTTTCTTCCCAAATTGCCAATTCAACTAAACGAACAGCAGATTATTAGTTCGACAAATTCCTTGTAAAAAAAAAAAAAATTAGTTTGACAAATCTCAAAGCCTCAATCAACTGTGGCCAGCAACTATACCGCTATGCTGCATGGCAACGTTTTTTTCTGCCCCCCAGATCAATACAGGAACACAACATCCCATAAAAGGTTATAAAACCCTTCTGCTCGTAGTGGTTTGCATGCCACTAAGTCTAAATTAGCTATAAGAAAACTCATGCATTACTGAAAAAACACAGGAAGTTTGGTTAGTGAGAAAACATGACATGGTTGAGAAATACTACAACTTCTTGTTTATTCAAAATATATCAAAATTTTCTTCATGATTCGAAGCTGTTAAGCTTAAACAAGAAAGAACAGGAAAAGATAATAAGAGGTCTGAATAAGGCTTCATCAATTACAATCTTTTTAAGGTCTGGTATCAGCTAAAAATATATTAGCAAGTTGTTGTCACGATTCCTAAAAGCATGGTTAGGTTCCCTCCAAAAGTTTGGATCTGTACCTTCTCCACTGAGCACAATTTCCGTAACTGATCTGATAAATTTATCCCTTCAGATAGGCCCACGATCATCAAACCAAACAAAGCGAAAGCACAGATTCAGAAGTTAAATTAGGTGTTGCACAGCTTGAATAACTAGTACCCCATAACCTTATAGTACGCATACAAGCCAGAGCCAAGAAAACCAAGAAGTTGTCCAATAACATTTAGCTGCAAGCCAAACAAATCGGAATTCTCTAGAACATGAGTGAAATTGAAAATCCAAATGGAATTTAAACAACAAAGGTGCCGCCTGAATGAGAGTAGCAATAACAAGAGAAAAGTTTACACTTACGATATCAAATGGAAGCCCACCGAAAAATACCCAGCCAAGTCCAATGGTAAATAGATCCTACAACAGCACAACTAGTAAATGGGAAAATGTACAGAGAAGACATCCAAAAATGATTTGGGAACTAAGATTCAATGTTGAAAGTACAGCAAAACAGGAAAAGAGGCATACAGTACACTGAGAAGCTTCTTTCTCAAGTGAATGATAGCTCAGAAGCACAAATTTTGCAAACCAAGCCCCAGAAAAGTCTAATTTTTTATCAACACAATCTAGTTGGAGCACGTTATTCAGAAGCCTTGTAGCCTAACTTAACTAAATACCAAATAATTCTGTTTCAAGGTCAAAATTTTGAATGATTTTATTAGGTAAACAAAATCTTGAATAACTTGAATTAGATATTTCTGAATTTTCATCCATTCATCAAGGAAGCTTTTACTTCTTTCTTTTCTTTAAAAAAAACAAAAGGAAAGCTTCCATTTCTTTCACTGGTAATATTTATTTCCATTTCTTTCACTGGAAAGGTCAACAAAATGATCTCGTATAACAGCATTGCTATTTGACCCTTCCCTTTTTTCACATCAACATGCAATTGCACCCTTATAATTTATTAATTTAAGATAGCTGCCTGAAACCACCAACGAGTAGGGGACCAGCAACACTGGTCCGGTCCTAATTACATACAGTGATTCTATAATCTAATCAAGTCAGTTTAGTTAGGCAATCTCCAGTAAGTTTTAATCTTTTAAGCAATTCATTTCAGGTTGAAGTGTACTAGATGATCTTCAAGAAGCATATACAATTCAAATAGTAAAAAACTGTACTAACATGCCACTCTCAATCAAGATAGCACAAAGCATCAATATACCCTGGCTTCCAAATCAAACGCAAAATTTATGCAACCCATCCGATCTCAGATAAGTTGCAATCTACAAAGTTATTCATTTCTAGTCTAAACATACAAGCATTGCCACTCTTAAAGATGACACTACAAAGCAAGATACAAACCTTCAGGTTGCCACAAATTGTCTGTGTGACTGCTGAATTGAGAGTGGTGTTCAGGAATATACTGTAATTTAAAAAGAAAGCCAGTATACAGGAAAGAAGCAACACAACCTGTCCAGGAAAAAACACGCATCACATTGGTCAGACCCTAGAGTTATTTGTACATCATAGGTATATAAAAGCACTGCAACACACGTTTACACACAGAGAGAAGGGATGCCACAAATCTCTCAGAAAAAGATGGAAGACACTTTAAATACTATGTAAGGGACTCATATTCTAGCGAAGGTTAGGAGAAAAACGTGAATGGTATGCATGCATAGCATATTTTGAAAACAAATTGTTAGCTAGCAAAACCACAAAAGATAAGACATGAGAATCAATTCCCAGGTCAAGCCTGGAGTCTTCATATGCTCATACAAACATTGAAATTGGATAATATTGACCTGTCAGCATTAAGTTTATATCTACGCAAAAGAAAAGAATTTCCATGGGTAAGCAGAAATTACCAAGAAACCAGGTGAAAGTAGATAGGGGAAGTTCATTGTCTTCTCCAAATCACCATGAAAAAATGTCCAAAACAGCAAAAATGGTCCACATATGATTCCTATTACAGAAAAGCCACATAATTTTGTGTCAAATGGAACTGAAATTATGTAGCATAGAAAAGAACAGGAAAGTCCCAGGGGCTAAATTAAAGTTATGTATGATCTGTTAGATTACCATTGCACCACATAAGGCCAAAACTATTAAGGCCACTAGATTTCCCTGAGAAAAGAAGATATAAGTGACTACTCCGGAAAGATGTCAAACTAGTGAAGAGTAAATGTGACAGTATAATTTCCAAATAAAAGAAGTGGTGGAAGTACTACCAATTCGGGCAATGGTTGCAAGATATACTGCTGTGGTAATGTTGGCTAAGAAAACAACAGCATAGCCGTAGAAGTCAAATGATAAGTCCCGAGCTCCCGCAATAAACGCACCCAGAATAATCAATCCAACACTGATAACACCCTTAAATTTTTTCAGTTGAATGAACAGAATCATAAGTATGGCAATTTATAAAAGATTTAACCAACTTTTTCCAGTAAATAACTGTGTATTCAAGATTTTATATATCATCAAGTTCGCAAACTCTAACAAGTAGACATTTACATATTGCAGGATAAAGAACTAAATATCTCTGCAGCCATAGGCATAAAAGTTAGACACTATGTTTACTCCGGTAACAGTGCAATAAGCAAACACCGTAGCACATACATTCAACATCTTTATCCTAATTATTTTTAAGATCTAATAAATTTTACCTAAATGCTTGACAGAACATATGTTTTTATCTGTTCTCACTTTTCATAATATGTTTTGTAATATTTCCCATCATTTGAAGAGGGGCATTCGTTAACCAATGTTGAATTGGGCACCTCATCTCTAAGAAGATCATAGCTTGCCTCCTCAATCAAACATTTAACTACTCTAAACCTTTCTTTTTACCTCCAAATTGTTGTCAGCATTTCATTCTGATTTTTGAAAATCTTGCAAACAATAGTTATTGCTCAAACATTATGCAGCTGACTGCCCCCACAACCAAATCAAGAAATTTATGAAGTCAATTTAATAATGTCATGAAACCTTAGTAATGGCATTAAATCTGAAGTTTATTTAAACTTCAAGCAGTAAACACCCATCATCATCTCATAATATACGAAGTAACACCACAGAAAGGCCACTCACCTTCCAACAATAGATGATGTATACCTCTGCCCTGCTAGCATAAACTCCACAATCATTGTAAATGCAACTGTAGTCCGCCTAAGGGTTGTGTACATGGGAACATTTACCCCACGGACAGACTCCATAGAGGCTAGCTTTCAGGAGAAACAGAGGAATGGTAAATTGGTTACAACTAAACAACTATAATCAGAATTTATACACCAAAAGGATATGCTTGAGAATATATGATTAAATAAATACCATGTAAAGCAAGTATGCTACTGCAAGAGGAAGCGTGTGGACTAATGTATTCAATGGCACAAAAGCTGTAGTGTTATCAGAAATAGTCAATGATTCACTGGCTGTGAAAGATATAATCTTCCAGCGTCTCAATGCATAGAGAAAAGAACATGAACATATCATCTGCACGGAAAAAATGTCAATGTATTGATAAATTTTTTGAAAAAAGATCATAATGGCTATCAACCGAAGACTTCCATTGACATTCAAATTGTGAAGGATCCTAATGTGCACAAACAGGCATAATGATGTAGAAGGCATAACTGCAGAAGAATCTCAAAATTATGAAAACACTGAAAAGAACGTTAACATATCATCTGCAGGGAAGAAATATCAGTGCATTTATAAAGATTTTGAAAAAAAAAAAGAAGATCATAATGCCTCTCAACTGAACACTTCCATTGTCATTTAAATTGAGCGGCCAAACTGGACATTAAATTTGAAGGTACTTCAAAAATAAGGACTAATGTGCATACACAGGCATAATGGTGTAGAAGGCATATGATGCCGGACAGATAGGTAGAAATAGAAGCAGAGGGGAAATAACCAACAGAGAAAGCAAGAGAATAACCAAGTTTCAATTCATAATTCCAGTCCGTCTAAAATCAACTTAAGCAGGTGCTTATATAGGCACCAACCCTACACACATTAGGAAACAATCTCCACATAATAGAAAGTAAATAAAATCCCCAAATAAAATAAGAGTTTCCAAAATAACATAAATAGTTTCCTAACTAACATAGATAAGATCCCAACTATGGTTCTCCATCATTCTCGTCTGGTTGAAAAGAACTCGACGCAGGCGAGCTAGAATGAAGACACCAATCTACCAACTCAGTACTCTCTGCTTTTAGGCGACCCTTCCACTGACAAGGTAGCGATGTATAGTCCCACAGGACAAAGGAAAGGCTTCAACATTCCATATGGTTCCAAGCACATGAGTAGGACCTACATGAACATGAGAAAGCACAACTGGAGGCTCCAAGGTACCTTGGTAAGGTGTTAAATTTTCCACAGTAAAAACAGGACTAATATTGAGATATTCAAGTAAATCAAGCAAATAAGTATAAGGTCCAATTTCACAGATAACGGAAAAAGGTCCAATAAGCTGATCAGATGGTTCTTTTAGAGTTGGGTCAAAACAATGTGCAGAAGGAATAAAGATCATGACATGATCACTTTTAGTACAATTTGTAGTTGGACGAGGTACCTCAATGGTAAATTTCCCATTCACATTAGGTAATGCAATTTCATGTGGAGGCTCGACATGCAAATGCAAAAGCAAAAGGAGAAATGGAGAAGAAGCAATAGGATCAGGGCGTAAAATGAAGTCAATAGGCGGAGAGCCCAACAGGTCTTGAACAATACCACATGGAGTTGAGTCTAAGAGTGTCCCGGTAGGTCCTAAATATTCAGGTTGACTAGTTGGTAAAAGACACTCCACGACATTGACACGATGAGTCCTACCCTTTTCATTCAAATCCTCTTCATCCCCAAAGTATTCTATGGGATCGACAACAACGACTTCGCTCTTAGTGGGGTCATTAGGTTCGGAATCTAAAACTAAAGCACGTTGAGGACATCTAGCCGCAATGTGCCTCTTTTCATCACAACGATGACACTGAATGGAGGACATACTAGAATGAGACGCACCTAAGGACGTACTAGGACGAGAAGTGTAGAAAAGAGAGGAACTAGACTCATTACTTTGCTTAGTACTATCCTCGGAGGCTGAATGAGACTCGCTACCCTGAAAAGGCATACAACGAAAAGTCGACAACTTGAGGTACTTTTCTATTTCCAGGGCTTTGTGATAGGCATCTTCAACCGATATAGGAGAATACGAAACAACCTCTCTTTTAATATCAGCCCTCAGGCCATTCAAGAATCTACTAATAGTAATGAAAGACTCTTCCTCCAGCCCACACCTAAGCATAAGTTATCAAACCTAGTCATATAGTCGGTGACATCAGAAGTTTGTTTGTGATAGAGAAGCTGATCAACCAATTGGCGCTGATAATAGATAGGAATATACTTTTCCTTCAAAGTTTGCTTCATGACCACCCATAAAGTGATTGGTGGCTCATTTAAGTGCTCTAGGTTATGTTGGACAGCTTGCCAATATGCCCTAGCGGGTCTTATTAGTTTCATCTTGGCAAAACGGACTTGCTCTATATCAGACATGCCATACCACTCAAAATAATCCTCCATACCAACTATCCAATCTAAGAATATGGTGGGATCTAATTTCCCATCATACGTAGGGGCATCAACCTTAATCCATTTAGTGTTATTAATAAAATCCACATAACCATAACCATAACCATAACCATAACCATAACCATAACCATAACCATAACCATAACCTTATACACGGGGAGGAGGTGAACGCCTAGTGTTTTGATCGCAAACTCTACCAGGGTGAACTACTTGCCTAGGATCCTCTCGTTCATATTGATCATACATAACTTGCCTAGGTACGTGTTGAGGCAGGTACCTAGAGTTTGGTTGATCATCTTCAAGGAAGGATTCATAAGGGTCGGTGTCTCTCAAAGGGGAGGTCGATGGGTTGGGAGGTGAATATGACTCGCTCGATGTGAAGCTCCTGGGAAGCTTGGGGTGGGAAGAAGGCCTGGTGCAGACCCTACGAAATAAGGCGACTGATATGGTTGTATAACGGATGACTCAAGCAATTCTCCTATAGGTTGTTGACCAGTGTCTCTCAGTAGTCTAGTCATGCCCTCTTAAAGTTGTTGTATGGCACTAGGGACACCTTTAAGAGACTCAAGCTCACTTTTGATATTGTTTAAATCATTGTTCATAGCATGAATGTCTGGTGAATTTTCAGAGGTGCTGTTATTAACCATTGTATAAGAAATTAGGAAATGCTGAAATAACACTAACTGCACCAGCTAATTGGAATGGGGAATTACCAAGATGCACACAAGCAAAACTTCCAATTTAATTTGGACGGTTACCAATTTAATGGCTGTGAATGCAATGGTGTTTTAGTGAAATGTAACTAAAATGAGGGTTAAACAAATTCAAAAGGCAGATATGGGACGACAATAAATCGACATCATTAATTTTTTTTTAAGGACGAAATAATGGACCAAACACAATTTACTAAATTTATCTGAATAAAATATTAGTAAAACTTTCAAAATGGAAGAAAGCACACCTTATTAGGAAAAATTTTGCTTGCAACAGTGATGGGAGCAGTTCCAGGCTTGGCTTAGCTTCTGGTGGCTTGATGGCTCGGATCAGTGGTCTGGTTTCTGTTTGATACCAGCGCGGGTCGAGATGGGTTGAGCAGCCGGGTCGTGTCTTACCCGAGATAAACCTGGTTGGATCGGAGTCGGGTTGCAATGGATCAGTTTGAAACTGGATCCCGGTCGCAATGGTGGAGTCAGACACAACGAGAGATGATCGAAAACTGCAGATCGGCCGTATGAAAGTCGACTGTGTCGCGACTCTCTTTGACGGCGGAGATGGCAATTGATCGGCGCGAGGTTCACGGGGTTGAATAGATCGGAAATTTTCGATCTTGGTGGTGCGCTCTGAGGTCGAAACGTGACTAGATGAAGGCGGCGTTCAGCGGACGGCGGACTTAATGACAATGTTATGATTACCGGAGTACGACGTTTCCATTGGTGGTGGCGGTTTACTAAGGGGGCAGCGGATGTGGGTAGATCTGACTTTTTTAGTTTATGGTACTGTTCACGAACGGTTTTTTTTTTTTTAAAATCTGGGCTTAAGGAGAGAATTTTTTGTGATAGGGGGAATGATTCGGCTCTGATACCACTTGATGCCGGATAGATAGGTAGAAATAGAAGCAGAATAGAGAAAAGGGAGAAACAACAGAGAAGCAGTTGAGATAACAAATAGAAATAGAGTGGTAGAAAAGAAATTAGGGCAGATGGAAAATAACCAACAGAGAAAGCAAGAGAATAACCAAGTTTCAATTCATAATTCCAGCCCGTCTAAAATCAACTTAAGCAGGTGCTTATATAGGCACCAACCCTACACACATTAGGAAACAAATCCCTACTTAACAGAAAGTAAATAAAATCCCAAAATAACATAAGAGTTTCCAAAATAACATAAATAGTTTCCTAACTAACATAGAGAAAATCCCAACTATGGTTCTCCATCAGCATAACTGCAGAAAAATCCCAAAATTATGAAAAATTGACATTTTGCATAATCTGAAATGTAAAACCAATTATCTGGTTGAGTTTCATCTTCAGAAGACATCAGAATATACATAATCCTGTAGAATTGGCAGGGATCAAATGAGTTGGGATAAAGACTTCTGACAAAGGCAGAGATCACATGAGTTGTGATAAAGACTTCTGATGAATGCACAGCAAGCTTATACCAAGAGTTTAAGTAGTGACCTACAGTAGCCAAGCAGAGAAAATTAGTGGGTATTTGAGCTTCACTCGAACTCTAACTATGGTCAACCTCAGCGTGAGTCTGAACTGATCAATCAAAGCTCAAGCTACAGCTTGGCTCTGCTCTAGGCTGATCAGCTTAGCTGCTCTGTCCCCGTCTGCTGCAGTGAGTTTTTTTTAATACTTTAAAAGAATAAGATTCCTTAACTCTATGATGTAGGCCACTCTCGTTCTGCAATTTTGCCTTAATATATTTAATCATCATGTCAAGAGGAAAAACAAACATCTAACTTGTATAGCAAATAAGTCATCAAGAAGAAAATCAAAATTGCTTAACATGGCAGTTATAGTTTGAAGTTAAAATTTAAGCATCAAAAGAGGGTTAATAGTACACAACTTAAACACTAAAGTATGAACCCAGTGCTGATTCGATCAAATCAAGCAGGTGAGTGTCAACCTGAAAGAGTGTGATGACATTCGCGCAGGGAAAGCTATATGAAGAAAGAGCTGCTTTGTTGAACAGCACCAGGAGAACTGCAAAGCAGATTAAAAAATGTACATTTATAACAAAGAAAAATGTAAAATTAACTTTGTAACTTTTCTTTTCTTTTTTCTTCTCTCTTTTTCCAGTGTACAGTTATGGCTTTACACATAAAAAACTAGTTGCATAAACAAAGACCAATTATTAAAACAACTATTAAGAAAGGGTCTCTGAAAACTGTAGCACATTTCCACTTCCATATTTGTATCAAATGAAACTCAGCCTCCCCTAATCCTGGTTAGGGAGTTTAGATACTAAAGAATTATATTCACAAATATCGATAATTTTCCTTGGTGACGTACTTGCAAAGAGATGATCAATTATTGAGCTCAAGAGTACAGTTTAAGAACTGATTTGGAAGTACATTAAGATGGTCACAATTATTCAAAAAATTGGGAAGTGCCTAAAGAGATGCGAAACCAAATAGATGGTAGCTTCCGACCTACAATTATCCTAACTGCATTATCCATTAGCTCTCGAAAATGCCATCATGTACAATGTGCAAAGTCAATCTACAGAGACAATATAATCATCAACTCGTTACATTCCAACTTAATTTCTAGTGCAAAATAAAGCATGTTTAATAACACAACATAATTAGAGAAACCTAACAGCAAGATCTACGTTCTAACACCAAAACCAAAAAAAACAGAAAATATAATCAATATTATTAATATGAGTCATTTGCGTTTAAGTATGTGTGCAGGCGCAATGATATCATTATTTTATTTTTTAAATAAGACAAAAGCATAATCGATATTCTATGATTTCGATACCAAAAGGAATATCTATAACATGCAAATCAGAAAAGTAATCAAACTTCATGAATTGATAGATAACGTCAAAGAAGAGTATAAAATTTGAACGTAAATATACAGAGATACAGGGAATTGAGTTGCAGAGGAATCAAGATTGAAAAAAAAAGAAGAGAGTATACACGAATATTTTCTTCCTCGAATATCAATTTAGAAAATGATTCTAATAGAGATTGCTTTAAAAGTATAAGGTACCTGCACAAGACATGTAAGAGATTGCAGCATAGGCTCCTCGTTTGGTCATGGCGGATCCTCTAAATAGCCTTTCATCACCTTTGGGGACTCTATCTTTCTCTTCGTCTCTCGGGGGATCGGATACGGGCAGTATCGGATTCTTGAACGAACTCGAAGCCGAGAGAGACATCGCTGCCTCAGCTCACTCTCACGTACACACTATCCCTTTGAATCAAGGGTCTTCACTCTTCAACGTTATTCCTTATCAAACACGGGATTTCTGCGCCAGGGAATTGAGCTCGTCGAGTTGAGTCAGAACTGGAACCGGTCAACGACTTGAATTACCAGGAAGCCAGGAAGTAGATTTTCCCCATTCTAATTTGGTGAGCTTAAGAAACTGAGTGCCGTTTCATTTTCAGAAAGATGAAGTGTGTGTCGTTTCATAAGGTGAAAAAAGAAAGGGTAATTACCAAAAGACCCTTTTAAATAATGATTCTTCAAAATCTACCAACTTATTCATCGATTCAACAAATTCCGAAATATGAATTTTTCAAACTAAAAACTAAATGTGGCATTTGAGTCGGGTTAGATCGGTCATCTTTTCTCCAAACACTAAAAAAATCATTTGGACTCTGTCTTGAATGTAGATTAACACACTATATTAGTTTTTATTTTTTGATGTAATTAATTTCAAAAAATATGTTAGTAATCACTTTATATTGTATTTTTTCCATTTTAATATATTTAATTAATTAAATCTATATTTTTTAAATCATGCAATTAGATTAATAATAAGCTATGATAAATGTTAAATATTTAAATGAATATTTATAGTTAATTAAAAATATATTATTTATATATAATATGACAATATGAGTTATATGTCTAAATTTTTTAAAATTAAATAACGATGAACTTTCTACCTAATGTATAAATTTGTGAATGCAATGTTATGGCTTTTTAGTCCAAGAATAATGTTTTAATTGAATCTCAAACAATTGGTTATTGGAGTTATTTTCACTGGTAATTTCTTATGATAGATTTTGATGATTAAATTTCATATAATCGTTTTCTCTCATTTTATATTTCTTTTGTAAATTAAAAGTAAAATTTAATTATAATATGAAAAATAATGCAAATTAACTAGTCTTATCGACCTTTTATTTTAAGTTAAACAAATTACTCATATTAATAGATTTTTGAATCACATGCAACATATGTAAAAAAATTATTCTTCAAAATTCAAAGCATCGAATCAATATCATTATTGTAAAAAATAAATAAAATAAAACCTATTAAAATCCTTGATTAAAAAATAATTATTAATTTATTATATTATAATTTATTTTACTCGAAAACTAGTCAACTATGACATCAATTTAATAAATAATTTTTTTCTTAAAATTTCTTTAAAAAACCTATCATTTCGAGTTTAAATCGTTTTGAAATGTTCAAAATTAGATCAGATTCGAACTGTTTCAAGTTTTTAATCGAATCGAGTTATGATCATATTATATTAGTGAGTTTTTTTGTTCGGATCGGTCGGGCTTTCGGGCCATTCTTCAACATTATCAAACACGGGTTTTCGGCACCAAAGAATTGAACTCGTCGAGTTGAGTTAAAACTGGGTCGGTTCACAACTTGAATTATTAGGAAGGCAAGGCAGCCGAGCAGGAATTATATGTTTGTTCATTCTAAATTCTAACTAGTTTTGAACCCATGCTATGCACGAGATTACTTTGATATTACTTTATTAAGTAGGTTTTTCTTTTTCGTTGTAGAGCAATTTCAGTCCGTAGATCCATGCATGGCTTCTTATGGTAACTTGATTGACGATGTTAAGGTATGGTGAACTGCCCATGTGTGCATGTGAATATTAATTTTTAATGGATGTAACTTACTTTTCTTTGAGTAAATGAAATAATTTCCTATAAAAGAAATTCAATTCCATTTAGGTGGTTGTTGAAATATTTGTTGGCAGTACTTAAATGTGTCTATGAAAACCAATTTGATTTTTAATTCTAAAAAAAAATATTAAGGACAAAGTTCTTAACTTGATCACATATCAAAATTTGTGTTTATTTAGTATTTCAATCATCTTCAGAAAATTTAAGTTTACTGCCACATAAAATTTCAGCTGCTGTGAAGGGAGGAATGAAATCAATATTAATTACTATTTTTTTAAATTCTAACTTTGGCAAACATGGTAACTTTTTTTTTTTTTGAAGTGCCAGCTTAATTATCTCACTAATTATCATATTTATTACTGCATCCTCATATATACTTTTTTCTTCTTTTTTTGTCTAATGGGTAAAAAGTTAATTTAAAATATTATCTATACTATTAATATTAATATATATATCTATATCTATATACTATTAATAAAGCCATAACCCACATTTGGTGTCCACCGCTCAAAATATCCCTTAAACCCCTACTTAAATATATAAATCAAATATTTAAATAAAGTTATATATGTAATTCAATTGACTCCAACTTCTCATGTTTTTTTTATCTCAGTATCCCACCATACTTAACTTATCCACTCTCCTTATCTCTCTTATCTTCAACCTATACTGATTTTCTCTATTGCTCTTTATCTTCACATTTTCAATCTTTTTTATTTCTTTTTGGTGATTCTAATTGGATTGTTATTCTATTAAGGTTTCTTTGCATGTTCAATTTTTTAATGGAGAATACGTGACCATTATGTTTGGCATGCTTATAGGTAAAAATATAATTGTTAGCATATTGTTTTATCACATAAAAGAGCATACCAACACGTGCATAGATACTATACTATTAATATTAATATTAATATATATCTATATCTATATACTATTAATAAAGTCATAACCCTCATTTGGTGTCCACCCCTCAAAAAGTCTCTTAAACCCCTACTTAAATATATAAATCAAATATTAAATAAGGTTATATATGTAATTCAATTGACTCCAACTTCTCATGTTTTTTTATCTCAACATCCCACCATACTTAACTTCTCCACTCTCCTTATCTTTCTTATCTTCAACCCATATTGATTTTCTCTATTGCTCTTTATTTTCTCTGCATTTTCAATTGTTTTTATTTGTTTTTGGTGATTCTAACCGAGTTTTTCTTCTATTGAGGTTTTTTTGCATGTTCAGTTTTTTAATGGAGAATATGTGACCATTATGCTTGACATGCTTATAGGTAAAAACATAATTGTTAGCATATTGTTTTATCACATAAAAGAGCAGATCAACATGCGCATAGCGCGTGTTAAGATGCTAGTATTAATAAAGCCAAAACTCCTTTTTGGTGCCCTCCTTTTCGAAATGTCAAAAATACCACTGCATAAATATAGATTTATTGTGCTATTAGGTATAAAAATGTAAAACTAATCACCCCACAATCATTCCATGTTTGCCTAATTAGTAACAACTTCATGTTTCAAAAACCACTTATCTACAGTAACCACTTAAGCAGTTACACATTATCCATTTAAAAAACCATTTATCTGCAATAATCACCTAAGCAGTTACATAGTACCCACTATCACTTATCTACAGTAACCACCTAAGAAGTTATACATTACCCATTTTAAAAACCACTTATATGTAATAACCACCTAAGCAGTTACACAATATACGGGACCCACTACCCACTTATTCACTCCTACCTATACATGTTTTCTCATCTTCTTATTTATTTCTCTGTTAACTATTGGTAACTAATTCGTTAAGCTTAATTTTCTCTCTCTATGTTTCCTTTAAAGGTGAGATTTTTCTTAATTCTCTTTATTCACAGTTGATTTTTTCTTCTTCTTTAATTAAAGAGTAAATTCTATTTTTAGTCCTTTTAGTTTTCCTTGTATCTTTATTGGGTCCTTATAGTTTAAAACGTCCCTATTAGGTCTTTTAAGTTTGGTTCTTAATCCAATCAGATCCTTCACCTAAATGACCCGATAATTCCATCCTAAATGGGTTTAGGCAGTAAAAAAAAGTAAAATTTTCCCAAATTTCATCACCTCTCCCAACAAAATCACTTACAAGATTTTTTTTTCTTTTTATTCTTCTTTCTCTTCCTCCTTTTCTTCTTCCTCTTCCTATTCTTCTTCTCCCTCCTACCACATCTGTTGCATAGTGTTAGGTATTGCCATGGAAGATCTACAACACCGTGACTTGGATCTGTTATGCGCAGTGCTGTCCGCCTGACCTGCTCTCAACTCTGTTTACTAGATATTTTTGTGTAGCCTTTCGAAGGTGGATGATGATGCATCTGAGATGATTACGAAAACAGAGAAGAACAAGCAGCAGCCAGTAGAGAAAGATGCATAAGTAAGTTTTTCTACTTTTATTATACCATAATAAATAAATTTCACCATTTATCCAAAAAAAAAGTTGAATTGAAAATAGTTGGAAATCTCGGTGCATTATTTCATTTTTCATGCTACCTAATGCTTGAGGAAAGCTACAAGCTCATGGTCCTAGATTTATGGAGGCAAATAATGTTGCGATTAGTCATGCTCTCAATCCTCTACCATAGGCTACCACTATCTCACCAATTCTGCGAAGATGGTCTACACTTAAGAGATGTCTCCAATTTAGAAGTTTGAAAATTTTGATGGTTTTTTTCATTAAAATAAAGAAATAGAAGAAAAAAATATTGTTTGTGATTTTGTTGGGAGAGATGACGAGATTTGGGAAAAATATCCATTTTTTTACTATCTAAGGCCATATAGAACGCCACCTAGGATGGAATTATCGGGTCATTTAGGTGAAAGATCTGATTGGAACAATAACCAAACTTAAAGGACTTAATAGGAAAGTTTTAAACTTCAATGACCCAAATTTAAAGGAACAATAATCAAACTTAAAGGACTTCTTGTGAGAGAACATGATAGTGCAATTGGTACTAGTAGAACTGATGAGTGCCAAATATTGCATATTTTGGCCCCTTATTTTATATTTGTTAGCTTAGGAATTTGTTACTTTGAGTTGTTTTCATTGTATTACAGGTTTACAAGCACTTGGAAAGGAGTTTCACTAAAATTGCCAGAATTGCCTGTACAGATCAGCCAATTTTGTGGATTTTACTATATTGATTCAGGAAGAATCAGGAGATGAACCATATACAATTTGAAAGATCCGAATGTCTATTTTCTGAGGAATTTTACAACTCATAAAAATGATTTTTCTAGAGAAAGTTATGGTAGTTTTAGTAGACAAAGGTCAGGCTGTGTGTGATTTCAGCGTGGTAGATCAGTCATTTTTGTGGATTTTACTTTATTGATTCAGGAAGAACCAGGAGATGAGATATATATGCTTGGAAAGATCCAGATATCTATTTTCAAAGTAATTTCACAGCTCATAAAAATGATTTTTCTAGAGAAAGTTATGGCAGTTTTAGTAGACAAAGGTCAGGCAGTGCATCATGCTGCGCTCGAGCGCACAAGACTGTGATCGAGCGCACTCGGGCAGTATCCCACATCGAATTTGAAACACATTGCACTCTTGAGTTTTCCTATAAAATCTCTACCTCACTGAAGCAATGAGTGTGCAATCCGGAAGACTTCTGCTAGCATTCTGGTGGATCTCGAAGGCTTTGCTACCATGAGGGGAAGCGCTGCCCAACAACGAGTAGAATTTCTCCCAATGTATAGTCAGTTTTAATTTATTTCTTTTTTTAGTTTTAAAGTTTAATGTTTAGCACTTTTATTGTGAACTTTAGTTTCATAAATATGAGAGGCTAAAATCTTCATCTAAGGTTGAAGATGAAGCCTCACCATTGCTTGACATAATATTTTCAGATTTGTTCATACAATTATGATATTTTTAGTATAAATGTTCTGTTCAATTATTTGAGTAAAATCTTATGATTGATTTTTTTTAAATTGTTAAATTGGATATTCTTTGTATTTCATCTGTCAGATACGGTGGATCATTCAAATTAGATTGGATTTCTTTTGTGATTTGTAAATTATACAGATACATTGGATGGTTTTGGTTTAGTTTGGGTATTCGCCGTGATTTGTATAATGGTGGATTCATAGAATGATTTGATAGATTCTTTTTATATAGAACATGAAGATATATGCTTTACTTTGGTGGGGTGGATTCAGAAACCTTAATATTTTTATTATTATTTGTGTTAAATCAATTTAGTTTAGTTTATACTCTTTGCATAATACAACTCAAAATTTGGAACTAGGTTAAAATAGGTTTAGTTTAGATAAAAATATATTTTCACAACGCAATTCCCTGTGGATTCGACCTCGCACTTGCACAACACTATATTGCAAACGACTCGTGCGCTTGCGAGTAATTTAAAACTCACAACAAGTTTTTGGCATCGTTGCCGGGGAGTTGTTTTGTTTGTGAAAATTCAATTTTTATCTAAATTAATTTTATTAGTTTAGTTAGCATTTTTGTTTTAATTTTCTTTTGCAATTTTATTTTAGTTTATTTGTTTCTATTGGTAATTGCCCATAAAAAATAAAATAAAAATTAGAAAAAAAAATGTGGATGAATCCAGCGCCGGTTTCACAGTCTTTAGAGGACACTCTCAAGAATTTTATGAAGATAACCGGTCAGTCCATCAATACAGCCAATACATTCAATGTTGATAGCTGTTCCATTTGTACTAGTCCTATACATTTAGTACAGAATTGTCCATCTACGCCAGCTTTTGCTGAGTATCCTATGGAACAAATAAACACTTTCAATGACTATCGGTGGCAATCAAATGAATCTTACTCTGAGACGTACAATCCAGGGTGGCTGAACCATCCTAATTTTTCACAGAAGCAAAACCGAATAATGAATCAGAGAGGAGCCCCTCATCATGCTCACAATCAATACCCTCCCAGATTTCCTCCACTAGTTCCAATTTACAGTCACTCAGCCCATCCAGCACCATCACCCGCTTACTAAGCTCTCACTCAAGCGCCAGTGTCAGTTTCACAGTCATTGGAGGACACCTTCAAGGATTTCATAAAGATGACTGATCATTCCATCAGCGAAGTAAGGAGTGCACAAATAGTAAACACCCAAGTGATTGCCAAGCTAGAGAGTCAAATAGATCAAATCACAAGTCATGTGGGTGAAGAAGAGAAGGGAAAGTTCCCCAGTCAACCTGTGCCCAACCCGAAGGAACAGTTTGCGGTGGGAAATTCATCGATTCCTATGCACAGACAGGAAAAAGTGCAATCAATTGCCATATTGAGGTTTGGGAGACAAGTGGACAATCAAGTGGAAGAGAACCTTGCTATGCAGCAAGTACAAGACAGTAGCAACAAGGAGAAGAGAGATGCTGAGCCATCTACAGCCACGCCTACTATTAAGGATCTTCCTGAGACGTTCATACTTAAAACACCTTATATTGCGAGATTATAAGCACCCAAGAAAGGAGGGCAGTCTGAGGACATTGTGGAGGCATACTTTGCTTAGTTTGGAGAGGATTTGGATTTGAATAATCTACTTGAGCAAGCAAATGCTGTCTTGGAGTCTGCTCCTCGAGAGAGCAATAAGACGGAGAAGACTGTGGGTGAATCAAGCATTGCGGACCTTCTGGAGGCATGCTTTGCTCAGTCTGGAGAGGATTTGGATTTGAATAAGTTGCTTGAGCAAGCAAATACTACTTTAGAGTCTACTCCTCAGAAGAGCAGTGAGATGGAAGAGACCACAGCACCTGAACCCCCCAATGAAGCTATCGGCTGGACTATTGAGGATATTAAGGGAATCAGCCCCTCGGTAGTGATGTAAAAGATACATTTAGAGGAGAATGCCAAGCCATCGAGGGAGCCACAAAAAAGGTTCAACCCAGCTATACAAGAGGTTGTGAGGACTGAAGTGATTAAGCTGTTGGATGTAAGGATCATTTATCCAATATTTGATAGCGAGTGGGTGAGCCCGATTCATGTCATACCAAAGCAGCTGGATTGACGGTGGTGATGAATAAAGACGATGAGTTGGTTCCAACTCGTATGCAGTCAAGATGGAAAGTGAATATAGACTACCGTAAGTTGAATACTACCAGAAAGAATGATCATTTTTCGCTCCCATTTATTGATCAGATGGTGGAGCGCTTAGCTGGGCACGATTACTAATGCTGGGTCTGGTTGGAGACGTTAAACTTAGCACTCGTGGGAGGCACCCCACAACATATCCTTTTTGTTTGTTTATTATTTTATATGTTTCTTGTTACTATTTATTTCTAGTGTTTCTTTTGTTTTCCAATCTTTATTTTTCAGGGATAACGCATACTTCAGTTCAAGTTTGGAGGTATGCTATGAGCCATGCCAGTCCAGATAGTTCTCCATATCCCAGGTCAGCTCTTTCCATATTATTCACACATTGGGGTCAATGTGTAATTTAAGTTTGGGGGTATGGGAGACACATTACACACACTTTGTCCTAATTTGTTATTGTTTTTCTTCATTTAAAAAAAAAGAAAAAGAAAAAAGGTAAATGCATGCTCATGTTATTTTGAAATTTTAGTTAATCTAAACAAATGTTGTGATATGATGTCATTGGTGGGCTTAAAATTGTGAACACATGATTTGATGATAGAGTTTTAAAACTTTGTTACTTACTTTAGGCATTTGAGAATTCACATGTTTGATCTAATCTGATACGAGCAAATTAGCACAAAATTGTGTGAGGTATGACATGCGATTTCAATGTGTATGTTTCATTGACTTAACTGAAACTGGATGATTTATAAGATAAGCACTTTGGCATAGAAAAAAAATTTATAATGATCATCAATAAACTCTCCACTGAGTAACTGGACCTCTTGCCTCAGTAAGCATTGAGTGTTCACGTCAAAAGGTGAGAATTTTATTCATAATGATCATTGCAAAACTTTCTGCTGAGTAACTTGACCTCTTGCCTCAGTAAGCAGTGAGTGTTCACGTCAAAAGGTGGGAATTTTATTCATAATGATCATTACAAAATTTTCCACTGAGTAACTGGACCTCTTACCTCAGTAAGCAGTGAGTGTTCACGTCAAAATGTGGGAATTTTGCTTGGTAGTATTAAGACCAGTTTAGTTTCATAGCCTTTTTGACTCGAATTAGTAAGTCCTTAGGGGTGTCTTTACACCTAATGCCCTAAGACCATCTGGTTTGGGAGTCATTGACTCAACACTCGATACATGGGTCAATTAGAAAGCTTAAGGGAACTAAACATAGCAGAGCCTTATAATAAAAAAAATTATAAAAATAAAATAAAATAAAACTATGCCATCGTTGTTCATTTTGATGAGAAATTCTGTGAATCTTGAGACATGGAGACATTGTACATTGAAGTTATTTGGAAACCTCATCTGTATATGCTAATTCATTTTACACTGATTCAAGCTTGTGATATCTTAGCCTGCCTCTTGTAAGTAATTACGTTTTAAACTTTCTATTCATTGTGAAGATGGGTTATATCTTTTTTAAGGTTGCTCATAAATGAATATCATGGTTTTGAGTGCTCCTTAAATTTTTGGATACCATGAGTGATGAACTTATCTTTATGTTCTTTGTTTTTCATTTAGTTTTTTTTATTATTTTGTTTTGCTAAGGGACTAGCAAAATGTAAGTTTGGAGGTATTTGATGAGTGCCAAATATTGCATATATTGGTCTCTTAATTTACATTTGTTAGCTTAGGAATTTGTTACAGGTTTACAAGCACTCGGAAATGAGTTTCACTAAAATTGCTAGAATTGCCTGTACAGATCATCAATTTTTGTGGATTTTACTATATTGATTCAGGAAGAACCAAGAGATGAGCCATATACAGTTTGAAAGATCCAGATGTGTATTTTCTGAGAAATTTTATGGCTCATAAAAATAATTTTTCTAGAGAAAGTTATGGTAGTTTTAGTAGACAAAGGTCAGGATGTGTGTGATTTCAGCGTGGTAGATCAGTCATTTTTGTGGATTTTATTGTATTGATTCAGAGAGAACCAGGAGATGAACCATATATACTTGGAAAGATCCAGATGTCTATTTTCTAAAGAATTTTATGACTCATAAAAATGATTTTTCTAGAGAAAGTTATGGCAGTTTTAGTAGACAAAGGTCAGGCAGTGCACCATGCTGCGCTCGAGCGCACAAGACTGTGATCGAGCGCACTCTGGCAGTATCCCACATCGAATTTGAAATAAATTGCACTCTTGAGTTTCCTTATAAAAGCCCCACCTCACTGAAGCAATGAGTGTGCAATCCGAAAGACTTCTGCTAGCATTCTGGTGGATCTCGAAGGCTTTGGTACTATGAGGGGAAGCGCCGCCCAACAGCGAGTGGAATTTCTCCTAATGCACAGTCAGTTTTAATTTATTTCTTTTTTTAGTTTTAAAGTTTAATATTTAGCACTTTTATTGTGAACTTTAGTTTCATAAATATGAGAGGCTAAAATCTTCATATAAGGTTGAAGATGAAGCCTCGCCATTGGTTGGCATAATATTTTCAGATCTGTTCATACAATTTTAATATTTTCAGTATAAATGTTCTGTTCAATTATTTGAGTAGAATCTTATGATTGGTTGTTTTTAAATTGTAAAATTGGATATTCCTTGTGTTTCATCTGCCGGATACGGCGGATCATTCAAATTAGATTGGATTTCCTTTGTGAATTGTAAATTATACGGATACATTGGATGGTTTTGGTTTAGTTTGGGTATTCGTCGTGATTTGTATAATGGTGACTTCATGGAATGATTTGATAGATTATTTTTATATAGAACATGAAGATATATGCTTTACTTTGGTGGGGTGGATTCAGAAACCTTAGTATTTTTATTATTATTTGTTTTAAATCAATTTAGTTTAGTTTATACTCTTTGCATAATACAACTCAAAATTTGGAACTAGGTTAAAATAGGTTTAGTTTAGATAAAAATACATTTTCACAACGCAATTCCCTGTGGATTCGACCTCGCACTTGCACAACACCATATTGCAAACGACTCGTGCGCTTGCGAGTAATTTAAAACTCACAACAAGAACTGAGAGAGAATTTGAGGTTAGGAGGGATGAATCGATAGAAGCTCTTAATTGTGCTATAGAAAGAATAAATGTAGCTAAAGAAAGGATTGATAATCTGCAGAGGAGATTAGAGGAAAAGGGTACAGTAGAACCTGATATGGTGAGACGAGAGATTTATGAGGGAAAATGCGTATTTGCACGTGAGATGCAAAGGGATTGTTTTGTGAGATTTCTTAAGTTTAAACCCCAGTTTTTTAGAGGATTTGTAAATCCCGTAGAACCTAAGCATTGGATTAAATATGTTGAGAAATATTTTGAAGTCTTACCAGTGACAGATAGACAAAAGGTTGCTTTTGCTTCATTTATGCTGGAAGGTGAGGTTTCACAATGGTGGGAAGATATTCTGCCTAGGGTGAGTACACTGGTAGAACAACCTTTAACTTGGAGTAAGTTTAATGATGAGTTCTTTGCGAAATACTTTCCAGATACATGTCGAACCCAGAAGGAGAGAGATTTTATTCATTTAAAGCAGAGTACCTTATCTGTGGCAGAGTATGATAGTACATGTATAGCCCTGTCAAGGTTTTTACTCGAGTTAGTGAATACGGAGAAGATGAAATATAAATGATTTTTAGACGGGTTACACTATGAAATTCGATCTAAACTATCTTACATGGGCATAGGGAATTATACTATACTGGTGGATAAAGCATTATAGATTAAGAAGGATTTGATGGAGTTTAGAGGTAGAAAAGATTGGCTGAATAAGTCTATATTTGAGGGGCCTAGAGGTGGTAGTAATATGAGTATACAGGGTGGGAGACCAGCCCAGATGAGGCGTTCCTTGTCACAAGGAACTGTATTGCAGAGTTAGAGGCAAGCAGGATCTATTGCTTCTGTAACTCACAGTAATACCGGTGGGACCCCTAGATTTGGGAGACAGGTTATGAGAATTAGGAGTTATGGTAGAGGAGTAAGTATGCCACCAAGGGGAAGTGGTAATCTGATGTATGATCGAGAGTCAAGGGTTTGCTTTAGATGTAATCAAACGGAGCATCTGTCTCGAAATTGATCTACGCAGATATACATTGTATATGGTGAGGGAGGACATGTTGATGTAGATTGTCCAGTGGGGAAATCTATTGATGTAGGCGTTGGAAGTGTTGGGAGAAGACTGGTGGAGAGAGGTGGTGGATCAGGAAGTGTACGGGGTAGAGGTCGAAGATCAGTAGCTGAGAGAGGACGTGGTAGCCAATTTCAGTTCAGAGACAACAGAGTCTATACATTGACCCAACAAGATGCACAAGCCACTCTTGATGTTGTTATGGGTATGATATCTATCCTTGGTAGGTCTGCTAGATTATTGATTGATCCGGGTGCAACCTATTCTTTTGTTTATAGTATTTATATGAAATCTATTGATGCTAGTACTACTCCTTTGATGCATGCGATTATTGTTGAGGTTCCTACCAGGGATAGGGTTATTATCAGGACAATTTATCGAGGTTGTGTGATTAATATGGCTGACAGAGAATTTGAAGTTGATTTATTACCTTTAGATATGACAGATTTCGATTTAATTCTAGGGATGAATTGATTATCTGCATATCATGCTTGGGTAGATTGTTTTAGGAAGAATGTGGTGTTTAAGATACCTGGACAATAGGAGTTTAATTTTCAAGGAGAACGTAAGATACTTGCCAACTGTCTTATTTCTACCTTGACTGCTAGTAAATGGTTAAAGAAGGGATGTGAGGGGTATTTGGCATATGTGGTGAATTCTAGCAAAAAAGTTAGGATGTTAGAAGAAATCTTGGTAGTGAAAGATTTTTCTAACATTTTCCCTGAGGAGTTGACTGGGTTGCCTCCCAATAGGGAGATTGAGTTTTCTATTGAGGTGATTCCAGGATCTGCACTCATTTCTATAGCACCTTATGGAATGGCACCAACTGAATTGAGAGAGTTAAAATTTCAGTTTTAGGAGTTGTTAGATAAACAGTTTATTCGATCTAGTATGTCACCTTGGGGAGCCCATTTGTTGTTTGTCAGGAAGAAGGATGGGACAATGAGGTTGTGTATTGATTATAGATAGTTGAATAAGATCACCATCAAGAAAAGATATCCTTTTCCCAGTATAGATGATTTATTTGAACAGTTATAGGGAGATAAGGTATTTTCTAAGATAGACCTGAGATCGAGTTATCATCGATTGAGGATAAAGGAGAGAGACGTGCCTAAGATTGCATGTGGGACACGTTATGGCCATCATGAGTTCCTGGTGATGTGTTGTGAGTTTTAAATTACTCGCAAGCGCACGAGTTGTTTGCAGTATAACGTTGTGCAAGTGCGAGGTCGAATCCACAGGGAATTGCGTTGTGAAAATATATTTTTAATCTAAACTAACTCTATCTTAACCTAGTTCCAAATTTCAGAATGATATTGCAAAATAAATTAAAACTAAACTAAGTTGATTTTAAAACTAATAATAAAAAGCACTAAGGTTTCCGAATCCACCCCTCCGAAGTTAAGCATACATGTTCTAAAAATATAGCCTATCAAAACATTCAATGAATCCAACTATAAGACAAAAAACAAAGAATATCCCAACTAAACCAAAAGCACCCAATGTATCCGCTCTTAACAAATCACAAAAGGGAATCCAATTTAATCGAAAAGCATTCAATGTATCCATCAGATGAAACACAAAGAAAATCCAACAGACAATTTAAACTCAATCAATTATAAGATTAACTCAAATAATTGACAGAACATTTATACTAAAAATTGTCAGATTTGTACAAGCAAATCTGAACTACTATGCCAAACAATGGCGGGGCTTCATCTTCAACCTTAGCTGAAGAGTCTAGCCACTCATAACTATAAAACTATAATAAAAAGTGCTAAGCATTTAAACTAAAACAACTGAATATAAAGAAATAAATAAACAACTTTACATGGGAGAAATTCCACTCGCTGAAGGGCGGCGCTTCCTCTCGTGGTAGCAATGCCTTCGAGATCCACCAAAATGTTGGCAGAAGTCCACCGGTAAACACCAAAGTGGCTCAGGAATTGTACACTGAATGATGAAGCCAGATGGTGTTTATATAGGGGAAGACCCGGAGCAATGTGGCTTGCAGAAACGATGTGGGATACTGCTCGAGTGCGCTCGATCGCAGTATGTTGCGATCGATCGTAGGTGCGCTCGATCACGTGTCTGGTGCGCTCGATCGCGCTGTAAAGATTCTGATCGATGTGGGATGATCGCTTGAGATCGATCGCAAGTCTGTGCGCTCGAGCGCAGGTGCGATGCACTGCAAACATTTCGATGTGGGATTGATGACCTTGCGCTCGATCGCAGCATAGTGCGATCGATCGCAATTTCTCTTGAAGCTTCACATCTCCTGAAATGCTTCATTTTCTCCACAATCCTGTAAAAATACACAAAACACGAAAAAAAAACATAAAATAAAGTGAAATACTAATAACTAAGAGCATAACAAATATAAGTTAAGGGTCTAAAATATGCAATATTTAAGACTCATCAAATACCCCCAAACTTATATTTTGCTAGTCCCTTAGCAAAACAAAATAAAAGACTCAATGAAAAACAAAGAACATAAAGATAAAGTCATCACTCATGGTATCCAAAAATTTAAGGAGCACACATCACCATGATATTCATTCATAAGCAAGCTTAAAAAGGTAAACCCATCTTCGCAATGAATAGAAAGTTTAAAATCTAATTACTTACAAAAGGCAGGATAAGCCATCACAAGCTTGAATCAGTGTAAGGTGAATTAGCATATAAAAATGAAGCTTCCAAGTAACTCTAATGTGTAAGGTCTCCATGTCTCAAGATTCACCGAATTTCCCATAAAAAATGAACGAAAAAGCATAGTTTTTATTTTATTTTATTTTGTTTTTTGTTTTTATTTTTTTAACAATAATAAGGCACGACTATGTTTAGTTCCCTTAAGCTTTCTAATTGACCCATGTAGCGAGTGTTGAGTCAATGACTCCCAAACCAGATGGTTTTAGGGCATTAGGTGTAAAGACACCCCTAAGGACTTACTAACTCGAGTCAAAAAGGCTACGAAACTAAACTAATCTTAATACTACCAAACAAAATTTTCACCTTTTGACGTGAACACTCACTGCTTACTGAGGCAAGATGTCCAGTTACTCAGCAAAAAATTTCGCAATGATCATTATGAATAAAATTCTCACCTTTTGACGTGAACACTCACTGCTTACTGAGGCAAGAGGTCCAGTTACTCAGTAGAAAGTTTATTGATGATGATCATTAGTAGTATTATTATTATATATATTTTTCTCTTTTTTTTTTTTTTTTTTTTTATGCCCAAGTGTTTATCGAACAAGTCATCCAGTTTTAGTTAAGACAAGGAAACGTACACATTAAAATCACATGTCATACCTCACATAATTTGTGCTAATGTGCTCATGTTAGATTAGATCAAACATGTGAATTCTCAAAATGCCTAAAGTAAGTAACTAAATTTTAAAAATTTATCACCAGATCATGTGTTCAAAATGTTAAGCTCACAATGACATCACATCACAGAAAATGTTTAGATCAACCAAAATTTCACGATAACATGAGCATGCATTTATCTCTATGACGAAAAGACAACAAATTAGGACAAAGTGTGTGATGTGTCTCCCATACCCCCAAACTTAAATTAAACATTGACCCCAATGTGTGACTAATATGGAAAGAGCTGACCTGAGATATGGAGAACTATCTGGACTGGTATGGCTCATAGCATACCCCCAAACTTGAACTGAAGTACGCTTTGTCCCTGAAAAATAAAAACTGGAAAACAAAAAATACTGGAAACAAACATTAATCATAAAAATGTGAAATAATAAATAAACAAAAGAAAAGATAAGCTGTGGGGTGCCTCCCATGAGCGCTAAGTTTAACGTCTTCAGCCAGACCCATCATTAGTAAACAGGCCCAACTAAGCTCTCCACCATCTGATCAATAAATGGGAATGGAAAATGATCAGGCCCAGTGGCAGCATTCAATTTATGGTAGTCTAGACACTTTCTCCATCTTGACTGCACTCGAGTTGGAACCAACTCGTTGTCTTTATTTACTACCGTAAATTCAGCACGTTTGGGCACGACTTTAAGCAGGCTCACCCCCTTGCTATCAGAGATGGGATAAATGATCCCTGCCTCTAACAGCTTAATATCTTTTGCCCTCACAACCTCTTGCATAACAGGGTTGAGCCTTCTTTTTGGCTCCCTCGATGGCTTGACATTCTCCTCCAACTGTATCGTGTGTATTACCAACGAGGGGTTGATTCCCTTGACATCCTCAATAGTCCAGCCTATAGCTTCCTTATGCTCACTTAAGACATCTAATAATTTCTCCTCTGGAGCATCACCCAAATCTAAAGCTATAATTATAGGCAAAGAATCTGCTGGACCTGGGAACTTATACTCAAGATTATCCAGTAAAGGCTTAAGTTCCTTCTTGTGAGGTTCATGTGTTGTGGTTTCCTCCGTCTCACTGATCTTTAGAGGAGTAGACTCCACGATAGTATTTGCTTGCTCAAGTAACTTATCTAAATCCAAATCCTCTTCAAACTGAGCAAAGCATGCCTCCAAAATGTCCTCAGACTTCCCTTCTTTCTTGGGCGCTTGTAGTCTCTCAGGGTAAGGCGCTTTAGGTAAAAACGACCTAGAGAGATCATTAATAGTAGGTGTGGCTGTAGATGGCTCAGCATCTCTCTTCTCATTGTTGCCACTCTCTTGCCCTTGGTGCATAGCAGGGTTCTCTTCCACTTGATTGTCCACTTGTCTCCCAGACAAGTATGGGACAGTTGATTGCACTTGTTCCTGCCAATGCATTGGAGTTGAAGAATTTCCCACCGTAAACTGTTCCTTTAGGTTAGGATCAGTTTGACTGGGGAACGTTCCTTCCTCTCCTTCACCCACGTAACTTGCGATTTGATCAATTTGACTCTCTAGTGTGGCAATCGCTTGGGTGTTTTCTATTGTTGCAGTCATCACTTCACTCATAGATTGGCTAGTTGTTTTCATGAAATCATTGAGAGCGTCCTCCAATGACTGTGAAACCGACGCTAGCGCTTGAATGGGAGCTTGGTAAGCGGGTGATGGTGTTGGATAAGCTGAGTGACCATAACTTGGAATTGGTGGAGGAAATTCGGGAGGGTATTGATTGTGAGCATGATAAGGGTCTCCTCCCTGATTCCTCAGTTGGTTCTGCGTCCATGAAACATTAGAGTGGTCCCACCACCCTGGATTGTATGTTTCAGAGTAAGATCCATTTGATTGCCAACAACACTCATTGAAAGCATTCATTTGTTCCATGGGATACTCGGCACAAGCCGGCATTGATGGACAATTCTGTGCTAGATGCATGGGACTAGCACAGATGGAACAGCTATCAACATTGAATGTGCTGGCAGCATTGAGGGACGGGCCGGCCATTTTAATGAAATCCTTGAGGGCGTCCTCTAAAGACTGTGAAATCGGCGCTGGATTCATCCACATTTTTTTTTATATAAAAAATTGATAACTAACTAGTAGAAAAATAAAATCAATTCAGACAAAAAAAATTTCACAAACCAAACAATTCCCCGGCAACGGCGCCAAAAACTTGTTGTGAGTTTTAAATTACTCGCAAGCGCACGAGTCGTTTGCAGTATAGCGTTGTGCAAGTGCGAGGTCGAATCCACAGGGAATTGCGTTGTGAAAATATATTTTTAACCTAAACTAACTCTATTTTAACCTAGTTCCAAATTTCAGAATGATATTGCAAAATAAATTAAAACTAAACTAAGTTGATTTTAAAACTAATAATAAAAAGCACTAAGGTTTCTGAATCCACCGCTCCGAAGTTAAGCATACATGTTCTAAAAATATAGCCTATCAAAACATTCAATGAATCCAACTATAAGACAAAAAATAAAGAATATCCCAACTAAACCAAAAGCACCCAATGTATCCGCTCTTAACAAATCACAAAGGGAATCCAATTTAATCGAAAAGCATTCAATGTATCCATCAGATGAAACACAAAGAAAATCCAATAGACAATTTAAACTCAATCAATTATAAGATTAACTCAAATAATTGACAGAACATTTATACTAAAAATTGTCAGATTTGTACAAGCAAATCTGAACTACTACGCCAAACAATGGCGGGGCTTCATCTTCAACCTTAGCTGAAGAGTCTAGCCACTCATAACTATAAAACTATAATAAAAAGTGCTAAACATTTAAACTAAAACAACTGAATATAAAGAAATAAATAAACAACTTTACATGGGAGAAATTCCACTCGCTGACAGGCGGCGCTTCCCCTCGTGGTAGCAATGGCTTCGGGATCCACCAAAATGTTGGCGGAAGTCCACCGGTAAACACCAAAGTGGCTCAAGAATTGTACACTGAATGATGAAGCCAGATGGTGTTTATATAGGGGAAGACCCGGAGCAATGTGGCTTGCAGAAACGATGTGGGATATTGCCCGAGTGCGCTCGATCGTAGTATGTTGCGATCGATCGCAGGTGCGCTCGATCGCGTGTCTGGTGCGCTCGATCGCAGGTGCGCTCGATCGTGTGTCTGGTGCGCTCGATCGCACTGTAAAAATTCTGATCGATGTGGGATGATCGCTTGCGATCGATCGCAAGTCTGTGCGCTCGAGTGCAGGTGCGATGCCCTGCAAACAGTTCGATGTGGGATTGATGACCTTGCGCTCGATCGCAGCATAGTGCGATCAATCGCAATTTCTCTTGAAGCTTCACATCTCCTGAAATGCTTCATTTTCTCCACATCCTGTAAAAATACACAAAACACGAAAAAAAACATAAAATAAAGTGAAATACTAATAACTAAGAGCATAACAAATATAAGTTAAGGGTCTAAAATATGCAATATTTAAGACTCATCATGATGCCATTTGGGTTGACTAATGCTCCTGCAGTATTTATAGATCTAATGAATCGGGTGTTTAAACAATTCTTGGATAGATTTGTGATTGTGTTTATTGATGATATTCTAGTATATTCCAAGAATGAAGAGGAGTATATGCAACATTTAGAGATAGTTTTAGAAATTCTGAGGAGAGAGAAATTATATGCAAAGTTCTCTAAGTGTGAGTTTTGGTTAAGTGAAATGTCTTTCTTGGGGCATGTTGTGTCAAGAGAGGCAATAGTAGTTGACCCATAGAAAGTAGAAGCAATGTTGAATTGGGAAAGACCCACTAGTGTAACTGAAATTAGAAGCTTTTTGGGGTGGCTGGTTATTATAGGAGATTTAAACAAAAAAATTCTTTGATTGTTGGACCATTGACCAGGAAGGAAGTGAAGTTTAGGTGGTCAGAAGAATGTGAGAGGAGTTTCCATCTGTTGAAAGAAAAATTGACTAATGCCCCAGTATTAGTGCTTCATTTTGGTGATGAAAGATTTGTGGTATATAGTGATGCGTTACATCAGGGGTTGGAATGTGTGTTGATGCAACATGAGAGAGTTATAGCTTATGCATCTAGGCAAAGAACCATGAGAGGAATTACCTGACCCATGATTTAGAATTGGCTGCCATAGTTTTCACTTTGAAGATTTGGAGACATAATATATAAGGAGCCAATTGTGAAATTTTTACTGATCATAAAATTTTGACGCATTTACCTACCCAAAAAGAGTTGAATTTGAGGTAGAGAAGGTGGATGGAATTGATTAGTGATTATGACTGTACAATTCATTATCATTCAGGAAAGGCTAATGTAGTAGCTGATGCATTGAGTAGAAAGGCTACAGGGAGATTAGCTGCTGTTAGGTGTCATAATACTAGCTTGATGATAGAATTAAGAAAAATGAAGATGCAATTTAGTGTCAATGATAGATGAGTATTGATGGCAAATATGGTGGTACAATTTTCTATTATTGATCGTTTATTACAGAGGCATGGTAAAGATGAAGGGATAGAGAAGATCAGACAGAAAGTATTGAGTGGAAAGCCAACTGAGTTTAGAATTAGAGACGATGGTATGGTGGTATTGGGGCATAAAGTTTGTGTTCCCAATGAAGTGGAGATGAGAAATGAGATACTAAGGCAGGCTCATGATTCTGCATATTTCATGCACCCAGGTAATAATAAGATGTACAGGGGATTGAGACAAAATTATTGGTGGTCAAGGATGTAGCGAAGCATATTTCTAGATATTTGACTTGTCAACAGGTGAAGTCTGAGAATAGACACTTAGCAGGTTTATTACAACCTCTTCCAATACCTAAGTGGCCATGGGAGAACGTGAGCATGGATTTTGTTTCTGGTTTTCCCCTTACCCAGAAAGGTCATGATGCTGTATGGGTTATAGTAGATAGACTTTCTAAGTCTTCACACTTTCTTCCTATTAAAACTCCCTGGAGTCCTAAAAAGTTGGTTGAATTATATGTAGTAGAGATTGTAAGATTACATGGAGTACTCTTGAGTATTGTATCAGATAGAGATTCTAGATTTACCTCTAGATTTTGGAGAGGTTTTTAAGAAGTTATGGGTACGAAATTACAGTTTAGTACAACTTTTCATCCACAAACTAATGGGCAGACATAGAGAATCATCAGAATACTGGAAGATATTATGAGGGCATATGTATTAAGTTTCTCAGTAAGCTGGGATGCTTATTTTCCTTTGATTGAATTTGCATACAATAATCAGTATCAAACTAGTATTAGGATGGCACCATTTGAGGCTTTATATGGTATGAGGTGTAGAACTCCAGTATACTGGGAAGAAGTTGGAGAGAGAAAGATATTTGGTCCAGAAATGATAGATTTGACTACTATGATGATTAAACTAGTTAGAGAGAACCTTAGAGCAGCACAAAACAGACAGAAGAGATATACTGATAATAGAAGACAATCTCTCGAGTTTCAAGTTGGTGATTGGGTATTTTTGAAGATATCTCTGTGGAAGGGTGTGTTGAGGTTTATAAAGAAGGGAAAGTTGAGCCCGAGATTTGTGGGGCCATATGAGGTGATTGAGAGAGTTGGACCAGTAGCATATCGATTGGATTTTCCCCCCAGAGTTAAAGCAATTACATAATGTATTTCATGTGTCACTTTTGAGAAAGTACTTACACAATGAATCCTATAGTATCTCGAATCAGGCGATAGAACTTCAGGAAGATTTGACTTTTATGCAAGTACCGATCATAATTTTAAACAGAAAGAAACAAGTCTTGCGTTATAAAGTTATTCAATTGATTCAAGTATTATGGCGAAGCAAAGATGTTGAATAAAATACTTGGGTGCATGAAGCAAGAATGAGGAAAGAATACCCCTAACTCTTTCATAAATTAGGTAAGGAAATTTCAGAGACGAAATTTTTATAAGGTGGGTAGAATTGTAATACTCGTATTCATAAAGAAAGGGTAGAGAAGTAATTTAATAAATATGACATGGAGTTAAAATAATATATATGCGAAATATTTAATTTTTATAAAACAATTCTTTTGGAAAAAAGGACGCGTGGACAGTATATAAGGAAAAAAAAGAAAAAAAACTCGTGGAGGATAAGAAGAAGAAAAGAAAAGAAAAGAAAAGAAAAGGTTTAAAAAAAAGGTGTTGCCAAAAGAAAAAGATTAAATGTTGTGTATCACTACATAATACACAACACAAAAGGTGAAACGGTGGGGGGCGACAAATTTGCATATATATATATACACACACATACACACACACACACACTTTGTTCTTTATTTTAAATATACTTACCAAATCTTTATTGGTCTTCTTCCTTCTACAATTCAAACTATTCTATTTCTCTAAACACTTGGGGACCAGAAGAAAGGTTGAAAGAGTAAAATTTTGAAGGGGTTTACGAGAGAATTTTATAGAGAGTCACGGGAAGCTCTAAGAAAAACAGAAGGTAATAACATAAAGTTTATTTTTGAAATTTAATATACATGAAATTCCTGGAATTTAATGTGAGAATTTTCAAAGGGTGTGAATTATGGAGGAATTGAAGAATAAATTAGAAATTTTAATGTAAATATTATGTCAAGTGTTGATTGCGCCCAAAACATACGCGGTTGTTGTAGCACAGCTTTGGGGTGTCGATTCCACAGGGAAACAAGTTTAACTATAAAGAGAGATGTAAACTTTAACATGAGACGATATAATAAGTAAAGAATCTGAAATTGATGATGAAGTAATTATGTAGGTTTGTGAAATATAATAGAGAGGCAACAAGGATCCGAGAATCCTCCCTGGGTTCGTTGTCCTAATCCTAACTTGATTCAGTTGCTTTTATCTTGATTGCACGTTTCACATACCAAACATGTAATCGACAAATATTCAATAAGACATGTGTAAACCCTAATATGATTGTAATGAAATACTTCTTATTTTCGATTCATGCCTGTATGATCTATCCTATAGGTTTATCAAGAAACAACAACATATCTTTGTTGACAATATTGCAGTAATGGACAAACCTAAAGGCTAGACTTACCGGACTCAATTATACCCAATAATCTTGACATAAGAGAAGCATGACTAAAGTTATATCAAGGAGAAGATACAATCACCGGAATAGATAGAATCTTATAATTAGATAAAAAAGTAAATCATGACAATGTTTGACAATAAATTCTTATTACAACTGAACCAAATAAGGATAGATAGGAACAACTACACCTAGGGATTCATCCCTTCGCCTTGCTTGGAAGTTAGTTAGCCATGGTGTTCATGACTAAACTCTTTTGTGGATGAGAGTTGCTGTTTTCAACTTCTGGGTCTTTGCTCACAGCCAAGATCCCTTCTCTTAAACCCTAAGTATCTTATTGTTTATGCTTGTCGTGAGGAGATCTCTCTTGAGGGAAACAACCTCTGCTTATGAGTTCTCATATCAAGGTCGGAGCGATGCGTCCATCATCATAGGTGAAGTGTTTACATGATAACGAGGATTTAGCTTTTATATTGTTATATTAGATTTGGAGACAACAAATAAAAAAATATATTCTAATTTAATGGACCTAAAACAGAAGGATATCAATATGAAAGAAGTGTGTTTTTAATGAAATATGGTGTGTGCTGTTTCATAAGAAATAGTGTTAAAATACTTTAAAAGACCATTTCAAATAATTATTCAACCTAAAAAGTCCACTAACTTATTTATCGATTCAAAAAATCAAAAAATAAATTTTCAAGATTCTCTCCGTGTAGATTTGTCTTCATTTGGTCAAGTTGAGGAAGAAATAATGAAAATATCTTTATAAATTCAAAATTTTCAAAATAAAACATGAGGGTACAATGGTAATTCAATAAATTTAATGATTTAATTTTTTTCACTTTAGGGAGTTTTTTGGCGATATCAGGATAATTGAAATTTTAAAAAGCACACCTCTGGTGTAACGACCCATCCCGGGTTGGCCACCCTCGAGACGGTGTTGTCATATTTTGAAATCCCAGTACGACGCATATATGCAACAATATAAAATGCATCAACTGAAATTAAAAATTTCATCCAATCTTTAACTTTTCTTAGAGAAAATACCTCATCATCCTCCTTTTAGAAACAATATATACATATAACAAATGCATGAAAAGATTTTTATTACAAACTCTTCTTTCTTCTTTCTTACAATGTCTGAGGACTTGACCACGGGACTTACTTAAGGTAGTTTCTCTGCTATCAGCTCTAAACTCTATCTGTCCTGCCCGCTGGCTGAAAATTTTCAACAATGTGGAGTGAGCGTCACAAGCTCAGTGAATTAAATTTACTAGAAGTTCTCGATTATATACTTCCAATCACATCTTATAATTCAATATTTTCTAATTTACCAATATAAATCATCTATTTCTTCAGAGATAATCATTCCATCTTTCAAATAATCTTCCAATAATGATCCATCTATTATCTCATATAAATCAATAATAACATCCTATTATAATTTCAACCATTTATCAATCTCATCTTAATTTAATCATCAAACATATCAATTTTTCTTCTCATATATTTAATCATCTTGAGATTATCAATTTAACATCATTATTTACCTCGTAATGAGGTTCACATCAAATAATCAATCAATCAAATAAATTTTTATCATATCATATTTTCATATTTCTTTCTCATCATATCTGTCTCTCGGTGAGACTTATTTGACTATAAATATATTCATAATCAAGAACGATGCTTTAGCATCTTAAGAAATAATAATCAATATTTAAAACAAATTCAATGCATGAATTTAAGTTATCAGATCATTTCATATTATCATTTGGGAACGTCTTCTCACATGTCGACATGTCTCAGCTTAGACCAGTTGTCTTCCCAGTTATTTTATTTTCATTTAGTCCAGCTGTTTTCCCAGTTATTTTATTTTCATTTAGATTGGCTGCCTTTTCGGTTATCTTATTTCATGCATATGAGCAATAATATAAAAACAAGTATACAGCTATCCAGTTATTTTCATTTAGCTATCCAGCTCTTTCTCAAAATTATTATTTTTATCATATTCAGTAAATTATCTCCTCATATATCATATCAAATTATCAATCATAGTTTGTCAAAAATTTCATTTATTATTTCATTATATATTTCATCAACTCATTATTTCATTAATATTACTTCTCATATAATAAATTTTTAACATATTAATTATTCATGTAATATCAATCAACTAACTTTCATATATCATCCACTCATTCTAGTTCAATAATTAATTCAAATATTATCGCTTTATATTTCATATTTATCTCAATTACTGAAAGTAAATCTAACTCATCACATGACACTTAAAGGTACTCGTGGATCACTTCTTGCCTTTCTTGCTCCTTTCAGCAATTTCACCCAATTGCTGATCGTCAACACCTGACATAATATTTATATTAAAGTTTCAGATTTATTCTTCAATTCTTCCATAATTCATACCCTTTAAATTTCTACATCAAATTCCGAGTAATTTCATGTACGAATAATTTCAAAAATAAAATTCATATTATTACCTTTTGTTTATCTTAAAGCTTCTCTCGAATCTCTTTAAAATTCTCTTGTAAACCTCTTCAAAATTTCAATCTTTCAACATTTCTTTGAGTCCCCGGGTGTTTAAAGAAAGGGAGTAATTTGAATTGAAGAAAGAAGAAAACCAAATGGGATTTGGTAGAAAATAAATAAAACAAAAATTATATATATATATATATACACAAAAAAAAATCCCCCCCCCCCCCAACTATCGTTTCACTCTTTGTTGTCTTTCATGCGTTATGCATGCTACACCTAGGCTCCAGGTGTTTGCATCTCACTTTTTTTTTTCTTTTTAATTACCCTACACTTAGACACCTCTTTTTTTCAAAAATTATTTTTATTCAATAATAAATCTTTCATCTATATATTATTTTAATTCCATGTAATATCTATCAAATTACTTCTTTATCCTTACTTTAAGAACACAGGTATTACAATTCTACCCACTTTATAAAAATTTCGTCCCCAAAATTTCCTTACATAACTCATGAAAAAGTTGGGGGTATTCTTTCCCCATTCTTGCCTCATGCTCCCAAGTAATTTCTTCAACATCTTTGTTCTGCCATGATACTTGAACCAAATGAATAACTTTATTACGCAAGACTTATTCCTTTCCGTCTAGTATTCTGACCGGTACTTGCACAAAGATCAAATCTTCCTGAAATTCTATAGCCTAACTCGAAATACTATGTGATTCATCATGTAAACACTTTCTCAAAAGTGAAACATATTATATAATTGCCTTAACTCTATAGGCAAATCCAATCTATATGCTACTGGTCCAATTCTCTCAATAACCTCACATGGCTCCACAAATCTCAGACACAGCTTTCCTTACTTTTTAAATCTCAATACACCCTTCCACAAAGATATCTTCAAAAATACACAGTCACCAACTTGAAACTCAAGATGTCGTCTTCTATTATCAGCATATCCCTTATGTCTATTATATGCTGCCCTAAAGTTCTCTCTAACTAGTTTGATCCTCTCAGTAGTCAAATCTATCATTTCTGGACCAAATATATTTCTTTCTCCAACTTATTCCTGACATATTGGAGTTTTGCACCTTCTACTATATAAAGCCTCAAATAGTACCATCCCAATACTAGTTTGATATTGATTATTGTACACAAACTCAATCAAAGGTAAATAAGCATCCTAACTCATTGAAAAACTCAATACACTTGCCCTCAGTATATCTTCTAGTATTATGATGATTCTCTCTATGCCCATTAGTTTGTGGATGAAAAGTTATACTAAACTGCAATTGCATACCCATAGCTTTTTGAAAACCCCTCCAAAATCGATAAATGAATCTAGAATCTCTATCGGATACAATGCTTAAAGGTACTCCATGTAATCTCATAATTTCTGCTACATACAATTCAGCTAACTTTTTAGGACTCCAGGTAGTTTTAATAGGAAGAAAATGCGAAGACTTAGAAAATCTATCCACTATAATCTATACGGCATCATGACCTCTCTAGGTATGGGGAAAACCAGAAATAAAATTCATTCTCACATTCTCCCATGGCCATTCCAGTACTGGAAAAGGTTGTAATAAACCTGCTTAATGTCTATTCTTAGACTTCACCTGTTGACAAGTCAACCATCTAGAAATATACTCAGCTACATCCTTCTTCATCTCTATTCACCAATAATTATGTCTCAACCCCTTATATATCTTATTATTACTCGGGTGCATAGAATATACAGAATCATGAGCTTCCCTTTGTATCTTCTTTCTCATCTCCACATCATTGAGAACACAAATTCTATGTCCCAATACAACCATACCATCTTCTCTAATTCTAAACCCAGACGACTTACCACTTAACATCTTCTGATCCCTTCATCTCTACTCTGCATCTGTAACAAGTGATCAATAATAGAAGATTGTAACACTATATTTGCCATCAATACTCCTCTATCACTGGTACCCAACTGCATTCTCATTTCTCTCAATTATACCATCAAGCTAATATTATGACTCCCAATAACAGCTAATCTCCGTGCAGATTTTCTAGTCAATGCATCAGCTACTATATTAGCCTTTCTTGGATGATAGTGAATTGTACAGTCATAGTCACTAATAAACTCCATCCACCTTTGCTACCTCAAATTCAACTCTTTTTGGGTAGGTAAACGCGTCAAACTTTTATGATCAGTAAAAATTTCATAGTGGCTCCATATAGATGATGTCTCCAAATCTTCAAAGCAAAAACTATAGCAGTCAATTCTAAATCATGGGTCGGGTAATCCCTCTCATGGTTCTTCAATTTCCTAGAAGCATAAGCTATAACCCTCCCATGTTGCATCAACACACATCCTAACCCCTAATGTGACGCATCACTATATATTACAAATCCTTTATCACCAGAATGAAGCACTAATATTGAAGCAGTAGTTAATTTCTTTTTCAACAACTGGAAACTCCTCTCACATTCTTTTGACCACATAAACTTCACTTTCTTCCTGGTCAATCTAGTCAATGGTCCAGCAATAATAGAAAAATTATGGATAAACCTTCTATAATAACCAACCAACCCCAAAAAGCTTCTAATTTTAGTCACACTAGTGGGTTTTTCCCAATTCAACACTATCTCTACTTTCTGTGGGTCAATTGATATACCATCTCCTGACACAACATGCCCCAAGAAAGATATTTCACTTAACCAAAAACTCACATTTAGAGAATTTTGCATACAATTTCTCTCTTCTCAGAATTTCCAACACTATCTCTAAAAGTTGCATATGCTCCTCTTCATTCTTGGAATATACCATAATATTATTAATAAATATAATCACAAATCTATCCAACAATGGTTTAAACACCAGATTCATTAGATCCATAAATGTTGCAGGAGCATTGGTTAACCCAAATGGCATCACAAAGAACTCATGATGGCCATAACGTGTCGTAAAAGCAATCTTAGGCACGTCTCTCTCCTTTATCCTCAACTGATGATAACTTGATCTCAAGTCTATCTTAGAAAACACCCTAGCCCCCTGTAACTGCTCGAATAAATCATCTATCCTGGGTAAAGGGTATTTATTCTTGATTGTGATCTTATTCAACTGTCTATAATCAATACACAACCTCATCGTTCCATACTTTTTCTTCATAAACAAAACATGGGCTCCCCAGGGCAACATACTAGGTCGAATAAACTATTTATCTAGCAATTCTTGAAGTTGAACTTTCAACTCTCTCAACTCAACTTGTGCCATTCTATAAGGTGCTATATATATGAGTGCTGATCCTAAAATCACCTCAATAGAAAACTCAATTTCCCTATTGGGAGGAGGCAAACTAGACAACTCATCAGGGAACACATTAGAAAAATCTTTCATTACCAAGATTTCTTCTAACTTCCTAATATTCTTTCTAGAATCTACCACATACGTCAAATACCCCTCACAACCCTTCTTTAATCATCTACTAGCACTCAGGGTAGAAATAAGACAGTTGGCAAGTATCTTACATTCTCCCTGAAAATTAAACTCCTATTGTCCTGGTATCCTAAACACCACATTCTTCCTAAAACAATCTACCCAAACTTTATATGCAGATAACCAATTCTTCCCCAGAATTAAATCAAAATCTGTCATATCTAAAGGAAAAAAATCAACTTCAAATTCTATACCAGCCATACTAATCACACAACCCCAATAAATTTTCCTGATAATAACCCTATCCCTAGTAGGAACATCAACAATAACAACATGCATCAAAGGACTAACACTAGCATTAATAGATTTCATATAAGCACTGGATGCAAAAGAATGGGTTACACCAGGATCAATCAATAATCTAGCAAGTCTATCAAGAATAGATACCATACCCACAACAATATCAAGAGTGGCATGTGCATCCTGTTGGGTCAAAGCATAGACTATGCTGTCTTTGGGCTGTAACTGACCACCACGTCCTCTCTCAGCTACTGATCCTCTACTTCTGCCTCGTATACTCCTTGATCCACCACCTGTTTTCTCCCAACACGCTAACACTTATCTCAACTTATTTCCCTACTGGACAATCTACACTAACATGTCCTCCCTCACTACATACAAAGCATATCTGAGTAGGGCAATTCCGAGATAGATGCCTCGTCTAATTATATCTAAAGAAAACTCTTGTCTCTCAATCATATATCAGATTACCACATTTTTTTAGTGGCATACTTACTCCTCTACCATAACTCTAAGTTCCCATAACCTGTCTCCCAAATCTAGGGGTCCCACCGATATTACTCTGAGCTACAAAAGCAATAGATTCCGCTTGCCTCTAACTTTGTATTGCAGTTCCCTGTAACAAGAAACACTCCCTCTGGGGTGGTCTCCCACCCTCAAATCTAGACCTCTTCAGCTAATCCCTCATACCTCTAAACTTCATCACATATTTCTTAATCTGTAATGCTTTATCCACCATTATAGCATAATTCTCAATACTCATATAAGAGAATTTAGTCCGAATTTCATAGTGTAGTATGTCTAAAAATCTCTTACATTTTAACTCCTCCATATTTAATAACTCAAATTAGAACCCCGATAGGGCTATAAATCTATTGTCATACTCAGCCACGGATAAGGTATTCTGCCTTAAATGAATAAAATCTCTCTCATACTGTGCTCAAAATGTATCTAGAAAATACTTCGCAAAGAATACATCCTTAAACTTACGCCAAGTTAAAGGTTGAACTACTTGTGTACTTAATCTAGGCAGAATATCCTCTTACCATTGAGAGGCCTCACATTCCAGCATAAATGAAGTAAAAACAACCTTTTGTCTATCTGTAACTGGTAAGACTTCAAAATATTTCTCAACATGTTTAATCCACTGGTTAGCTTCAACAGGATTTACAGATCCTCTAAAAGACTGGGGCTTAAACTTAAGAAATCTCACAAAATAATCTCCTTGCATCTCATGTGCAAACACACTCTTTCCCTTATTAGCCTCTTGTCTCACCATATCAGGTTATATTCTACCTCTCTCTTCTAATCTTCTCTGTAAATTATCAACCCTTTCTTCTACTGCATTCGTTTTCCCTATAGCACGATCAAAAACTTCTCTCAACTCATCCTTCATAATATCAGATTCTCTCCCACCTCTACTAGTACCAGTTGCACTAGTAACCTATTCCCTTGCATGAACCACAGACTTAGCCTCCCCCTCTGCGCCAAATTTTCTAAATATTGGGGGTCTACCATGTCCTCTCTGATTCATAACTCTACCTCTAGCTCTAGCACGTCCACGTGTCATCCTTAGACTCTACATAAAAACGTAGTTTATTTAAATCTTCCACTTTTTAAAATTTTTATGCAGTGTACAAAATCATAAAACCTAATGCTCTGATACCAAAATTGTAACGACCCATCCCGGGTTGGCCACCCCCAAGATGGTGTTGTCACATTTTGAAATCCTAGCACGACACATATATACAACAATATAAAATATATCAAATGAAATTAAAAATTTCATCCAATCTTTAACTTTTCTCAAAGAAGATACCACATCATCTACCTTTCAGAAGTAATATATACATATAACAAAATGCATGAAAAGATTTTTATTACAAACTTGACCATGAGACTAACTTAAGGTAGTTTCTTTGCTATCAGCTCTAAACTCTATATGCCCTGTCCACTGCCTAAAAATTTTCAACAATGAGGAGTGAGCTTCACAAGCTCAGTGAATTAAATTTACTAGAAGTACTCCATTATGTACTTCCAGTCACATCTTATAATTTAATATTTTCTAATTTACTAATATAAATCATCTATTTCTTCACAGATAATCATTCCATCTTTCAAATAGTCTTCCTATAATCATTCATCCATTATCTCATATAAATCAATAATAACATCATGTTATAATTTCAACCATTTATCAATCTCATCTTAATTTAATCATCAAACATATCAATTTTTCTTCTCATATATTTAATCATCTTGAGATTATTACTTTAACATCATTATTTACCTCATTATGAGGTTCACAGCATATCGTCAATCAATCAAATAAATTTTTATCATATCATATTGTCATATTTCTTTCTCATCATATCTATCTTTCTGTGAAATTTATTTCTCTATCAATAAATTTACAATCAAGAATGATGTTTTAGCATCTTAAACAATAATAATCAATATTTAAAACAAATAAAATGTATGAATTTAAATTATTAGATCATTTCATATTATCATTTGGAAACGTCTTCCTACAAGTTAACATGTCTCAGCTTAAATCGGTTGCCTTCCTGGTTCTTTTATTTTCATTTAGACCGGCTGTCTTCCTAGTTCTTTTCATTTCATTGAGACTGGCTGCCTTCCCAGTTCTTTTATTTCATGCATATGAGCAATAATATAAAAACAAGCATACATTCAAGCATTCAATTTAGCTATCCAACTCTTTCTCAAAATTATTATTTTTATCATATTCATTAAATTATCTCATCATATATCATATAAAATTATCAATCATATCTTGTCAAGAATTTCATTTATCATTTCATTATATATTTCAACAACTCATTATTTCATTAATATTACTTTTCATATAATAAATTTTTAACATATCAATTATTCATGTAATATCAATCAACCAACTTTCATATATCATCCACTCATTCTAGTTCAATAATTAATTCAAATATCATCATTTTATATTTCATATTTATCTCGATTATTGAAAGTAAATCTAACTTACCACATAGCACTTAAAGTAACCATGGATCACCTCCTTGCCTTTCATGTTCATTTCAGCAATTTCACCCAATTGTTGATCATCAACACGTGACATAAAATTTATATTAAAGTTTTTGGTTTATTCTTCAATTTGTCCATAATTCATACCCTTTAAATTTCTACGTCAAATTCCGGGTAATTTCATGTATGCATAATTTCAAAAATAAAATTCATATTATTAACTTTTGTTTTTCTTAAAGCTTCCATCGAATCTCTTTAAAATTCTTTCGTAAACCTCTTCAAAATTTCGATCTTTCAACATTTCTTTGAGTCCCCAGATGTTTAAAGAAATAGAGTTATTTGAATTGAAGAAAGAAAAAACCCAAACAGGATTTGATAGGAAATAAATAAAACAAAAACTATATATATATATAGACACACACACACACACAAAAATCCCTCCCCTCTCCCACCGTTTTACTCTTTTTTGTCTTGCATGCATTATGCATGCATTTTGTGGGTTACATCTGTGCTTCGGGTGTTTGCACCTCACTTTTTTTTCTTTTTAACTACCCTACACCTGGATGCCTTTTTTTTTCAAAAAATTATTTTTCTTCAATAATAAATCTTTCATGTATATATTATTTTAATTCTATGTAATATCTATCAAATTACTTTTTTACTTTTACTTTAAGAACACAAGTATTACATCTGGTACCGCTGAAAAGCTTTCACTGAGAGCTACAAAATGGGACCCCAAAGCAACTTGTTCCGCCAAACTGACCGCCCTCATGCGCCATCGACTTCTCCACCGCGAATGAAGGGTTATTTTTTCTAATCTAACACTTTCTGATGAGTATTACGGGAAAGTGACACCACCAATTGGCCGAATTTTGAAGCATTGATCCATCCCCTTTTTTTGGGTCACCGTCAGTTGCCGCACGAGCCAGCGCATCCACTTGTGGAGGTGAATAGTTCAAGCAAGAATTTTGTTTTTTAACTTTTAGAAAAAAGTAATTTCCAAAACCCTACTTTGCCGAAGTGGCAAAGGGTTATTTTAGTCCCAAAAAAATCAATGTTTTAATCATAGCTCTTATTTTGATTTTTAGATGATTTGGACAACCATCTCATCATAAACTGGATCTAAATAGTGACAAGTCCAAATTGAGAGAATTATAATCCCTAAATAATAATTAATTGAACGGTATTAGTTAAATAATTATTAATTGGGTTTTTATTATGATTTATTTTAATAATTAGATAAAAAAGAAATAATATTACCAGCTTTTAGACTAAAAAATACAAACTTTTATTCCCCAAAAGAAAACATCACACTTTTTTCTCTCAAAAACAGAAACTACAAGTTGTTTTCTTAAGAAATTTCACCAAATATGAAGAAAAAAAAGTATGACTTAAATGAAGTTTTTTACATAAAGTTTATAAAATTACATTTAAAATTTTAACTTTTACGACAATAAAATTAATCATCTTGAGTCTTGACCATCTAACAAACATTAATAATGAGAATGATATTTTTTTTCTGCGTACGGACAAAGGTTCGAACCTCCCACCCAAAAATTGCTAATGATTAAAAAAATCAACATGTTTTGATAAATTTTAACTTATGATTTAAACTATAGTTTTTTCGCACAAAATTTAATAAATTTTAAATTATTGATGAACTATAGGTTAAATCATACACTAAAATAATACTTTAGTTGAAATTTTGTTTATATTTGATGCATCACATGAGTTTTACCGAATAGTAATATAAGTTCATAAATTTTATTTTTGAAAGTATGATTTTTAAAATCCTTCCTATAAGTTCCACCCTATGGAAGTTATGGCATAAGAGTTGCGTAAAGACCATTTTGTTATATTATATTACTTTTTATCTAATTTTTTTATTTATGTTAAATATAATAAAAAAATTAATTTTTTAAAAATATAACTTATAAGTATTAATCACGAGTGATAACAATAAAAACTATGTAAAATATAAATAGAAATATTACATAACAAAGCAATATAATCACCTTTAAAAAAAATATAATACATTTACATATTAAAAATTTATTAAAAAAATCATGTATAACATACGACAAGTCTTATTTCACGAATGAAACCTTAAATAATATCATTTTTTTTACATAGAAAAAATATCAATTTTTTTTTTTAAAAAAATGTTTCTAAGTCGAGGACCAGCCTCTCAGGCCCAACTTAGGCAGACCCACTTCTACCCAGCTTTAGCCCACTTTCCCAATCCAAGCCCCAAACTGATGAAACCCTCTTCTAATCTTCTTCAACCACAATCGAAATTTCTCCTCCCAAACTCTCACCAGACAAAATTACAGCAAGCAGACCGACTTCTTTCTTCCTCATTTGCCTCCTGGTTCGAGTTTGCAGAGGCTTTAAAGTTTTTTTTTTTGTTCCTTTCGAGAAAATTATAAGGAAGCTCAGAAAGAAAAACATTGGCTCTCCATTTTCTTAGATTTTGAGCTCTTCTCCAGATTCGCTTTAATTTTGTTCCTTTCTTCAGGTATCTCTCTACTTTCTCTTTTCTCTATGCTATATAACGTTGCAGATTTAAAGAAAAAGGAATTTTATCATATACTTTTTGGGATCCTTTTTTGTTTTGATTTGTGAATAATAGTCTTTGTTTGTTATTATTGATTTTTTTTTTTCAGTTGGTGCGGGATGTTTTTATTTATTTCATTTATTTACTTAAGTACTTTGAAGTTTTACACTCAATTTGGTCCAAATGAATTCTACTGTATAGCACCCTTTAGAACAAATGAATTTTTTTTTATAGTTTTTATGTAATTCATTTTGAATTCTATAGTTCAAAAAAAAAAAAAAAACTTTGAAACTCATTTCAAAATGAATTTACTGTGAAATTGAGTTGATTTGTTGCAAATTCTATCAACATGATTTTACAAATGAATTATATATAATGAAAGAGTAAAAAGTTATGTTAAGAAAAATGCTCTCTCTTCTCCCCTTCTTTCCCTTATGATCTTTTGAATTTTTCGTTTATTTCAAACACAAACAAGAGAATTCAAATGAATTCTATAATTTAAAATAAAAAAATCAAACATAAAAATTCATTGCAATTCATTTCTAAATGAATTCCATTTACAATTTATTTGAACTCATTTGGTTCCAATCGGATAATAGAATTCAATTGAATTCCATAGGTTGTTGTGTTTGTTTTGTTAATAAAACGTAGAGTTCATTTACAAATGAATTTGTCACATGTTTGGTTTGCTAATAAAAGTGTAGAATTCATTTCTATGAACTCTAGACTTAAGCTTGTATGAAATTCTATCAAATTTGAGGGAAATTGAGTAAGCTTTGAACAAATTGTATCAAAATTGATACAATTTACAAATGAAATCTAGACTTTTATATGATTTGGAGTTGGTTGCATGTTTATGACTGAATTGAATCGATTTTTTTGGGTTGTTTAGCTGCAAAGTCTTGTTTGGCCGAGAATGGTTTGAGTTTGGTTTCGGTTCAGGTGGGATGTTTTCTGTTCGACTGTAATTCAACCTCAAACGGGATTTTGGGTATTTTAGCTGAAAATTCTTGCTTGGACTGTGAATTATTAAATTGAGGTTTCATTTCAATTTGAATATCTGCTATTTGACTGCAAATAGATTCAACCTTACGTTTATATCTTGTAGTTTTGTTTAAAAATTCATGTTTAAGCTGTCAGTGACTGAATTTGGTTTCATTTCACTTGATTTTGTTATGCATGTTTGGTCAGTTTGTTACTTATTCTTTTGAAACTTGAAAGCTTTCAAAGGATGACACATGGTATTATGGTAACTTTGTTAGGTCGTAAATTTGAATAAGGGGGAAAGCGTGAGTTTCTCGTGGATACATTGGCTCTGGTAATTTTTTCCTTCTTAATGCTTTTGACTGGTTAACTTCATTGATGTTTGATTGCTAAATAATTCATGTTTCCTTCTCAGTGCTGTTTACACGTTTTCTCCCTTTCCAAAACTCTTAGTATATCAAACCTCAGGAATAAAAATAATAATTTAGACCTAAAAAACTCTCAAATAAAGGTGTAAATACATTTAATTTTTCATTTTTCTCAATTCAAATCCATTGTAAAGATAATATTTCAAAATAGATTATAAAACCAATAAAAAGACATGAAGCTTTTAATAGGCATTCATATATGGCAAGTTCTCCTCAAGTGCATAGTAGTAATATCATCAAATAAATTACTGTATGTCTGTATCATAGTAGTGGAAGAAGGGTATAGTAATGGTTTTTATTACTCACGATAAAAATTATTTTAAAGATTAAAAAAATAAATTTCATAACAAATACCAAATAAAATATAAAATAATATCATCTATAACATGAAGAGGATGAATTAAAGCATGACTCAATTGCTTTTTTAGATATTTTGCGTTATCAGGAGATAAACTTCATCGGTATAATGGTTTATCATATTCATGTCATAAGCATGCAGGATACAATAGCTCAATGTACTCTTTTTTTGTTGTTGCTCAATGATATTTGTATTTTATCAATGAACTGAATAAAACTCCACGCCACTTTTTTGTGCTTGTAGTAACAGTAGTATAATGAAAATAAAAGTGAAATGAGTGAGAAAAATATATATTATAATATGCAGAGTACAAGGTGAGAACTGAGAAGTATATCTAATCAAATACCGCTTGACCTAACATTAATTTTGGTTTATAGTTTACAAAACAATTTTCGAGACAATTTTTGATAAAACAACAAGAAGCTAGAAACTATTTAGCGTTCAGGAGACACAAATTTAGTTTTTTCAGAAACTAATTTTCAGCTTTTTTATAATTTAAAAACCCTTTTTTTAGTAGTCTTTGACCTAACTTTCATATATAAAATACGGAAACCATTTCAGCAACGTTACCTTAAGAGTGGCATTATTAATGGTAAAGTAAATCTTTGAAAGAAAAAAACAAGTAGACCCTTGAAGTTTCACATATTTGTTATTTTGTCCACTAGCTTTTAATTTACGTCTATTTGACCATTTGAAATTTAATTTGAGTCCTTTTCGTCAAAATCCTTCCATTATTTCCCTTAATTTGAACAAATCAGGTTTTAAATTGACAGGTAGATAGTTTAGGAAAAGCCAAGTGAGTAGAAGACTCAATTGAAAGAAATCAAGTTTCGGAAGGTTATCTAAACACAAAAAATTGAGTAACGAAATAGATACATGTTAAAAACCTCATGGTTTTATTTTCCTAAATCTTTTTATGGTCTCTAATCCATTGAAAATGCAGCACACACTTATCTAGCTCTGCTTGAGATGGCAGAGGCGGGTGCAAGCACGCGAACACAAAACCGAACCACAAGCAGAGATGAGAACCGTCTAAAATACGGCTGCGATGGCGGGTTCCTATCCGGCGCGCATCTCGATGATGACGATCGAGATTCGAACGATCCTCTGACTATAGACTCGGGCAGCTGTGACTCAACATGTGAGTCCACACGGTTACCTGATCTGGCAACGAGTCTCCGAGTCTTCTCCGAATCGCTGCTGAGCATGGAGTTGGCAGAGATGGAGGTGGTCAAGGCCAGGGAAGTTTTGCGGTACGAAGCGGAAAAACGGCGAGTCGAATCAGAGACCGAGTTGACTCGGATGCTGTTGCAGACTCAGTTGCAGGTCACCTCGTTTGTTGCAGGACAGAGTTCAAGGAGAAAGAGGAAGCGAGTTGGAGAAGACAAGTCATCTGAAAGGTGAAAGTCCCTTGAAACTTTTTCCCTTAAAAGAAGTGGCTCGACGTAGTCTTTTGCTTCATCAATTCATCGAGTTGGTATTTATCCTTTGATGAATGCAGGAAAAGGGCTTTGGTCTTGAACTTACTCCGAAGCAACTTCATGTTTTGAAAACCCATTACAGCCCAAGTGAATGGATATCGATAGACCTAGAGGGCGTTCTGACGGAGAGAGATGGGGCTCATTGCGTAATTGTGGAAAGCAACTGCCTTGCTATCATGGAGGCCTACAATTCATCCGAAGATTATCTACTATATACTGTGGCTGATATTAAATTAGAGCAGCTCATAGTCTCGCGCGAAAGACAGTTAGTCCTGGGTAGCTGCATGACATGGGTGGGGAGTTACCCAAATTTTCTTAAACATATTTTGCTTCAAGATATGTAATGTGATTTCGGTTTTCAATAATATTCATAGCTCATTATAAAGAAAAAAAAAAATAAATATAAGTTCTACACTATGAAAATTGCAGTATAATACTTAAAAAGTCTTCAATACCATATCAAAAAGGAGGCAACACAACGGTGTCATTATCTTTAAATTATTATCAAATGATATTCAAATTGTTATATAATGGTACCTCAATTATTATTAAATGATAAGTACCGTTTTAACAAATTATTGTGTGAAATGATACTCGATTGAAACATAAAAAATAATTGAAGGAGTACCAAAAGTTATTACGGGAGTCCCTTTGTTCCATTAAAATTGTACAAACTTTTTTTTTCTAATCACTAAAATTATATAAACTTAAGTGCCTTTAAGCTGCTTAAATTGATAATTTGAGAAGATAGAGGTTCCCAACTTTAGAATTTACAAGTTTTAAGTTGGGACATTAGTATGCTCTTGGCTATTTATACAAATTTTAATCCTTACCCTTCGTCTTTTCAAAAAGAGTAAATTATAAATTTATTTTTAGTTTTAATTTCAATTTGTTTACTTAGTTTACAAATAGATTAACTCAAACCTACCATTAGATATTTATTAAGTGAAAATATAATTTTTTAAATTACTTTTCATATATATGAAACTGAATAGTTAAAATAAATTCATTTACAATCTCTCTTACTCGCAAACTAATTGTTCATTTTTAATTATGTAAATTTACAAAATAAATATTCATTTTGATAAAAAAAAAATTCAAATATATTTCATCATAATCTGGTGATTCATGGCCAATGACTACATTTCTGTCTCCAAAAAAAAAAAAAAAAAACAAAAAGATTGAAACACTTCGTGTTCAGGCATAGGAATGTAGAAGAGAAAAGCCATTAAAAATCATGTGCACATCACGAAATGGTTTTATAGCTTAATTTGTGATTTCCATCTTATAATATTATTTTTAATTAAATAAATAGCTCTCTTTAGATATTATAAAATTTTCAATCATTTATTAAACTTTTTTTTATTCAAGTTTGTGCATGGTCATGTTTGAGTTTATATTTAAATTAGCTCAAGTAAAATTTTCTTTAAACTCATTTAATCTAACTTATTTTAAATTAACTTAAATGATAATTCAAATATTACCTGCAAAATAACATATAGATGGAAAGATATAAAAAGAAAAAGAAAATACTAGTAACAAGCTAATACGCAATTAACCTTTGACGAGAGGGGACACAAACCACAAAATGATTTTGTTTACGCGGTGTCTCATATTATCGATAATTTTTTTATTGGTTCGAATTTAAAATAAATTTTTTAAAAATTATCAATAAATTTTTTTATTTATACTTATACCATTGATGATTTTCAAAATAAACTTGAATTTAAGTTTAGGTTAATTTAAAAAATCAAAAGAAATGAGAAAAGAAAGGAAAAATGATTTTTTGCTCATGGGAGTTGGTCTAGTCGACTAAATGGATCTTGCCCAGTCGATTGAATGGATCAGTTCAGTTGACTGGATAATCAGACAGAAACCTTATATGAATTTGTCTGGTCGACTAAATGCTCGACTTGATTGTTTTCTTAATAAAATTATGAAGCTTAATTAACTGAATGATAGATCTAGTTGACTAAACTTTTGAAAATTTGAATTTTTCTAATTGTTAAATGACAATTGATCATGAACTAAAGTATTTTCTGTGAAAAGACACTCAATTAACTACTGAACCAAAATGTCTCATGAAAAAACACTAATTAAACTCTATAAATAGAATGTTTAATTGTCATAATTTACACATTACAGATTTTCTATCTTCTTCTTCTCTTTCTCTCAAAAACTAATTTTCTTATGTTTAGAAATCTTGTAAATTTCTAAATATAAGTGTTTTACATCAATAAACTCATAGAAACTGTTATGAGTTGTTCTTCATAAGTGTAAAGTACAAAACAATAATAGAGTTTCATTATATCTTAAAAGAACCATTGAGTAGCGAATTAAACCTTAAAAAATGTGACTTGGTCGTGCCTTGAAACTTTAATTATCTTTTCTCTCTTGTATTTTGATAAATAATTCTAAAAAATTTTCAAACTTACACTAATATTATCGGTAAATATTTTTAAAAAATTATCAATAAATTTCTAACAGACCTAAAATCATTATTTTAAATCCGACACAACAAAATATTTCTCAAACACCTCTCAGTGAAATGACTTAATTTTGCCGCTGCTTGCAAAAATTAAGCACACTAATGATGAAAATGTATCTAAATGATATATTTTTAGATGCTATAAGTAGGTTTCTTATTATTAATAGATATATTAGAGGACACGTATTAGATTAGAGGACATGTAAACCAAAAGAAAATGATTTTGTTTATGCTTTGTGTCCCAACGGCTCCTCAGCGAAATGACTATTTTGCGGCTGGTTGCAAAAAAATTAAGCAGGCTAATGATGAACCGCTAATTCTAAGGGTCATATGATTTTTACCGTCCACTTGTAGAGTAATTATGCGTTTGCAAAAGTCAAATTAATAAATTATCATTTTGATTCTAAAATTTGGACTGCCTAGGATGATTTCCTAACAAAGATCATGGTGGAAATGGATTTTTTTTTTTTAAAAAGAAAATTATGAAAATGGATTTATCATAAACAAAAAAACGAAATAAACTTTACGAATGTGTTCGGTAGGGAAGAAAAATAAAAAAAAATAAGAAAAAAAAAGTGTAAATAATATTAATTTTATAATTATATCTTTCATAATGTTAATGAAAATTAATATGAGAGATTATATAGGAATTAATTGGTAAATTAATAATCTCATCACTTTTCTCTTATATTTTTTCACTTTTCAATCCTTTCAAATTTGGAGATTGTGATTTGTACATGTTAGTAGAAAATATCAATCATATCAATTTTTTTTTCTCATATTTCTCTCGTTGGCATGCTAGAGTACATGCTAAGGATGTGTTTAATAGGAAGGAAAAAGTGAGAAAAGAAAACTAGGAGGAAAGAAAACTAAAAAGATTCATGTTTTATTTCATATGTTTAATAGAGATAATAGAAAATTAAGATAAAAAAAAATAGTTTTTTCTAACCCTTGTTTACTAGTGAAAAGTGAGAGGAAAGAAAATGTAAATATTATTAATTTTACCATCATATCCTTTGTAATGTTAAAGAAAATTAATATGAGAGATTATATAGGGATTAATTGATAAATATATTGACAATCCCATCTCTTTTCTAATGCAAATCTAGAGCACGGTTCTGAGGCGGAAATTGCTCCTTGAATCGTGGAGGATGGAGACTTATTCAGCTGCTAAAATTCTTATCTAGTTATTTCGAAATTCTGTTGCTATGTTAGCAATTCTTTCCTAGTTTATTTCCTAAATTATAGCATAATATGTAATCCTTTAAGAGTGGTAGTGATGGAGAAAAAAAGGCAGTTGTCGATTTTTGTTGATTGATGGATTTGAGTACGGAGAGATTCCATTGACAGAGAGACTCTGTTTTGTGTTCTTTTCCCTCTTGGTAGTTGACATGAGGTTGGCTCTGGAGGCTTGCACCAATTTTGGTATCAAAGCAAGGTTTCCCTCCTCAAGGAATTCAGTGTCTCATGCCTGTCACCCGCAGTGGTAATTCTTACAATATGTCGAATAACCAAAACCCAAACACTGACCCACCCCAGCTATAAGCACAGATCACCCAACTCGTAGCTGTCCTAGAACAGATTAATCATAGGTTGGATGCAATGGATGAACGTCGAACTCGAGATAAGTTTGGACCTCACAATAGGAGGGTGCGTGGGCCTCCTCCGGAAGATGAAGTAAACGGTAGTGAAAGGGACGAAGAGGATGAAGAATATAGGGAGAGGGACAGGGGATTTGGTGATCGTAGAGTTCTCTTTGGGTGGAATGGTCGTGAATTTCTCAGGAGATGAGGAGAGCGTGACGTTAACCATCACCCTCTTGATGAATTAACTAAGAGGATGAAGGTGGATGTCCTAGATTTTTTTTGGGAAGCTGGACCCCAATGCTTGTGAAGATTGGTTGACAGCCAATGAGGATTATTTTGATTGGTTCGCTGTGTTCGAGGATAGAAAAGTTCGTTATGTCCGTATAAAATTAAAAGGGCATGCACGGGCTTAGTGGGGTAGTGTGGAAGAACAATTACGCCGTACTCGACGTGCACCAGTGTCTAATTAGGAGGAAATGAAGGAGCGGCTGAAGGAGAAATATTTTCCTATTGACTACGAACAATTGATGTTTAAAGAGATGCTACAACTGAGGCAAGAGACATTGACTGTCGACCAATACACAGACCGTTTTCATGAACTGACTGTCCGAAGCAAGGTTGTGGAAAGCGAGCAACAAACTCTCGCTCGTTACCGCACAGGTTTACATAATGAGCTACGAAAAGAAATGTTGATCGTACGACTCATAAACGTTGACGAGGCTTATCAATTGGCCTTACGTGTCGAAAAGTAATGGGGCTTTCAAGCTAGAGGCGAATGACATCTATGGATCCTAGGCAGGAGCGTGATAAGTGCTTAAATATTCATATTTAAGCCCTTTAATTTACAGTTATTAAGCTATTTGTTTATCTATTTTAGTATATTTTACTTCATTATTAGGTTAATCAACTTGGGAAACCGGGAGTATATAACATGTTCTAGGTCTCGTGTGGTTGTCGATTTCCACAGACCTTATGCTCTCTTAAGGAATAACTCAGTATACACCATGCTGAATCCCTTAAGAGAGAAAAAAGTTAGAGTATACACCATGCCTAACGCGTTGCTTAGGGAGATCAATATTTTAAGGAGCGGACCAAGCCTTTAAGTTGACAACTATTAGGTATTCATGGTAGAGCCAGAGCATTGGCACATTACTTATTGGGAAAGTATAATTAGTGGTGGATATCAAAGCCCTATGTTCTTATCATTATCAATCTAGACTCAACATTTATTTCTATCATTTTACCCTGTGAATCTGGTTCTAAAACGAAATTCACCAATCCCTATGGAGATGATCTCGCACTTGCACGCTATACTACTATTGACCTTGTGCACTTGCAAGTAAAACAAGTTAGATTATTTGCTTAATAATTTAAGTAGATAAACGCACAACAAATTTTTGGCACCGTTGCCGGGGATTGCGCTAAATTTCTTTTTAGAATTATTTTTATTAGTTTTTATTTTATTTTATTTATTCTGTTCTATTTTATTTTTATAAAAAAAAATCGAATTTATTCCTTTTCTTCGTTTTCTGTTTTTCTGTTTCGGGTCTGCAGCATAGCAAATTCTGGCCTTGAGATTGAGCGCAGGCTGAGGTGCGATCGAGCGCAGTGCGCACTTCACACTGCGATCGAGCGCTATTCTTGGTGCGCTTGAGCGCAAATAGTTCAGAGACTACCCGAGTAGCAGTACTGAAGTTGCTGCACCAAAGTATTTCCAGCTAATTCATGCAAGGACTTAGATCCAGGAACTCAACTATCTTCCCACTCGATACAGAGATTGAGCGGATCATTCGACAGAGGCCTAAAAGCAACACTGAGAAGGAGGAAAAGGAATTCAAGGGAGATACACAAATGGCGGAATAGTTTGACAACCAACCGCCACCTGAGCGAAGACCTATGAAGCAATCTTTCATCCCACAGAACCTCGATCAGCCATCATGCATCACTTATCAACCAGAGGCGGAAGGCAATTATTACATATCTCTGCAGATACTCAATGCATTGACTTACTTTAGGGGTACACCTACTGAAGATCCACACTTGCACCATCGAGAATTCTTTGACCTCTGCAAGTTCCAACACATCCAGGGCCTAAATCAAAAGGGAATCAGGTTAATTCTTTTCCCTTTTTCATTAAAAGGTAAAGCTAAGTTATGGTATAATTCTTTGCCTGCAATGTCCATCCATACTTGGGAAGAGCTATCCAGTAGGTTTCAAAGGAAATTTTTTCCAGCTCAAAAGATAAGGCAGATGAAGAGGGAGATTCAATCCTTCCAACAGAGGGATGAAGACCTTTTCTTTGAAGCATGGGGACACTTCAACGAGCTACTACTCAAATGCCCACACCACAATCTACCTCAGGATAAACTGGTACAAGCTTTCTATGAAGGTTTGAGTGATATTAATCAAAGTATTATGGATTCAGGTTGTGGAGGAGTGCTGATAGAAAAGAGCAGTGAAGAAGCCACAGAGCTGTTTGAGACCTTAAGTGAGCACACCCAACAATTTCCTTTGAGAGGTAGACAATGAGTTAAAAGCAAGAGTATGTATGAGGTAACCTTAAATGGTGGATCTTCAAATCAGATGGCTGTTATGGAGAGGAAGCTGGATATGCTTGTAAAAGCCATGTCTACTCAAAACATCTCACCTCGACCACAAGCTACACAATGCCAGGTATGTGCTTTATGTTCTCAATTTGATCACACTACTGAGACTTGCCATTTGTATTCATCTACAGATCCCGAGCAAGCGAACTATATGGGACTAAACAATCCATATGCAAATACCTACAATCCTGGATGGAGAAACCACCCCAACTTCTCATGGAGCAACAATCAAAATGCCTCGAACCTTTAAGGGCAACAGAGGAACTCCCAACCGGCAGCCCAACCAGTTCTGGAATCAAAGCAAAGTGACCTAGAAAGTCTTGTAAGGCAATTAGCAACTCAGCAACAACAGCTGATGACTTCATAAGGTCAGTTTATGGCAGAAGGAAGACAATTATGGACTGAACAAAGACAAATAAATGAAAAGCATGAGCAAGCTCTTTAAATACTGGAAGTACAAGTGGGGCAATTGGCTGAGGAGCTTAGTGAAAGAAAGCAGGGTGAACTTCCAGCCCAAAGACTACCTAATCCAAGAAGACATCAACAACTGAATGCCGTGACAAGTCTCAGAAATAGTAAGATTATAGGAGCTGATGAGCCTACATAATCATCCACATCAAAGGTAAGTGAAAGAGAGAAGGTGAATGCACCACCCTTCCCTCAAAGGTTACTAAAGCCAAAGAAAGAAAGTAAAATGCATGATATCTTTGAAATTTTGAGAAAAGTATAAATTAATATTCCTTTATTAGATGCAATTAAACAAATTCCTGCATATGCTAAATTTTTAAAAGATAGTTGCACTAATAAAAGGAAGTTTCAAGAACATGAAACAGTGGCTTTAACCGAAGAGGTGAGTGCGGTATTATTAAGGAAACTCCCACCAAAGCTAAAAGACCTAGATAGTTTTATCATTCCTTGTAGGATAGGTAACTAGCTGTTCGAACGTGCATTACTAGATCTGGGGGCGAGTATCAATTTGCTGCCATACACGGTATTCGAGACACTAAGTTTGGGGGAGTTTCCACCAACTTCCATCACCTTGCAACTGGCAGATAGAAGCATAAAAAGACCAAGAGGTATTATTAAGGATGTCTTGGTAAAGGTAGGTTCATTTATTTTACCTACTAATTTTATTGTAGTAGATATGGAAGAATCTCCTATGCCATTGTCTTTGCCCATCATCTTAGGAAAACTCTTTATGAGAACTACTGATACAAAAATTTGTGTGAAAAGAGGTATTGTAAGTATGAAGGTAAATGGTAAAAAGGTTGAATTCAACATATTTGATACATTAAAATTACCCCAAGATAATATGGAATGTTCTAATGTATATATGATGCAAGGTGTTGTTGAGGAAGTTTTTTAGGTTCATCACATTGCTCCATTGGAGTCCACCCTCACCCATGGGATAACAAGATTGGATATTGAGCCTAAATCTGCAGATATTACTGATAACATCATTGAGGCCTCTCCAAAGCATCCAAGCACCAAATTTGGCATTGAAACAGTTGCAGGTGCATTCAACTTATGCTTTTCTATGAGGGAATAAGAGTGTCTGGCTGAAGACATTAAACTTAGCGTTCACGAGAGGCACCCCACAGCTTATCCTTTAACTTTTTTTTATTGTTTTTCATATTTATTTTCACTGTCTATTTTTTTAGTATTTTGGAACTTCCCGTATTACTTTAGTTTTTCTTTTTCAGGGATAATGTGTGCATTCGTTCAAGTTTGGGGGTGTGCTATGAGCCTTGCCAGCTTAGCTAGTTCTCCATCTCCCAAGTCAGCTCTTTCCATGTTATTCACACATTGGAGACAATGTGTAATTTAAGTTTAGGGGTATAGAAGACACATTCACACACTGTGTCCCAGTTTTTTTTAGTATTCTTGAAACGATAAATGCATGTTCATATTGTTTTAAAAATTTTGGTTGATTTAAAACAAATATTATGATAAAACTTCATCAGTAAGCCTAAAAATCTAGAACACATAGTCTAATGATAAAGTTTTAAATGTTTTAATTATTTACTTCAAGGCATCTAAGAAATCACAAAGTTTGATCTAAATCTAACACGAGCACATTAGCACATAATGGTGTGAGGTATGACATATAATTTCTATGCATATGTTTCCATGACCTAACTGTAATCCGATAACTTGTTAGAATAACACTTTGGCATAAAAAAATGAAGAAGAATGTTCTTATGCAAAAAGAGAAAATAAAATGCTCATAACGATCATTAAATAAACTTTCGACTGAGTAACTGGACCTCTTGCCTCAGTAAGCAGTGAGTGTTCACGTCAAAAGGTGGGAATGATGCATAAAATGATCATTAAATAAAGTTTCCACTAAGTAACTGGACCTCTTGCCTTAGTAAGCAGTGAGTGTTCATGTCAAAAGGTGGAGATTTTGCTTGGAAGCATTAAGACTAGTTAGTTTCGTATCTTTTTTGAATCGAGTTAATAAGTCCTTAGGGGTGTCTTTACACCTAATGCCCTAAAACCATCTAGTTTGGGAGTCATTGGCTAAACACTCGCTACATGGGTCAATTAGAAAGCTTAATGGAATTCAACATGGTAAAGAGCTCATAATAAAAGAAAGCGAAAAGAAATAAAACTGTGCCATTATTGTTCATTCTAATAGGGAATTCGATGAATGTTAAGACATAAAAACACTATACATGGGAATTATTCGGAAGCTTCATCTTTTATGTGCTAATCCACCACACACTAAGTCAAACTTGTGATGCCTTAAACCAACCTTGTGTAAGTAATTAAAATTTAAAACCCTTTTTCATTACGAAGATGTGTTTATATTCTTAAGTCTACTCTTGAACAAATATCATGGTTTTATGTGCGACCCAAATTTTTAGATAACATGAATGATGAATTTATCTTTGATTTTGTTTTTCAGTTAGTTTTTCGTTTTGTATTGCTAAGGGACTAGCAATATATAAGTTTAGGGGTGTGATAAGTGCTTAAATATTCATATTTAAGCCTCTTAACTTACAGTTGTTAAGCTCGTTGTTTATATATTTTAGTATATTTTACTTCATTTTTGTGTTTTTAGTGTTTTTATAGGTTTGTGAAGAAAAGAAAGCATTTTGAAGCTTTAAAAGAAGAAAACTGAAGATCTGGAACCAGCTAGTGCGATCAAAGCGCAACATTGCCGCGATTGAGCGTACAAGCACTTGTGCGCATACCTAGAAAGCTCGAGCACAACCTTGCGCTCGAGCGTAAAAAAGCGCGATCGAGCGCACACGCACAGAGAGGTAGCAGAGCCAGTTTTGGAAAGATTTCTTCCGAATTTATTTTGGAAATTAGGGTTTCAAGGCACCCTTAGAACCCTATATATAGGCTTCCAAAACACATAAAATAGACCTTTTGGATTTGGCTTTGAAGTTGTAAGCTTTCGAGAGGAATTGATGACTCGTCTCCACAGCATTCTTCGGGTTTTATTTTTCTATTTAGTTTATGTTATAATGATGTTTATTATAGACAGCATGTGTAACTAACTCTTTAATAGGGCTCGATTGAAGCCCTAATTATGCTTTTCCATATATATAATCATCGATTGCCTTTGCAAATAGCTATATTATGATGCTTCAATTGATTATTACCTGTTTCATTGAATTCCTCATATGTATGTGTCTGATCAACGTATGTATGTGGTATGGATTAGTTAGTTAGATCAATTTGGATGATTGAGTCCTGGGTCTGACAATAGTAACAAAAGAAATCCACGCTGGATTCTTGGGTTAATCAACATGGGAAACCGGGAGTATATAACATGCCCTAGGTCTCGTGTGGTTGTCAATTTCCATAGACCTTATGCTCTCTTAAGGAATAACTCAGTATACACCATGCTAAATCCCTAAGAGAGAAAAAAGTTAGAGTATACACCATGCCTAACTCATTGCTTAGGGAGATCAATAGTTTAAGGAGCGGACTAAGCCTTTAGGTTGACAACTATTAGGTATTCATGGTAGAGCTAGAGCATTGGCACATTACTTATTGGGAAAGTATAATTAGTGGTGGATATCAAAGCCCTATGTTCTTATCATTATCAATCTAGACTCAACATTTATTTCTATCATTTTACCCTGTGAAACTGATTCTAAAACGAAATTCACCAATCCCTGTGGAGATGATCTCGTACTTGCACACTATGTTACTATTGACCTTGTGCACTTGTAATTAAAACAAGTTCGATTATTTGCTTAATAATTTAAGTAGATGAACGCACAACAGAGAGCGCACCAACTCATTTATTCTAAAAACTGTCTTTGCCAAGTGAATAGGGAAGAAACGCTGTAGTAGGGGACCAAAAAGAAAAGGCCAAACTTACAAGCGACAGACCACAATGCTATAAGTGTAAGAGATTTGGACACTTTGCTATAGTGTGTCCTATGATAGAAAAAAAAATTAGCCATTATGTGTGAAAAGGAAATCAAAATGCTTGATGAAGTTGAGGGAGTTGAGGAATAAGATGACGATGAAAGTGATGGTGAATATATAGATCATTTGGGTGCAACTGACCTGCCCAGTTGTGTGATCCATCGTGTCTTGACTGGCACTAAGAAGAAGATCCAAGGTGATTTTGATTGGAGGCACACCAACATTTTTCATACCTGTATGGAGCGTGGTGGTCGTGCGTTGAATGTCATCATCGACAACGGGAGTGGAATGAACGTAATTTCTGGGGATATAGTGGAGCGTTTGGGTTTGACAGTTGAAAAACACCCTACTCTTTATCGAGTAAGCTGGGTTAATGAAGACAACCCCATCTTGGTGAAGCATCGTTGCCTAGTGAAGTTCTCATTGGGAAAAAATTATACGGATGAGGCCTGGTGTGACATGGTTCCCATGATCGTTTGTCACTTGTTGCTGGTTGACCTTGGCTCAATGACAGGAAGGTGTTGTATGATGGGTATGCCAATTCTTACTCCTTTAAATTTAATGGCAAGAAGTTTGTTTTAGACCCTTTCCAAATTTCTGAATTTGAAGCACAATAAAGACAAAAAAAAAACAGAAGAAAAAGTTGTTCCAGTGCTAACCATTCGGCAGTTTACTCAAGCTCTAAAAGAAGAACAACTGGTGCTATTAGTGGTGAGTCGTGAAACCAATCAAGATGATGGTAGTATCCCTAAGAAATTTATGAAAATGCCTGAGAAGTTCCAGGAAATCGTGCTCGATGAGATGCCGAAACAGTTACCACCAATGCGAGAGGTGTAACATGCCATTGATTTAATCCCAGGATCTTCTCTGCCGAACCTCCCGCATTACCGTATGAGCCCCACAAAGAATGAAGAACTTAACCGACAAATTCAGCAGTTGTTTGATAGTGGGTTCATCCGAGAAAGTCTTAGCCCTTGTGCCGTACCAGTCCTACTTACACCCAAGAAGGATAATACTTAGAGGATGTACGTCGATAGCCTGGCAATTAGCAAAATAATGATGAAGTACCGATTTCCTATTCCTCGGCTTGATGATATGCTAGACTTATTGAGTGGTGTATCCATATTTACAAAAATTGATCTTCGTAATGGGTATCATCAAATTCAAATCCGTCCCGGGGATGAGTGGAAGACGGTATTCAAAACAAAAGATGGCTTATTTGAGTGGTTGGTCATGCCTTTTGGGTTAACCAATGCGCCAAGCACATTCATGCATGTTATGATGCAAGCACTCAAACTTTTCTTGGGCAAATTCGTAGTTGTCTATTTTGATGATATTTTGATTTTTAGTCATTGTTTGCAGGACCATTTAGACCATGTACAGCAGGTCCTAGAGACATTAAAAAAAGAACAACTTTATGTGAATCGTGGTAAGTGCTCATTTATGAAGAAACGAGTGTATTTTCTTGGATTTATTATCTCAGACCATGGGGTTGAATCTGATCCTACCAAGGTTCAAGCAGTTAAAAGTTGGCCTGCTCCTCGTAATTTTTCTGAAGTGCGCAACTCTCATGGGTTAGCCACATTCTATCAGTGTTTCATACAGAACTTCAGTACCATCATGGCCCCTATTACCGAGTGTTTAAAGTCCAAAGTTTTTATGTGGAAATCAAAACATTCACTGAGATCAAAACAAAAATGGGAGAAGCTCCAGTTTTGAAGTTGCTGGATTTTTCCAAAGTGTTTGAAGTTGCATGTGATGCATCGCATGTAGGTGTGGGAGGAATACTTAGCCAAGAAGGTCATCCTATCGCTTTCTATAGCGAGAAACTCAATGAGGCCTATTGGTGGTATTCGACGTATGATATGGAATTTTATGCTTTGATTCAAACTCTTAAACATTGGTGTCCTTATTTGATTCATAGAGAATTCATTCTTTATACTGATCATGATTCATTAAATCATTTGAATGCTCAAAGTAAGTTGAATGCAAGGCATTCTCGATGGATGGATTATCTATAGCAATTCAACTTCGTCATCAAGCACAAGTCTGAAACTAAAAATAAAGTAGCCGACGCCTTAAGCAGGAGGCCACACTTGCTAGTGATATCTTCAGTTAATACTATGGGGTTTGACAACCTTAAGCAACAATATTCTGCAGATGAAGATTTTGGCAAAATTTGGGGTAAGCTAACAGAAGGCACACCATTTGAGGTGGTCTATGATTTTTGCCCCAACACTCTATTGGATCTCCACTCTCTGACATTTCCTTCTAGACCGAGTGAAGCTGCGCTGGATTTTTCTAGTTACATGAAGGACATCTATGAAGAAGTAAGGCGACGTCTGTCTCTCAACACTGAAGCATATATAACCTCGGCAAATACCAGGTGAAAAGATAGGCAATTTGATATTGGTGACATGGTTCTTATCCACCTAAGGCCTGAACATTTTCCTCATGGGAGTTTCACCCAGCTACATACTCGGCATGCAGGACCTTTTAAGGTGGCCAAGAAGTTGGGTCCTAATGCCTATGTCATTGAATTACCTCCTGACTATGGAATCAGCCCTGTTTTCAACATTGAAGATCTCACTTAGTTTCATGGTTCGGAGGAACAAGTGCCAGCAGCTACGCATCTACATGCCCAACAAGATGTAGTTATTCATGTCCCTAAAAATACAGCCCCTAGAGATGAAATTGCTTCTATACTCGATCATCAGTTTGTTACTACTCGGCGTGGAGGTTATTACAAATTTTTAGTACAATGGAAAAATCGTCCTAAGTCTGATTCAATTTGGTTACAAGCTTCGAAGCTCAAACGACTTCACCCAGAATTATTGGCTGCCTATGTTCATCAAAACTTGCTGGAGTCAAGTTCTTCTGAGTGGCCGACAATTGATGCAAATCTAGAGCACGGTTCTCAGGCGAAAACCGCTCCTTGAATCATGGAGGATGGAGACTTATTCAGCTGCTAAAATTCTTATCTAGTTATTTCGAAATTCTATTGCTAAGTTGATATTTCTTTCCTAATTTATTTCCTTAAGATTTTGTTGCTATGTTGGCAATTCTTTCCTAGTTTATTTCCTAAATTATAGCATCATATGTAATCCTTTAAGAGTGGTAGTGATGGAGAAAAAAAGGCAGTTACCGATTTTTGCTGATTGATGAATTTGAGAACAGAGAGATTCTATTGACAGAGAGACTCTGTTTTGTGTTCTTTTCCCTCTTGGTAGTCGACGTGAGGTTGGCTTTGGAGGCTTGCACCATTTTCTCTCATATTTTCGCTTTTTAATCCTTTCAAATTTGGATGATTATGCTTTGTACATGTTAGCGAAAAACTTCAATCATCTTATTTTATTTCCTATCAATTTTCTATCCTTAACATGTTAGTGTAAATGTTACGTGTGTATTCAATATGAGAAAAAAGTGAGAAAAAAGAAAACTCAGAAGAAATAAAATTAAGAAGATTTATGTTTTCTTTCTTGTATTTAGTAGAGACGATGAAAAACTGAGAAGAAAAAAAATAGTGCATATTTGGACACTCTTTTCAAAAACAGAAAAACTATTTTCAAAATCTAAAAAGTTGTTTGGCTAAATAAGTTTTCAAATTGGGAGTTGTTTTCAAAAATAGTTTTGGGTTTTCAAAAACGACCACATGTAGACCTGTCACCGCTCGTGGCCCAAGAATTTGGCGTCATCGCTCACTGCCTAGGAATTCGACATCACCACCAACCGGTGCGGAACTCCCGAGCAACCAAGACCCGAGAAGCCTAACAGGAACCATCGCCTGGTTTGTGGTCAGCAAACAAAATACAGAGGTGAGACCCGTTCCCTTTTCACTCTCGTTCTACATTTTTTTGGCCACCAAACGTCGGATTTGACACTGCCATTGTGGCCAAAGGAAAAATTTTGAATAAACCTCGAAGTCCGACTTAAATCTAATCGGAATTGCACCGGGTCAGATCTGACCCAGTTATCTTTCCTCTTTAGTTAAACTAATTTGATCAGAATTATTATTTTTTTCCTCATTTTCATTCTAAAACGAGTTGATATGTTAATTATTTATTTAACCATGATTGCTATGTTTGATTAAAAATTTTTGTTTTAATTTTATCCCTGCTTGAATATGTGATTGTTAGTCACCAAAATGGTTGTAGCCTTTAGAAGTAATATGTTGTTTGAATTTGTATTTTGAGATTGCAATGTCTATTTTCAAAAAAGGTTTCTAAAATAAATTATCCAAACGATTTTTTTTTATTGTTTTTTATTTTTGAAAATTAATTTTGAGTTACAGTTATCCAAATATGTTTTTTTTTCCAAAAAATATCATTAAAATGTTTTCTATTTTCATTTTCGAAAACAGTTTTCGACAACCGAAAATTGAAAACTGTATCAAAATACGTCATATAGGTTTCTACAACCATTGTTTAGTAGAGTGAAAAAGTGGGATTATGGTTCTCTCAATTTAAGGAGGAAACTTCATACTAAATTTAAGTCAATATTAACTTTTTAATTATTTTGGATGGATAAGATTATGCCACAAAATAATAAAAAAATACCACCTCATTTTTAAGGTTAATTAGCATCTTAACACTGCAAACTCCTTTTAGTTTTTTTCTATAAAATGATTTTCACATTTTCTTTTTTGTTTATTTCTGTTTAAAAACCCTAAACCAACGTGATAGTCGAGTGAGATTGATCCTCTCTCTGAACCAAAGATTTCAAGTCCTTGATAATTGATTTTTGCAGGGAAAGGATACGGTGTTTCTTATGAAACCAAGCCACCAGAGAATCAATGAGTATGATTTGGTTGAAAACACCGATTTTTCCATGATTCGATGAGCAGACAACATGAGAGTATCTTGAATAGAGGTGGATTTGAGCTGAATCAAGCCCAAATACTAAAGTATTCGAGCTCGGCTCGAGCTTTAATGAACATGTTCGAGTTCAAGCTTGAGTTCGAATCGAGCTCTAAAATTGAGCTCGGGCTCGAGTTCAATAAATTTTATGAAGGCTCGAGCTCGATAACAATCGAGCCTATTCGAGTTTAAGCTCGAACCTGAGTCTTTGATTGTCCATTTGAGCTTGAGCTCGAATTATAATTTTAATAAATAAAAATATTAAATAAATATTAATTTGAACTAAAACTCAACTCTAATTGAGTTTAAACTTGATAATACCTTATCAAACTATTTAAGAGTCTTTCAAATCAAATTTTAAACTATCTAAACTTGATTTTATTCTAACTCTAGTTTTGAAGTCATCGGTAGAGTTAGAGGGGTTTGGTGAAAATTATAAAAAGAAAAAAATACTAGTAACAAGCATATACGCAATTAACCTTAAGAGTAGAGGACACGTAAAGCAAACGAAAACGAGTTTGCTTCCGCTTTCGCTTTCGCTTTCGCTTTGTGTCCCAACGCCTCCTCATCGAAATGACATTTTGCGGCTGGTTGCAAAAATTCAGCAGGCTAATGATGAAACGCTAATTCCAATGGCTGTCATCCAAATCATGTGTCTTCTACATCGGTTTAATTAATAAATAACTATTTTAATTTTAAATTTTTAACAAGTGGGATTTGAGGAATACGACGGGTTTTATACGTGGTTGGCAAGATAAGAGTGACCGTTTTGGAGAAGTTAATAGGATGACTTTGGTTTTATACAGTGTTATTATTATTTTTTTTTATAATATACAGAATTTAAGTAATAATTTTAAAAAATTCAAGTAATATTAATATTAATATGTTATATTATTATTTGAGTTTTTTATATTATTAATAAACGATTAATAATATTACATATGATCAAGAATGCTTAATAATTTTTTATTTGAGTGATTTTAGTAATGTTGATGATGAAAATGGATTTTTTTTTTAAAAAAGAAAATAACGAAAACGGATCTTTCATGAACAAGAAATGAAATAAATATTTAGAGTGTTTAGAAAAAATAAAAGAGCGAGGAAAAAGAGTAAGAAAAAGGAAAACTAAAAAGATTAGTATATTTAGTAGAAATAATGAAAAAATAAAAGGCTTAGTAGAATAAAAAAAGTGAGAGGAAAAAAAATATTAATAATATTAGTTTTATCATTATATCTTTCGTAATGTTAATAAAAATTAATATGAAAGATTATATAGAGATTAATTGATAAATTTACAATCCCATTTTTTTTCTCTTATATTTTTCACTCTTTAATCCTCTCAAATTTGAAAAATTATTATTTGTACATGCTGCTGAAAAACATCAATTATCTTAATTTTCTTTCTTCTCATTTTTCTCTCATACTAAATAAGAGAAAAATCAACTTTGTACATTTTTTTCCCTCTCACTTTTATCTCTATTAACACGTCTTAATTTTGACTTTGATAAAACAATAACGAAAACAAGTTAAAAGTTAAAACCCTTTCCACAAGCTATTAAATTGTAAATAATAATTGTTTTACCTTTATATCCTTTATAATATTAATGAAAATTAATACGAGAGATTATATAGTAAATTAACAATCCTATCTTTTTGTTTTTATACTTTCTATTATTTAATCATCTCGAATTATGATTTATGCATATTAATAAAAAACATCGATCATATTAATATTTTTTTCACTCACTTTTTTTTCTACTAAACAAAATAAAAATCAATTCCACACTATTTTTTCCTTCCACTTTTGTTTTCTATTAAACACAGCCCTTAAACTTTTAACTTTGAATTAAACAATAATGAAACCAACGTTAAAAGCTAAAACCTTTCAAACAAACCATTAAATTGGTGGGTCTCACCCCTTGTAAATTTAGAGCAGTACGTTTTTGGGTCGTTAGTTGAGGAAACATATCATTAGATGCTTCATTGATTTGATCAAAGACCATAAAGCATGCTTGTCACTAACTAGAATCCAAAGCGGCCAAAACTCAGATTGCCCCACAGAGTAAGTGGCCGGGTACTGACCCTAATGACAAAGAACATGTACCCTTCAAGCCGTGACCCCCATTCCCCCACGTGTGCCTCTCAGATATATCCACATAGTAAGGGAAATTGGGGACATTTACCATCAATGTTCCCAATTAAACACATGAGATGGTTGCAATTGTGAAAGCTGAGCTTCGAAATTTGAGTGAAGGAGACGCATTATTGCTACTAGTACTTTGAATATGTCGGTATCGGTGTAAATCTCAATTCTATCAAAGAGTTCTTTCTTATCTTTTAAAAGGTCGAGAAAAAAATCCTCATTATTTCATTTTCATGGGTGGGATGCTTTGATCCCTATAAGAGAGACCTCGTTTATCTGTAGGAATACGATTTGCTGAGGTGAGTTTTTAGTTCGTTTTATGTTAACATATGAGTATGTATATAAAAATAAAATTCACTAAAAATAAAATTTTTAATTTATACACGTTGAATCGTTATATGTAAAATCCAATCTGTATTTGGTATGAATTGTTTTTTTTATTTAAATAAATTTTTTTTGTCATTATCCGTTTTTAACTTATTAAAATATGATTATAAATATAAAAAATAAAATTTATTAAAAACAAATATTTTTTATTTATATCCATTAACTCAATACTTATAAAACATCTATCCGTATCCGACATGACCCATCACCTTCTCACCTCTAGAGATTCGGGGTACAAAAGAATCCACCTGCTTTCAAAGCGTGTGGTCCTTGGATTCTTACTATGAAGATTCGCAATTCACTGAGTTGTACAACGAGTTTGAAATTACAAATTCCAGCTTAGCTATTAGCTATTTATATATACTCAAAAGGGACCGTAAATTAAAATCATATGTTCCACCAATTTGGTCGCTTTGTTGGGTTCCCAGTTTCCACCACGCACACGAGGAAGATCCAGGCCTGACTACATGTAGCTGGTTTGAATTTGAACCCACACGGCTCTAATGGGGCTAACCATGTCCGTGCATTGTATTCCAACACCCTGACCCTCATGTGAACTTCACGTGGGTACCCTTCCATGTTCCGAACAAGAATGTCATATATGTTGAATACTGGCATCAGAGCGCCCCACCACCACACTACTGTAACAACAGATTATTTCTATTAGGCTTTTATTATTTATTCATTTTGTTCTTTTAAGTTTTTATCGGTATTTATTAATCAGTTTTATATGTAATTTTTTTTTTCTTGACCCTACGTATGTGTGTTTCTTTCTTGAATAATTTTTGAAAAAAATAATGAAAAATGATAAAAAAAAGTTTTCAATAACCATCATCATACATCGAAAAAATCTGTGCCTATTGGGATTTTTCTACTAAAAATCCGTTTAAGATCTACATAAATAATAAATATAGTTATGATACCAATTGTTGGAATCTGACACCTAATTAACAACCACACAATCACAATAGCAAAAATAAAAGGAAAAACAAACACAATAATTTTAACTTGGTTTAGCACAACTCTTTGCTTACGTCCACAAGTCAATCACTATTTCACTTCTTTTGCAACTTTTGGATGGAGAAAAGCTGCTAAAACTCACTACACCACATCGCACAATTTTTCTAAACAAAACTGTGTGAAAATTCATTACACGACAAAATTGTATGAAAGCTCTCCCAAACCTCACAACCCAAACCCTGATATGCCCAATATTCTCTCAATCTTTGGATCCCTGTAAACGACAACTAACACTAGTTAAGGAATAAGGTGAGAAACTACATTACCTGTGAACGATTTGAGACCTGTCAATCATACGAATTATAAACAGAAAGAAAATAAGACACAATATACCCAGGTTCACCCCAGAATAGGGCTACATCCTGCCAGAAGTTTCACTATAATCAACCTCACAAATCTCTCGTTACAATGTGCGCTCAGTACATAAAGAATATTTATAAACAACTTAAGACACCCTAATTAGGGTTTCCGCCTTACTGCAAAACCACGGCTATTCATGGGCCCAAGCTAAAACCGTCAAGCAAAAAAAAAAAAAAACTAGACCCAAGACATGTCTCGTGAAGTATGTACCAACTCTAACAATCTCCCACTTGGTAAATACTTCACACACATGGAAAACTTCTCAAAACTCTGTTTCTTCAAGCCCGTCTTAGTCGCACACCGCTCATACTTTGCTAGACTAACTGCTTTAGTCAAGAAATTTGTGTTGTTCACTGTTGTATCGACTTTCTCCAAGATTATCACATTTTCTTCAATCTTTTCCTAGATGAAGTGATATTGGATATCAATGAGCTTCTTATGTGAATGAAATACAGGATTCTTTGCTAAGAAGATAACACCTTGATTGTCACATTTCACCTTCACTACTCCTTGTTTAAACCCAAGCTCAGCACACAACCTTTGAAGCCAAACCACTTTCTTTCTAGCATGAGCTATCGCTATATACTCTACTTCTGTGGATGAAAGAGCAATAGTACTTTGCCTTTTGCTCATTCAACTCATTGCTCCATCAAACAGATTGAACACGTATCTGCTTGTAGACCTCCTGCTATCAATGTCTTCTTCCCAGTCAGCCTCAACTGATCCTACAATATCAAGATTCTTCTTACCTCCCATACCTCCATAACACAATGCAAACTCTGACGTGCCACGAAGATATCTAAGAACTCTCTTGATTGTAGTCCAATGCTCTTTCTTATGATTAGACATATATCTGCTCAATACTCTCACTGCTTGGGCAATATCTGGTCTCGTATACACCATGGTGTACATAAAGCTTCCAACTGTACTAGCATAAAGTACGTGCACCATCTTTTCAGCTTCTTTCTTCGTCTTCAGACATTGTTCTGCAGATAACTTGGTTCTCAAAGGCATGAGAGTCCCTACCAGCTTGCTGTTAGACATGTTAAATTTCTTCAACACTTCTTCAATATACTTCTTCTGATTTAGCCATAGTTTTCGATTTTCACGATCTCTCTTTATCTGGATGCCTAAGATAAAGTTTGTTGGCCCTATGCCTTTCATGTCAAACTACCTTACCAATGATGCCTTCACAGTGCTAATCATCTTCCTATTATTTCCAATCAATAGCATATCATCAACGTATAAGGTTAAAATGACAAAATCAACCCCTAACCTTTTACATAGACGCAGTGATCAGCATAGCAGCGAGTGAACCCAAGCTGAATGGCATATGTGTCAAACTTCTTGTATCATAATTTTGGTGATTGCTTTAGTCCATACAAAGACTTCTTCAATTTACAAACCAGCTCATTCTTGCCTTTGCTCACAAGGCCTTCAGGCTATTTCATGTAAATTTCCTCCTCTATGTCCCTGTGAAGGAAAACTCTCTTCAAATCTAGTTGCTCGACTTCTAGATCATAAGCAACTACAATAGATAAGATAAATCTGATAGATGTCAACTTTGCTACCAAGAAAATATCTAACCAAAGTCAATTCCCTCTATTTGCTAGTACCCATTTGCAACCAGACATGCCTTGTACTTTTCTACCATTCTATATGCATTTGTTTTTTCTTGAATACCCATTTGCACCCAATTGCCTTCTTATCTCTAAGCAATTTCACAAGGCTTCATGTTTCATTCCTGTCCAGTGCATTTATCTCATCTTTCATAGTATCCTCCCATAGATTTGCATCCTCTGAGGTCCTCGCCTCTTTCATTGTGCTAGGATCATCACCAGTAATATTTAAAGCATATAATGCACTACAAGCACTAGAAGAATACCTGATGGGTGGCCTTCTAACACGTGTGAATTTCCTCATGACATGCATAGTCTCTACCCTCGAGCCAGCATCTGAATATTCATCATTTACATCAGAAACATGAATATCATGCTCAAACTCAATTGACTCAGAATCTGAAGTATCTGATACAGTCTGTGGGGTAGTCTTCCACTATTTATCTCCTGGGCTAATATCAATCTGAATCTTCTTTGGCTATTCTGGTACATCTTTGACAGCCACCACATCCTTTTGTGTTTCTTTGAATACAACATCTCTGCTGAAAACTATACTCATGTTTTCTGGATTCCATAACTTGTACCCCTTGGCCCCATCCTTATAACCAATGAAAATACACTTCACTGATTTGCTGTCAAGTTTGTTCCTATTTTATTTTGGCACATGCATATAAACATCACACCCAAACACCCTAATATGAGCCAAACTCAGCTTTTTCCTGAATAGTGCCTCAAACGGTGTTTGATCTTGGAAAGCTAATGCAAGTGACATGTTCTTCAGATAACCTATCATAGCCACTGCCACTACCTCTGCCTAAAAATCCATCTCTAAGCCTGTACAACTCAACATACTCATCTATTTCTGCATGAGTGATCGATTCAGTCTTTCGGCCACCTCATCCTGTTGAAGTGTATATGGAGTTGTTTTCTGTCTTGCAATGTTGTTTGCCACACAGAATTGTTCAAACTTGTCTGAGCAAAATTCCCCTCCATTATCTGTTTTAAGTACCGTTATATTTCTTTCCATATGATTTTCTACCAATTCTTTAAACTCACGAAACTTATCAAATGTTTCAACTTTAATCTTAATGAAGTAAATCCATGCATACCTTGAAAAATCATCAATTAAAGAGACATCATACCTTGATTTTCGATCGGAATTGGCCCAAACACATCACTATGTATCAAATCCAAAATATTCTTCGCCCTCGTGCCAGCGGACTTAAAACTCACACGGTTCTGCTTGCCATGTAGACAATGCTCACAGAAACCAAATCAAATGGAGCAATCTGGGACTCATTTCGCTATCTACTTCGATGATAAAGTAGATAGTCCATTTTCACCAATATGCACAAGCCTCTGATGCCACAACATAGAGGAGTTTGCCTTACCATCAGTTGCCTCCTCAGAGATAAATCCTCCATTGCACTGACTTTGTACTGTACTTCTTAGCAACTTATACAACGTACCATACTAAACACCCAGTGCAATTACTAGCGATCCATGAGTCATCTTACACGAATTTTTTTCACAGTTAAAATTCACTAATCCATCCATCATCTTACTGATGGACGTCAAGTTCCTACTAAGACCCGGAATATGCATCACACTTGGAAGTGTCCTGACCGTCCTGTAATTCATTTTCAACTTCATCTTCCCACGACCAATAATTTTCACCGGAGGGTTATCTCCCAATAAAACGTTTCTCCTATCAAAGGTTTCATACTCATGAACTAGTCCCTATGAGGTGTAACGTGAAAGGATGTTCATGTGTCAATTATTGGAATACTTTGATTTAATTGAGCCAAACAGGATGTCATATTTAAGTCATCAGTATCATCATCATGGTTTTTATGTTCTTGAAGCTGATATCTCGCATGTCCACTTTTCAGGGTTCACAGTCTTACTTCTGCAATCCTTTTTTAGATGTCCGAGCTTCCTACACTTCCAACACTTCAACCTAGATTTATCCCAACTTTTTTATCTTCCCCTAGGCGTGGGTTTATCACCAGACCTCTTGTAGTATCTATTATGGGTTCTCTCTCTCACAGATAAGGCCTCATTTGACGAGTTCTTTGTACCTTGCCACCTTATTTCCTTAAACAATAAGGCTACCACGACATTCTCAAAAGACAGATAAGTTGTACCACTACCAATCGCAACTATAAAGTTATCCCACGAATCAGGCACTGAACATAGTAGTGTAGTAGCCTTATCGTCATCTATTACATCAACACTGATAGACAATAACTGACTTATCAAAGTGTTGAACTCATATAGATGAACAGAGAAAGAATCGTCCTCAGCCATTTGAAGGTTATACAACTTCTTCCATAAAAACAGTTTGCTTACCAAAGATTTACTCTGATAAAGGCTTTCTAGTTTTTTCCAGAATTTTTTCATGGTCTTTTCTCCAGAAACTTTTATTAGGATAGAATCGAGCAGGCACCGTCGAATCAGACTTCGTGCCTTCTAATCGAGTTTCTCCCACTCCGTGATGGCCACTGAAGATGATGCCGAAACCACCACTAGTGACGCCGCCTCTACCATGGATGTTGCCGTCATGCTCATTGTACTCTTCGGCATCTCATCGACTATCACCGTCCATAGGTCCCTGTCCACGAGTAAATCCTCCATCTTCAGTTTCCACAGCTCAAAGCTCTTCCCTGTGAACTTCTCGATTTCAATCCATGATCCAACCGACATCTATGATCGTTAATCTTAGAACACAAGACTTTGATACCAATTGAATGATTTGAGACCAGTCGATCACACGAATTATAAACATAAAGAAAATAAGACATAATATACACAAGTTCACCACAGAATAGGGCTACGTCCTGCCAAAAGTTTCACTATAATCAACTCACAAATCTCTCGGTATAATGTGCGCTTAGTACATAGAGAGTATTTATAAGCAACTTAAGATGCCATAATTAGGGTTTCCACCCTACTGCAAAACCATGGCTATTCATGGGCCCAAGCCTAAACTGTCAAGCAAAAAAATCATACCTAAAACATGTACAGGGTTTGAAATTTTCGGGGGTGTACAGATTTGGACCCGTGAATTATGCATCAACTCGAACAACTTAATGCCTATATTTATAATAACTAGTATCCACGCTCTTTTGACACATAAATGATATGAAACTAGAACTACTTATAATATCACTTTTTTCTGATGTGAGATTTGAGGAGTATCCCAACAAATTTCTCCCTTAACTCAAATCCCCAAACACGGGTCGAGTTTGCCTTCACCCAATCAAAACATCCCTATTTTAATTAGACATTCAATACCACTTAATCAGATTTTGAACCTAATCCCAACAATTCCTAAAAAAATTGCACATGAGTGTCATTTCACAGCTCCAAAAATTAGGTATTCTTTTGAAACTGATTGTTTATGGGAACAACAACAATAATTTTAAACTTCATTGGTTTTTTTTTTTTTTTTTTAATTTATATGTCTACCACACACTATTTCTTAGTGAGAATATAAAGAAACTACAAAAACGCATACCAAACGTATAAATTGTTGATGGGTTAGTCTGTCTTAAGTTCTCTCTATCTCTATCTCTCTACCCCTTATTATTGGTTTTCAAGTGTTGAACTAAACTCTGACAAGAAGAATAATTATTATTTCAATCGAAGAGATTGAATAATATTTAATTAGTACGTTACTTGTATAAAATATCATTATAATCAAAGAAGATCATGAGAATATTTTAATGCCAGATATTGTGGAGGTTCTTGAACAATAACAGTTCGTGCATCATGATATGTTTGACGATGACCGTCTGTAGACATGTTCGGCAACAAGCATGTTTGAGACTAAACTCATGTGCGCGAACTATATACTAGTAAATAAAATAAACAAATGCCCACTAATCCCATATGGTATCATGCATAAACAAGAATCTCACCACACCTAGAGGATATATTGTCAACTAATTTGCTTTAAGCCAAACAAAAACATGTAGCACATTTTCAATAGGGTTTTATGTAACATGGATTCTTCATATTCTATCGTATCGTATTCGTGTCAGACTTTCGACACTCGGATAAGGGTATGAAACTTAGACACTCCAAGTTAAAGGAAAATATATGAAAAATTATAAAAATAAATGAGTCTGACACTCGAACTGTTAGGAATATGACACACAATCATTATAGTAATAACAATTTTAACGTGATTTGACACAACTCTTTGTGTACGTCCACAAGTTAATTGATATTCCATTTCTTTTGCAACTTTTGAATGGAAGAAAGCTGCTAAAATTCACTATACCATAGTACACAATTTTTCTAGGCAAAACTGTCTGAAAACTCTCTCAAATCTCATAACCCAAACCCTAAGGGTATGTTTGGATAGGGTTTTCGAAAACTGTTTTCAGTTTTCAAAAACTCTTTTCTATGTTTGGCAAACAGTTTTCAAAAGTAATTTTCTAAAACAGTTTTCGAAAAACTAATTTTCAAAAACTGATTTATAAAAATTCTAAATTGGTGTTTTCTGACATAATTTTTGAAAAATAGCCCTAAAATCAGTGTTCACTTCTTTGTTTCATTCTTCCTCCGTGGTATACAAAAAATATTAAAATTTTGAAAATAAAATAATATTAATTATTGTTAAGTATTTAGTAAATATAAGAAATAAAATTAATATAGATTTTAAATTTAAACTCAAAACTACAAATAATTACAAGGTATATCAAAATAGTTTTCAAAATAAGATTATCCAAACATCATTTCACTGTTTTCTGTTTTGGAAACAGTTTTCGAGTTACAATTATTCAAACATATTCAGAAAACATCAGAAAACTGTAACCCAAACATGCCCTAATACACCCAATGTTCACTGTAAAATCCTCTTTGACAAGTTATATTAGTGTTTGGTTTGTTACACTCTACATTTGATAAACTATTCATGTTTCAGAATTACAGGTGAAAGATTATCCATCTTAACGCTCATATTTATAATAATTAGTACCTATATCATTTTAACATATAAACGATATATGACTAAAACTAATTACAATAACAATTCTTTTCGATGTGAGATTTGAGGAGTATCCCAACAAATTCATCCAAATCTCTAAACACTTTGACCCTTGGTCGGGTTCATTTTCACCCGATCAAAATCTTTTTTGTTTTAATCGAGCCTTCAATATTTTTTAACTAAATTTTGAACTTAATCACAATACGAACTTGTACTCATATCTGATACTCATACTCAAATTCAAATAACATATATCGTTGAATCAAGTGCAAAATGATCATTTTCAATTTTGCTTAATTACTACGCTCAAGTCACCTACTAATCTACAACATGAAAATGAGTGATTGATCAACTTTTGGTATACTAACTAATAGTCATATTGATTTAGACAGTTAGTAAATGGTACTGTATTAATTAAACAAAAAGAGAGAACTGAGGTTAGGTGTGGGAACACATAGACAATGAGGTTTGAAAGCTGGAGATAACCGGGACTAAGTAGTCCTGCCACGTAGGTGCACCCATTCGTCACTTGTCCGTATCTCTGCTAGGCTTTTTGCCGACCCAAACTTCCATTATGTCCCTAACTTCTTCTCTTCCACTAGACATCACTCAATTTCTCCTTATATGCTCACATATATATAATCCCCAAGTTCCCAACCAATTGATAATAAACTCTATCGATCAGTTCGCTTTAAAGTTTGTTCATATTTCATTGGTTTTACGCTTCTTATATGGAGCTTCAACCGGGTCTTGCTCTCCCAGTTACCCACCACAACCCCCCTCCAGCAAATGGGTTTGACTTGAACACCATTGGGTTCGAGCCGAAAGAGACAATGGGTTTCGGAGTTTGGAACTATGGCGGTTGTTTGAATGAGAAAAAATATGTTAACAACAAGCGTGGTTTTGATGAGGCCTTTGGGAAGATCAGAGATGATGAGTCCCAAACAGTGCCTTTGCTTGTATGGAGTGGGCAGCCTAACGAGGAAGATGATTGCAAAGGACAAAGGAAGAGCTTTTCTTCCACCATTTACAAGTGAGTTTGCAATACATTCATTCATTTGCATTTTGTAGTTTTCTTTTCATGGTAATTATTTAACATATTTCTCTTTACCAAAATCTGAATCTAAATAATTAAGATTTAGAAAACATCAATTAAAAAGATATATTAATACCCATTATATATTAGTAATGGTTAAAATTGGGCATTACTTAGATTCACAATCAGTTTTTGTCACTTATTTTTAACAACTAAACACGGACTAATCAGAAGAGATCATCTCACACTCGCTACAATATAGTTTTTCACTTGCAAAAGTGATTTTTAGAGGGTAAATAGTTAGTTACTAGTCAAGTTTCCTAATGTGACAAAAAATTACTAATTGATTGCTCCAAGTGTCAAATTTAAATGCCTATTTTGAGTATATAATATCATTCCAGTTAAAATTTAATTAATTTGTTTGCACCATTTCTGAAATTTTAGATATTTTTTTTATAGAGGGTGATACCAGTTTCGTTAGAGTTACGATGCACAGAATCGAGAAAGTCTACTGGTAATTACGGAAAATTGAATAGTAATTTTGGTTTTTAAATTTTTTGAAACAATTACTATTCAATCTTCTCGTGATTACTAGTAAACTTTTTCAATTCAGTGATAACTCCAACGGGATTATCACTCTTATTTATATATAATGTGGAATCGCCATTGTTAATTATATTGATAAAAAAGAGAACCCGTCTAACAATTGTAGATGATTGGCTTTTATCTGAATAGGAACGATGAAGAGGGCAATCATCAAATTGTGGGGTGGCCACCCATTAAGTCATGGAGGAAGAAATTGTTCTTCTCCGACCAAAATCAAGGGGGCATGAGGATCAGCAATAATCGGATGGCCGCAAATGAAAATGGTGGATCAAACTCAATCTATGTCAAGGTGAAGATGGAAGGTGTGGCTATAGTAAGGAAGATTGATCTAAGGCTTTTTCATTGTTATCAGACTCTCACAAATTCCTTGATCAACCTGTTTATTAAAGGTAATTAAGCAGCAAAATACACACTTTTTTCCCTTTAATCTCCAAAGTGTTTCAATTAAAGTAATTTACAATAAAGCTTGGTTGATTCTTTTTATTTTCCCCTTGTTCTTTATTCTTTTTCTCTATGCACAGACCAAAAGTGTGACAATGATATTGCAAATTATACATTGACCTACCAGGACAAAGAAGGGGATTGGCTACTTGCAGGGGATGATCCATGGCAGTAAGTATAATTTCAAATCGATCTAATTTAATTTCCATTATCTCTACACCCTTCAACTTTGTTGTTGAAAAAGCACTTTGCATTGATAAAACAAGGTTAATTTTGAGTTATCTAAGTGATCTAATTGGGTTTGATTTGTTGATTTTGCAGGACTTTTATTGAATCTGTGCAGCGTCTGGAGATACTAAGGAATGGTGGTTGAATCGGGTTCATTGGGTTGCAAGGAATGCTAGCTTGGATTTGTCTTACCTAGTAATGTACGGAGTAGCAAATGGGAATCTTCTTGAATAAATCATATCATAGCCTAGTAGAAAAAAGGTGAAGGAAGTTAGCTTGTTAAGTTAGCTTTTTATTATTAATGTAATTTGAGTGACTTTATAATTTAAGTTGTGATCATGTTTCCAAAGTGCTTAATTAGTTTGTTTATGTATTTAAGATTTTTTTTTGTCATTTTACATAGATAATTATAAGTTATTCGATATTTTTCAGAACATATTTCTTCTTCTTCTTTTTAATAGTTGAGGTGGGAGATTTAAATTTGACCTTCTTTTTGGAAGAAAAAAATATACTAATTAAATTATACCTAAATCTATGTCCTAGTTTTGATTCTCAGAATGTGCGAGTTATTTGTTCGATTTATATATTGGTTATTTCTTTCTTTTTACGTGGGTTGTGGTAGTATTGTGGACTCTTGTATGGGTTATGAGATTGTTGATGTCGAAAATCTGCCAGGTACGCGAATAGCCGGAATATGAAACTTGCGCACACAAAGATGAGGGAAAAATCTAAAAGTCGTCGGAGGACCGGAGGAATTGTGTCTCTGGGAGGACTTTCCGATGCCTAAGTTAGTATAAGGTTTTTGATGATAAGGAAGCTTAGAGAATTTAGAAAGAGTTGTAAGTGAGTACCTTTAATAGTGAGAGCCCCCTTATATATAGTGTCTTAGAGCAGGAGTCCAATTAGGAAAGTGATTGAGTATTATGATATGATCAGAATTCTCATAGGCCGAAATGTTTTGATAAGATTGTGTTATCCATAAGTTGGAGTACTTTGATGAGATTAGGTTATCCATAAGCTTGAGTACTTTGATGAGACTAAATTATTCATAAATTGGAGTGTTGTAGTCAGATTAGTATTCTGATGTGAAATTATCGTTATGTCCTTCTGCCAGGTGCAATCATCTAATTGGTTGCTCTATTTTGTTTATGAAATTACATTTTTTTCCTTGAAAGACGCCAAATGTCGTTATGTCATTAGATGAAGAGTTTTTTCCTTATAAGGGCGGTCTCACAAGTTTGTCTTCATGATTGCAAACATTTGAGGGAAGTTTCCACTCAATCTCCTTCAAAGAGATCCAACCCATTCTTGGATTAATTTTACTTGGCTTGGCTTGGTTAGCTCAAGACAGCTAACCAGAAACTCCTCCATGAATTTGCTAGTGTAGCAAAAAACAATCTTAATTCCTATTGCTATGCGGAACTCCCAAGGAAACCAATCTCTAAATCTCACATTATACTAACATACAAAGTAACTTAGGTATTTTTCAGTTCTCCATATTCGAACAAAATCGAAAGGGAGACAAACCGTTGGCCACGGGATGTCTAGCTTTCTCACTTGAATGTAGCAATCTTAATTCCTATTGCTCTACGGAACTCCCAAGGAAACCAATCTCTAAATCTCACATTATACTAACATACAAAGTAACTTAGGCATTTTTTAGTTCTCCATCTTCGAACAAAATCGAAAAGGAGACAAATTGATGGCCATGGGATGTCTATCTTTCTCACTGTGGAAACGAACCAAAGTTAAGCTTCCAAGAAGTAAGGATTTAAAAGAGAAGTAAGCAAGGCTGTACATCATTCGGGGTTATATGGTGATGCTGATTTGTTGGAAAGACAACGTAGATAAGTGAGTAGTTTTCCTGCTTTCAAGATCTATTTTGTATCCAGACCAAACTTAAAGATTTTGCCTTAAAATCATCAGAGCTCTGACGCCCCATCAAATTGAAGAACAAATAGTCACTAGTTTCAATCTCTCAATTCACGGACCAATGTTATACTATATAGTTAATTGTAGCAGAAGGCGTTGATGCAATGAAAATATTCAACTTTTAACTTTTAAGCATATTTTTTCCAATATTTTCCGAATTAGACTTTGCTCCAAAACTCTATAAAAAAATGGCTCTCATTATCACAGGTACACACAACTTAGAATCACACAACTCTCTAACTTTTTTATTATCTGATTATTCTCTCATATCACTGACTTAGACGTCAGAGAGTTCCTCTATGACCTTTTAGTTTACATGTCTTTCATGTGTGCAAGATTCGTGAGTTCGTCTGATAGATTTTCGGCATCAACAAGGATAGTACGAGTTTATATTGTAATCAAATCAATCATTGTACTATTTGTATATAACATCACTTTAACAAAAAAAATAATCTATTGAGATCACAATATATGTGTGTGTGAGTGTGTGCACGTGCATGCGTGGAAGTAAAATTACATAGATTAGGAATATTTGGTAAGCAATAGGAGTACAATTTGGAAACCTAACCCAATCTTAACTTGAATTATGGGCAAGCTAAGGCTGAGAATTTCTAGGGTTGAGTTAACTGGGTTAGGTTTAAACAATCTCAACTCGAATTAAACTGGATTGGGCTATAGTTTGGTTTTTTCAAATCTAGATCATCTCATAATTCATGAAGTCGTCTTTATTTTGATCTTTAATTTATTTTATGTAAATTTTGAAGTGTAGGTTTAGTTATTAGTATTTACACTGCAAAAAAAAAAAAAAAAAAAAATTTAGTGGTGAAAACCCACCACTAAATAGTTTTTGTGGTGGTCAATATGGCCACCACAAACAACTCGGCTATTAATTCAATTTGTGGTTAAAGTGTGGCTGCCACTTAATATATCCTTTTAGTGGTGGTTGTTGTCTATCATTGAGTCCAGTAAAGCCGCCACTAATACAACCACATCGAGCGCCATTTTGCTAGCTACTAAATGAGAAGTTCCCGCCGCTAAAAGTCTATTTAGTAGCGACCTTCATTGCTTCCTTTTTTAGTAGCCATGTCATTGTGGCTGCCACTAAACCTCTTTTTTTGTGTCCACAGGTGATAGTTGCCACTGAATATCTTGCTTTTTGGTAGCGGCTTTGACTACCACTGAATCTTTATTTTGTGATTTATTGAAATGATCGCCACTAATTATTTAAACTTTTGTGACGGCCTTGATCACCATATATTTTTTATTTCATACGTGCATATGATGTGGCCAAGTCTCTCGACCGTCATTAAAAGGTAAAATCATATCTGCTCTAGTCTCCACTAAAGAGTTTTTTTCTTGTTGGATAATCAACTTTATTTTAGCTCATTTTTTTCAATATCTTCAATTTATAGAAACTACCTAATTACTTTCGTACGACCATATACAAATCGACCATTAATATACATCAACAAACGATAAAATCACTATAATATTTTTTCATAGATTCCAAAAGTAATGTCACAATATTCAAACTATCCAACAGACGTGCACAATCACATAAAACTTTATCAGTGTTAAACTATCCAAGATAAATTCACAATCACATTAAACTTTAAACAAACTTGATCAGTTTCAAACTATACAGTCTTACTTCTCCTCTCGTGCATAAAGGAGATGAACACCCTCTTCTCTTCCTCATTCTTGATAATGTCTTCTTCCATCTTTTTCTCCAACTCAATTATTTTCAATCTCATGTCTTCATTTTGTTTTTGAATTTCGTCTGGATTGTTCCAATTGACTCATTAATTCTGCATGACTTAAAAGAGATTCAAACACAGAAGTGGGTGTTGGACCTAGTCGATGCAAACACACATGACCATGTCTTTTCGGTCCCATAATTTGTATGAAGATCTCATTCATGGTAATCGAGTTTGAAGATTGCTCCCCATATTTTGCTATGGTGACTAATACTGATGTACATTACCAACACATACTGATAAAGCTTTTCTTTCTTATCCTTTGGAACATCTTGCCATTGCTTACAAGTTATTGGTGCATCTTCACAATTCTTTAAAATATAACTAATATGGTTGGCGAAGGCTATAGCATTTAAATCTATTGTTTGTCCTTGACTATTGAATTGTAAAGCCAACTCGTTGCTAGCTTGCAAAGATATTAATTTCTTATTTTGTGTTTTCCCCCCTCCTCCAAGTTCTCTTTCTTCCACTAGATGAAGTTATTTAAAGGTTATAATTAGGATTTAACACCATTCGATTTATTTTGATAGTAGAATAAATCGTTACATTATATGGAAGGCGATTTTGATTGACCTCATGGACAATGGATTTGGTGTCCGACCACTACGCTTTGGCGCAAGGGGAGACACCACTCAATTATTAGTATTTCTATTAGTGGTTTGAATGTGTAGAATTTTTTTAAATGCATTTTCAAATGTTTCAAAGTTTGAAATTTGAATGTCGAACAAGAAATATTTGAATTTGGGTATGTTAATATTGCACTTAAAAATTCTATTTGCAGTGTTCAGCATTTGAAATTAAAAAAATATTATTAAAAACTCTAACTCGATCCGAGTCAATCTGATCCAACCTGATCCAATCCAAATAATTTGAGCTCGATTTTGATTTCGCAAATCAACGCCACCTCAAGCCCAACCTAATTTTTCACAGTTTGGGTTAAAGTTGAGTTTTATGTAACTCGTCATGTGGGTTGGAAAAATCATGTAAAAGATTTGGTTAAAATTGACTTAAAACATGACGTAATCCAACTTGTGCACACTCCTATAATAAGCACTCGATGAGAAAACAATGATTACATAAAAATAATTATTTGTAGCTTTATTAAAAGATAACATTTTGATTAAGATGTACAAATGAAAATTAGATTTGAAAAAGTCAGAGAATTAAAATATTTTACTTTGTATATAATTATCCTCATTTCAAATATATTCAAATTTTTGTTTATTTCATATTAAAGGCAACTGTGAAAATTATCATTCATTAATAATTATAGAATATATAAAATTTGAATTTCTTTAAATTTTTTATTTGGGAAAGGTCATGCATAAATTAAGATTTAAAACCTAAGCCTATGTAAAGTGGTTTAGTAGCATTACCTCCAAACATAAGGTTAAAGGTTCAAGGGTTCAAATATTGAAAGTGAGAAATTGAATTATCTATCATTTTATTAAAAAAATAAGTAGTAGTCGAAATTATTTAAACTTTGAGTTAGGTAGACTCAAAAAATGAAAGATTTCTTTCCATCTATTGTCTGTATAAATGTTTGAATTCTAACTTGATTTATAATATTGACTAGGATTGATAAATAAATTATTTAATATGATCCAAAAATTTATTTTTTCTTTATTAAAAAATTCATCTTCAATAGAGTATAACTTAATTGATAGAAAGATATTCTTTAAAAAGTTTTTAGGTTTATACTATTTACCTTAATCATAAGAAATTATCTTTCTCAATCGAGTATTAGATTTATAAGACGACGACCTTTGAGAATCGCTTTAAACATTCTTTAGTTGGTAACGTTTGGGTTGATTTTAATCCTGCTTAAATCCAATTTTTTAAATTTCTTCAAAGCTTGCATTGAAGAAATTTAAGGAATTGAATTTATACTTTGAAGAGATTTAAAAATTTTAATTTAAGTTAAATTAAATTTAACACCAAATATCACCTTAAAGATCATATATACTTAAAGTGATTCAAGGCAATTGCACATTTGCTTAATGCTTTGAACCGCTTTAAGTAAATGTGCTTTAAGCATCCTTAATTTATTAGCTTATGAAATCAAAATGTGTTTTGCTGATTATGAGTTCCATAATTCCAAATCAAGAAAAGATAGCTCCAAATGTGCTTAGAAGGAGTACCGTGATTCTATTGTCTTAATTTTTGTTAGCATTTTGGAAGTAGATTCCCTGCTTTTGGATTAACTGTTCGGTATTTCTTTTTTTGTACATTCTTTTAGTTTGTTCAAGCAGAAAATGTTCTCTGAAATTGCTAGCCAAATAAATGAGTTAATCATATGGGATTCTTGTTGTTATGTTCTTGTTTAGAGTGGAATATTGTGTTCTGTTGTTAATTCTTGAAAACAAGAATTGCCCTTCAAAAGTGATAATCAATAAGTGTCTTGATCCTATGAGATTCTTGCTGTTGTTTTAGGCAACATCTCAAGGCAATTTAAAATGCTTTTCTTGCTTTTCAGCTTCTTGCCACTTTTGTTCGTTTCTGTTAGGTTTTGAGAGCATTCTTATTGCTTTAGTTATCAAAGATTTAGTTTCTAATCCTTTGAAGCAAGGATAAGGCTTCAAAAATGCTAACCCAACAGCATCCTAAATAGATCTGTGGAATTCTTTCTACATTGTTCTGGATTTGGCTAGCGTTTCAGAATCATTTTTCACGCTTGCAATCTTATTTTTTATTTTGTGTTTGGTCAGCTTTAGAAAGTACTTCTTGCTTTTGAAATTTGAATTTGGAGAAATGTAGTTCTTGAAGACAATCAAAGTACTTTCTAATGCTAGTTTTCAATGCTTAATATGAAATTTCTTTGAAAATCCAAAATGATGCTAAATTGTTTGTTTTCGGCGCCACATATGATTTTAATGCAATACTTTTTTGACCTGTGAAATTTGAAGTTGTGAAAAACTAGCTTATAAGAGCTAGTATTTCCAAATTGCTAACCAAATGGTACTTAAATTCTTTGAATTTTTTTTTTTTTGTTTTCCAATTCCTTTTTAGCTGCGTTTGATGATAACTTGAGGTAGAATCAAAGATATTGGTCCAAAACTTAAATGGATTTAGCTCTTAGAACAAGAAAAGTGCTTCCAAAGTGCAAATGAAAAATCAAACAATGATTTAATTCTTCAAAAATCTTGTTTCTTGATTGCTGTGTGCTATTAACTGCCTTTGATGAAGATTGGAGCAGGAGTCAAAGATTTTCTTCAATATGAACTATTTTGGGGGGACTATTATTCATGGTGATTGGGAAAAGGCAGAGAAATATCTTTCAGCATTCACAGATCTGGATGATAATTGGTACTCAAGGAAGTTATTCTCTGAGTTGCGCAAGCAGAAGTAATACGAATCGTTGTACAGGTATAAGCTATTAGTTGACTAACATAATTGAAACTTATACTAACTTTATTTGAGAATGTTAGAATTGGCACTTCCCTTAGCCTCTGGTTGGCTGCTGAGAAGTTGGAAGGAAAAGAGCAGAAATGGTAATTTGAACCATATGCATTTTTTCCTTCCGTTAAACAGAAATCCATCTTAGGATAGATAATTACAGTGTAACAAAGGCAGTATGTGGGTTGGGATGGATGGACTTCTTGCTTCGACTAGGCTATTGATTTTAAAGTTTTCTTTACACTTTCTTTCATAACAGAGAAATTAAGGTAAATCAAAGGGAAAGAAATAATTAAATGCATATGATCTTTTCCCTGATCATTGAAGATATCAGTGCAGTGATGTCTTGTATGTGCACCCAAATTAAAAACAGAAGTACTCTGTGTTTCTTAGGAAAAATGAAAGGACAGAAACCAAGAACTTCAATACTTCCCAAATCTTTTCCTCACTTTTCTTGGCATATGTTGTCTTTTCTTTTCTTTTCGTATTCTGTTTTAGTTGTTTGGTTGCAGAAATGACCATGTTGAAGCTGTTAACATTCTCTGGAAGGAGTTGAAAATGTTTTCAGTTTTGCAAGATAAGATCTACGATGAATTGGCTGAGCTGTTTGCTTTAAAGGATATAAGGTATGGATCAAAATTTGTGGGCAAGCGCTGGTATATATTCATTTCTCATAGTTAATTGGAGATAATACATGTAGGGAAAATGAGAAATTGTCATGATATGTGGGCACTGCATTTGCGAGGGCCAAATTGTGTGATGATATCAAAATACTGGTGGAGCCTAATCCTTGTTTGCAAGCTAAACTTTTCCTTCCCAATTTGAATAAATCAGCACTGCTGTCACTCATCAATCTCGTCTGTCCCAAACCAAAAGAGAAAACTGGAAGTATAAAGGTATTTCTTTTCTTCTGTTTCAGTTTGGTTTAGTAGTACAGAAAATTAGTTCCATCGACATTGTATGAACCCAAACTTCTGGTCCCCAACATGATTTATTTGTTTTGACTTCATCCGTGCAAGCTTTTGGTTCTGATGAATGGTTTACATCCAGGAAGATCTTATTTACTTGATATTTCAGTTTCTTGATGAACAAAATTTTAAGGAGACGCTTAATAAGTATGCCACTTTGAACCAATTCTTTGAAATTTTGGGTTTCTCTGATTACTTCTTATTGATTTAAGATTCTTTTGTTGAAGATTGGGGCAAGAAACAAAAATTTTCTTCAATATGAATTGTTTTGGGGAGTTTGTAATTAATGGACAATGGGATAAAGCAGAGGAGTACCTATTACCATTCACAAAGCTCGATTAAAATAGGTATTTGGTGCAGATGTTCTTCAATATGAATTGTTTTAGATGTACAGTACTGACTACTGAGTTTCTTGCTTTATCTTAGGCTGTAATTTATTTGTTTACCTTCAATTTTCTTTTAAAATCCAATGTTTTATCAACTTTTTTGCTTACTGGAACGACCAGACAGTATATAACAGTTACCTTCATGTAATAATTTTTGTTTAATTAACCACAACCCCAAACAAGAGAGTTTTAATCTGTCGTTCTCCCCTTCAGCATGTTAATTGTGTTTGGGATGTGTGTTTGCAGGAATGACCATTTTGAAGCTGTCAACATTCTCTGGAAGGATTTGGAAGTCTTCTCAGTTTTCAATAATACGGATTTCAGTGAATTAGCAGAGGTTTTTGGTCTGAAGAACTTCAGGCATGAATTAAGTTTGGCAAATCTTGTTGACTGATCGAACAAAGTTGCCTTGAAACTCATTGGACTCTGACAAAGATTTTACCTGCAGGGAGGATAAGCTTCTATCTAACTATGTGGTTACTATGTCTGCAAGGACCGAATTACTTCAGGCTGTCAAATTGCTAGCACAGAAAAACCCTGTTTTGAAAGATAAACTCAAGTTTCCCAGTATGGATAAATCAAGACTCTTAACAATAATCAAGCAGGGTAACTCAACCAGAGATCTTGATATCTTATCTGTTATTAATGCATGTCAAACTAGATATTTAATCATGCATGTTTCTGCTCTTTATATGCAGTTTGGAATGGTGGGCAATATGGTGTCTCATTCTAACAACAGGACCATTTCATCACTGGAAAATATCCCCACGGTACCAAACCTTTGTCATGCCCCATCCATTCAAGAAGTAGGTGTCTTGCCAGTACGAAATGATTATCCTGTTAGTGAATATGAATGCACAAACTGAAATTTAATAGAACTTGTAATTCAACAGTCCATTATCCTTCTCAAATTTCCGTTTATTTTTAGTCTAATAATCTAAGCCTCTTTGTTGACGAAAATTTTGAACTTGGCAAGAAATCACCAACAAAATGTGCAGCAAGCATTAAAAGAACTTGTTCCATTTAGGAAGCAGCAGAGATATTAGCAGAGTTAATTTTATCTGAGGTAGGTGGCAGTCTATACATGAACCGATATCTTCAAAATACTTGTGTAATCAATAATTCATCTTCTCTTTTTCATTTTTTCCCAGTCTAGTGATAGCACCTGCTTGGCCGAAGTCAAATGTGTACTTGATGGAAAACCAACCGGCGAATGCGTCATTCATAAGCTGACGAACATCAATGACCCATCTTAATGCCGCACACTGGTGCTTCCGGATAGTTCTTTGGCAGAAAGGGTATGAGTTACTGTTCTGCTATCCTTTGGAAGTTGTACTGAATTTTGCTCTTCTCCTTTGTCCTTCATTTTCACCTGTAAGATGTGAAATATGGCAAATTCTTTTTTTCTTCATCAAGTGCCAGCATGACAATGTTGTTTCTATCTGTTGTAAGGTGAGCTCAATAAACAAGTGGAATGTTATGGATTCTAATTTATGGTCTGGAAGGACACTGATTTAACAGTGTTTATGTGTGCGGTCTTTTTTTCTTCTTTGATTCAGGCCTCTTGGCCTAGTGGTTACCTCGAGGATTCTCCATAGAGGAGGAGACCTGGGCTCGATCCTCCTTCCTGCTAATGTACCAAAAAACTGAAAACATATTTAATTCATTATTAGTGGTCTCCCCAGCCATATTGGTTTAGTATTAGAGATCATACTCCGACATTCCATCTTCTTCACAAAAATATTCAGCTATGAGTCTATGAACATAACAGTTGAGGTCCTTCTCAATAACCTTTTCTACTGCTAGGTTAATGATTTCTCCTAACTTGTATAGACATAGTAGTGATGCATGGTTTTTTATTCCTTAGTTACTCTAGGGCATTAAATGCCAATGTCATGCCCATTCATCGTAGCATCCTCACATCAAAACACATCTTTTGAACATTAGATTTATTGGTTCAGTTTAACTTCCTGCTCTTTAAGCATAATTTAATTCATTGTTATCACAACAAGTCTTGCGATTCCTTTGACTTGAATATCATATTAGTGGGATAATAAGCCTTCTTCATATATCAAGTGAACAAAAGTGCTATCTAAATGCCCTGCTCCTCATGATAAAGGTGCTACATCCTCTCACTGAAGAATCTCTTGTCTCCATCTCATAGATGATGCAACATTGCCCATTGATCATGGTAGTGAATAAAAAATGAGTTTTATCAAGCTTGGAATTGCTCAAGCGTTGCATATCTCTGTGTGTACAGTGACGGATCCAAGCGTTGCTCAATCACTTATGAAAATAATTTTTTTCCTCTCTGTTTTTCTCGGTAGATTAGTTTCGTTGAGTCACGTTTAAAGGCAGTTCGTTTTTTCATCTTTGCCTTTTTGTATTCTACAGTTTTACTATATATACGAGTGAGTGATGTGTAGTGTAGTATAGAAAAAAATGTTAGATGGCTATCGATTTGTAATACTTTATCAGTTAACTATAGTAATTAGCCAATATATATAAAATATAAACTTATAAATTATCATTTTACTCTTAAAAATATCATTATTTAACACCGCAACCAATAAAAATACTGATAATTCGGATGATCAAAATGAAAACTTTAAATCTTTATCGTTATTTATCAATGCCCATACATTTAGGCTTAAACTTAGTATAATCGGTTAAAGACGGAGGCACTTGGAGACCAATGGGGGCACCTGCCCCACTCATATTTTTAAAACCTATGAATATTTTTTATATTGTAAATAAATTTATTGAAATGTTTCCATTATTTTTTTTAAAAAAAAATTTCCCTTACTCTAATGACAATCAAGTAAAAAATTACACAAATGAAATAAAAAAAATAACCCCAAAACTAGATTTTAATTATATAAACTATACTGCTTCTCCCACGACAAAGTTTAATTTTTTAGTGAAGGTCAAAAACGAAATAAAGGTAGCAAGAATACGAAAAAAAGCTCGGTATATAGCCTTTTGAGCCGTGCATTTAGCCCTTCCCCCCAAAAAAAATGTAGATTTTTTGTTTAGTCTACAAGAGAGAGTGGGAGAGAGATCCGAAAAAGGAAGTAGTATAATGTCAATAGACTTTTAGGCTTCTCTTTGCCTCTTTGTTTTTTAATGGTAGTATTCAACGGCAAAAAATAAAGATATTATAAAATTAAAATTCAATTTTATATTTTTGATACTTTTGTATAATTAGAAAATGATCTTTCACTTGTCTCTGTCTTAGAATTTGAGAGTAATAAATAGTAGCTTTAATAGATACATGGAGTTTTTAAAATTAAGTGGGGTAGATTTCTTTTTCACCTCATACCTTTTATTTTAGAGTGTGCAATTATAATATAATTTCTTTAAACTCTTAAAATAGTAAATATACAAGAAATTTTGAAAAGTTGACCGGGTGTAATTGCGCACGCTCACCATAACATATATCGGCCCATGTGCATAAACAAAGCAAGCAGTTACAGAACAAGATTGAACTTCATGGATATACTTATCCATTTTGGTAATTTATAACATGGTTTATAATAGAGGCAGGGTGCTGGGAGATGGTGGAAATGAATGGGAAACTTTTAACATAGATTATAATTTTCTTAAGGTTAATTATTTTACGATATTCTTTGCATTAGATGTCTTTAATGTGTTTGTTTCCTAGATGCATAATGGATAAAAATTATTCAACTGCACTATTTGTAAAGTACTTTTTGGACCCTGACCAATTTTATGATCTATCTTAGGTTGCTAGGTTGACCTATTCATGTTCTGGGGATTTTATCTTGGCACTGCTGGGAAATGGAACACACAAACACTGGAAATGGTGTAGTGATCAACAGTTATCGAGCAAGGTCAGCCTTGCAACTTTAAGAGTCTTTTCTGCTTTCAGTTCTCCTGTTGGGAAAATTTCCCAAGGAAAATGTTTAATGTCCTTATTTTCCATTGCTTTTCTTATGACATCTATGTATCTGCCCTCTGTAATGCTTCCTGTCTTTACAGGCAAATGCAAATGTCCAGCCACATGAGATAGGCACACACACTCAAAATCCTGTTCAATGCTTTGCGATAATGGGTTCTTATCTTTTCTCGGCATCAGGAGGAAAAATCTCTCTATTCAGCTTGGAGACTTTTGAGGTGAGTGGCATTTTATATGTATGCATGAGTTCGTGTCACCTTGTTGTAATTTTATCATCTCTTTGGCAGCATCATTCACATTCCTTTTTAATCGTATTGCAGAAATTGAAAACCTTTGAAAGCTCAAGTACCACAGTTACATATTTTACCTTCCTTTCTCCCCATTGGCTTAGAGGATTCTTCAATCCTAGTTCATTATTTCAAAACCGTAAAGGTATCTATTTTGTTTTCCCTGTAGTTAAAATTTTTCAGTTCAGTAATATAGTAAATTTTCTGTTGGAATTAGGCTTAAAACATGGAGGTTTTAATCAGGTGGAGGCAAATCCAAACTAGAGATCGAAGTGTTTGAGGATTTGAGTCGAGTGAAGAATTTGTTGGGATGCTCCTCAAATCGGAGAAAAATGTTATTGCACGTAGTTTTAGTCCTACATCGTCTATGTGTCAAAAGAACGTGAGTACTGGTTATTATAAACATAGGTATCAAGAGATGTAGTCTCACACTTATTCCTTAACCAAGAATAGTTAGTTAAATGGGAGTGTAGCAACCAAACACCAATATAGGGATTCAAGGGTTGAGTAAATATTGGGTGTATTGGGATTTTGGGTTGTGAGACTTGAGAGAATTTTCATTTAGTCTAGAAAATTTGTGTATTGTGATGTAGTGAGTTTTTGCAGCTTTCCTCCATCCAAAAGTTACAAAAGTAGTGGAATAACGATTGGCTCGTGGACGTAGGCAAGAGGTGACAAACCACATTAAAAATTATTGTATTTATTTTCTCTTTATTTTTGCTATTATGATTACATAGTTGTTTTGGAGTGTCAGAATTCCCAACAAGTGGGTGTTAGGATTTTGGCTCAATTCCCACAAAGAAGACTTCTAATTGGTTTTGGAAAAGTTGTTTCTTATTTTGTAGTTGCTTGTTCTAGTAAGAATAGTGTAATTTCCTATTAGATTGTTGATTGTATAAGTAGTAGTAGTCTACTATAATGTTCTTTTCCTAATAGTATTAAGAAAATATCATCTATATAAAGGAGTCCCAGAGAAGATTTGAGGCATACTCATAATTCCATATACATTGTAAACTAGAGGAATTTACTACTAGAGCTAGGATGAGAGCTTTGGATGTATTAGGGTTTTGGGTTGTAAAGTAGAGAGTGCACTTACAACTAGAGCTAAGTTAAGAGTTTTTGTTGTATTGTGACTTTGGGGTGAGAGTTTGACAACTTTGCTCTTCCTAAAGTTGTAATTGAAAATTAATAAAATAGTGGAGTTGTTGGTGGATGGATGTAGGCAAAAAGGTTGTCAAACCACATTAATTATTGGTGTTCTTACTCTTTGTTTGTTTTGCTTATTTAATTGTTGTGGTTATGTTTTTTGTTTAAATTTTGAATAGGTGGATTTTAGAGATAAAATCCCAACAAGTGATATCAAAGTTGTGGTTTCAATGGTAAAAATACAAGAAGTAGGCATGATTAATATTGAGCTATTTGATGAATCGAAAATAGAAGAAAGTATGATGAATATTAGATTTTCAATTCCATTATCACTAATTTGTTGAGTAGTATGTTGGCAGAGATGAAGTACTTGCAACAAGAATGAGATAGCATAGTCACGATGCTAATGGTGGGCAAGGAAGGTTGGATGGATGGGGAGGTTTCTGTGGTATCTCCAGAGAGAGACAAGTTGAAGAGGCCAAATGTGTTCAAGGTTGAAGAATTGTTCGTGATTATATCAAGAGAAAAGCTCGACAATGTGAGCGAGTAGAGCACTTCAAGGAAGGTGGAGGAAAGATCAAGATTAAAGTCTTTAGATTTTTCGAATAAGGAGTACATCTACAATAAGGAAGAAGAACACACGCAATTGCAAAGTAAGGCCACAATGGAGGACTTAGAGGAGTTAAGTAGAATGAAGCAGAGTGATAATGGAAAGGCTAATGAGAATGATGAGATGCAAGTTCTTGATGCTTCAAAGGTAATGATGATAGATACCGTGAATGAAGAAAGCTTATACGTGTTGAGTGAAATGATGATTGCTTCGAAGAGTAAGCCGATGAGATGGGAAGACCAAAAGGAACGATCACACCAACCAAAGAAGAAAGACAAATTTGATGATGATGTGGAGAATTTGAGCCAAGGTGGAGATTTGTTAGGATTTTGGCTTAATTCCCATAAAGAAGACTTCTAATTGGTTTGGGAAAACTTGTTTCCTATTTTATAGTTGTTTATTCTAGTAGGAATAATAGTAATTTCCTATTAGATTATTGATTGTACAAGTAGTAGTAGTCTACTGTGATGTTGTTGTTTTTTTCCTAATAGTATTAAGAAAATATCCTCTATATAAAGGGTCCTAGAGAAGATTTGAGGCACAATCATAATTCTATATACATTGTAAACTAGAGGGGTTTACTACTAGAGCTAGGATAAGAGTTTTGGATTATCAAGTAGAGAGGGCATTTACAACTAGAGTTAGGTTAAAAAGCTTTTGTTGTATTGTGACTTTGGGGTGAGAGTTTAACAAATTTGCTCTTCCTGAATTTGTAATTAAAAATTAATAAAATATTAGAGTTGTTGGTGAATGTAGGCAAGGAGGTTGGCGAACCACATTAATTATTGGTGTTCTTACTCTTTGTTTGTTTTGCCTATTTAGTTGTTGTGGTTGTGTTTTTTACCTAAATTTTGATTACATGGATTTTAGAGGTAAAATCTCAACATTTTCTTATTATGAAATTATTGCTCTATTGCATGTTTCATAGGCTGTAGTCACGCTTGAAGGCCATCTAAAGAAAATAACATGCCTAGCCTTTTCCCACAATTTAAATGTTCTTGTATAATCAGGAGTTGATCCCTAGGTAAGATGTACATATGCGTATTGCATGCACGTGTGTCTGAACCAAAGTTGTTACTCTAGCTATTTGTACTTTCTAGCCTTTTTTTTTTTTTTCTATAGTAGGGATTTTTCTTTTAAGTTCTGAAACAATATAAAAGATCTCCACCCCTTACTTTTTAGTCAATAGAAAGTCAATTTTTGGCACCATTTTTAGATACGTTTGCCAAATTGATTAGTATCATATCTTGTGATTGGCTTTGTTATTTTTATTATACAGTCATTGGAATTGTTCTATTACACTTACAGCTTTAAAGTTATGTGGAGATTGCAGAATCTGTTAACAATTCAGCATTGTAGACTAGTCTTTGGCCTAGTTCCCCCTTCCCCACCCCACCCCCCATCCCAAAAAAAAGAAAGAAAAGAGAAATAAATTAAGAAAAGTAAGAAAATGGTGCTTCAATGTCACTCCTATATCGTGGTACAAGATTTTCCTTGTCCACTTAATTTGAGCAATGCAATGAGCTATGGTGAAGAAATGTGCATGACATGATGATTTCAGCTGTGTTTGGAGTATTAAAGGATGGAAGAAGCTAGTGAGTAAGTTTTTGCGAAGCCTTTGTACTTGGCATGTGCCACACCCCTTAATGGTGACTCACATTAAGTTTGACCAAGATCAAATTCACTTACTTGTTGTCCATGAAAAGCAAATCGACATGTATGTAAAGGCCCAAATTTTGTTTTGTATTATTAGTTGGACGATCTTAACAAATTAAATTTGATTTGATGCAGTGGGTCCCCCAAGAATAAGATATCCCAATGCACATATGCCGTGTATTCTTGTGATGGCCAGTCAATATATGTTAGCTTAAAAACTGGATGCATAAAGGTTCTTGACCGTAAAACACTCGATGCAAGGTGTCAAATTAATTTAACTGCATAGTATTTCTTTCATGCTGTATTCATTTTTTTCCTCAAAAGTTAAGTTTTTCCCCTATGATGTAAAAGTTTTGCATGTAGCTTTGTTGCTTTGTACATAGTACGGTGCATTTCCATATCTTTCTGAGTAAGCTCATTTTTCCCTCTGACCATATTACCCGCATTTGTAAAATCTATGCCTAGTTTCCCCAAATATTAATGTTGTCATAAAGTTTTCAGCATTTTTGTTGGTTTGATTCCTAGCCTTGTCCCAAACGGGCCATTAGTGTTTTTTCTTGAACAGCTCTACTTGGCGCGAAGAATGAATACCAATTTTCTTTTTGTCCTATTCGGGGCGTAAGATTGGAGTACCAATATAAATAATTGAATTTGGGATATTTGAAGACTAATTGTTGCTGTTGAATAAATTAGTTTCTCCTTTGACCTCTTCCATCAATATTGATTTTTATAGGTAGTGGAGATACAAATGTGTCTTAAACAAGCAGTAACTATATTTGATAACATGTCGTTCAATGAAGCTCTCTGGAAGCTGATGGTAGCGAGTGGGCATTAGATGAACTTCTTTTGAATGAACTGTAACTTGTTTGATTCATTGAGTGGGCGAAGCATTTAACATGAATCCTTGGAGAGAGTTAAAATCACTTGAAAACAGTGGTACTTTTCTGGGAAAAAGTCTTTGTAGATCTTTTGAATGAGCTGTAACTTGTTTGGTCCTTGCAGAATGAATGGTGGTAAACCCTTCTTATGTGTGGAAGCCAATCTTAGCTGGGGGTGGATTTACAGCGGGGTAGTGGGTCAACCGCGTCTACTTAACTTTGAAAAGAAAGACTATTACATATGTAATTTCAAATCTGCCCCCAATAAGACAATTAAAGTGTCCCCATTGCTTAGAGTCAAGTTACTCTTTGCTTGTGTTTAGGGGTATATTAGTCTTTGAAAGGTGTTGTAGATATGTTTGCTTTCCGGTTGTAATCTTATTAGCTATTAGTCTACCTTTTCTTTTTCTTTTTTTCTTTTTTTCCAATACTATCGTCTAGTTTGTAAGATATTTTCTTTTCATTCTCAAAAAGTGCCCCATAGCCTTAAATATTGACTCTTATGAGGTATTTGCAGATAAATCTCATTCTTCAAACATGCTAATTAAATATCCAATATGAACAATGATGCAAAAACATTTGGTAGTCACGGTAAGTTTTGACATTTTTTTTTAAAGAATTTTATTGGTAATTTTTTGAAAAATCTATCAGTTATATAGAGGAATTCTATTAATAACACGGGGGACTAAATATTTTATTGGTCCGTACCATGAAATATCAAACTTGTGCTGTTGTACCTCATTGTTGTTTCTTTATCTTTATCTAATCAGAGTTGTAAAATTGTTGCAGTCTAATCAGATCATTTATGTTAATAGTTTATTTTTGACTTTTTTGTTATTAAAATTTTCTTAATCTTTATTTGATTGGTGGGATTAGAAACAAGACGTTTTCAACTTTCAAGATTTGGTTATGGCATCAATGTCTTGGGTATTTACTATTAACCATTTAGGTAGGGTTTTTTATAAAAAAAACCGAAAAAATATAATCTTTGGTAGTTAAGTAAAAATAATTGATTTGATTTGTTTTAATTTTTTATTTTATTTAACTTTAAATTGTTTATAGATTTTCAATTGCTCAGTTTCATTCATTAAAAATATCTAATTTTTATATAATTTACTCGATAATGTCTTTATTTTGTTGTGAAATAATATGATTGATGTTTATATTATTTTTATTTTAATACATATATGCCATTATTTTTATTATATATATAATACGTATATTTACAGTTTATTTATATAATATATATATTTATATATATATATATATATATATATATATATATATATATATCATCCCAGGAGAAAAATTTTCTGGATGCACCAATTAACTTAGTTGTTTCATTCCTTTATTAAATTAGTCTCAACTTAATCCTACATAAACAGTTAGTCTCATGTTTGGTTAGGACTAACTGTTCATCTGGGATTAAGTTGGGATTAAATTAGTCACAATCCCTGAAAATCTGTCCCAATTCCCCCTCCGAACAGAATCAATCCCAGGTGGAATTGAGTTTTTTTTAAAGACCATTTTACCCTTTCTTTCTTCTTCTTCTTCCCTAGGACAGCCACCATCCCCAGCCATCTCCCCTCCCCCAGGCCTCCTTTCCTCCGACCCCACGCCTCCATTCTCCTCCTCTTTCCTCTCCTCTCTCCTCCTTCTTCCTCTCCTCTCTCTTCCTTCTTCCTCTCCTCTCTACTCCTCCTCCTCAGCAGATTGCATGGCCTTCCTTTTCCTCTTCCTTCTTCCTGTCTCCTTCCTTCTCCTCCTCCTCCTTGCCCATATCGCGCCTCAGGCCGCGCACCGCCTCTCCCCCCTCATCTTCTTCCTGCCTTCTTCCTTCTCCTCTCCTTCACCAGATCGCGGCCTCCCTCCTCCCCCTTCCTCTCTCCTTCACTTCCCCCTCCTCCCCTCACCTCCTCCTTCCCCTTTCTCTATGCACCATACAACCAACAAAAAAAAGAGTTTTCCTCTTTATATATATATATATATATGGGTATTTTAGTCTTTTGATTTGGTATCTCATTTTAATCTCAATTCAATAATCTCATAAACCAAACATAAAATTAAAATAATCTCACTTTAATTCTCCTAATTCTATCCCACTATAATCCTAATCATATTCCTAATGCTAATCCTAATCCCACTTTGTAATCTGTCCGTGTATGACCCTAAACACTTGAGGTAGAAGATATGTTTTAAATACCACCATGCGACTATTAACTGCCTTTTCTCTATCGATTTTAGTAATTTGGAGAATGGTTGTGCACTTGTGCTTGATGGGGTCAAGTTTTTATGGTAATCCCAGCTGCAAACCACTGAATTGCATGTAGGTCTCAGCTTTCTCACTATTGCAACTTAGATTTATATTGGAAGGAACATTAATTAAACTTGTCTCCTTCCAGCATTTTTGAGTTGACGTTCCTTTCTCTTTAGCTGTTGAATCTGATTAGTTACCTGCTTTCTTTTCAGGTATATTGATAGTAGTGGAGTGAGTGGGCCGATCCCTATAGAATTTGCAAATTTGAGATCCCTTCAGATTCTATACTTCTCTATCAATTATTGAATGATGTTCCTGAAAAGCAGATGTGTTTGCTGATGGAAAATTGATAAGCTTATTTTTCCTGATTTTAGTTGGGCATCTGATAACCTCTTAACCAGAAAGCTTCCAGAATTCTTTGGAACTTTTACAGAACTCAGGGACCTGTACGCATGATTTTTCCCCGAGTTATAATGCTATGTATTGAAATGGAGGTCTTTCATATATATATATATATATATATATATATATATATATATATATATATATATATATATTCTTCATACTTTGACATCTTTTTTGTCATTTCACAGACGGCTTCAAGGGACTAATCTTGAAGGTCCAATACCAAGCAGTTTTGGTGCTCTTACCAAATTGGAGGAACTCGATGGCTTTCAAATTTGAAATCAGAAATACTATGATTATTATCTAAAGATGATTTCTGCTTTCTGAAAAATTGTTTTTAATGCATTGATTCAAGTTGGTAGAATACACTTCAGGTAAAAAAAATAAAGGGCTTATCTAAGTAATCTTACACTTGTTCTTCTGTGTAGAAATTATATGTAACTTGGGGACTATACTTTAAATCTAAAAATTCGATATCTTATGTTCTTCATAGGAGAATTGGTGATCTTAGTGGGAAAGATTCATCTCTTGATTTCTTGGAAAACGAAATAAGCTTGTCTATAATGTAAGATTCTGTATATCTTAAATGCGCAAAGAATATATTTTCTCCTGAAAAAAAATGTTATTTCTGTAACCCTACTTGCCATAATCCCATTTTGTTTGCAGATCTTTCAGAAACTGTACTGTCAGGGCAGATTCCAGAACGACTAGGCAAATTTTCTAAGTTGCAACATCTGTAAGTGGCCTTGACATCTCACTATGAATGTGCCTGTTGACGAGTTAAAGAGTTTTCTCCTCTGCTAAAAAAACAATTTAAATTTAAAATTTCAGTTATCATCATGATTTCTTGACTTCATAGGAGTTGCCTTTCTTCATTTGTCTATGAAGCTTCTTAATTTCACCTATTTACTTGAACAAAATCAATATTACAGGGACTTGAGTTTCAACAATTTGAATGGTCAAATATCATCCTCATTCCTGGATTTTACTGTATTATGATATTTGTAAGTATGATTATTATAGCGCCTTGCTCTTCAATCTTGTCATCATGGATAAATGAAGCCAAGTAGGCCAGCAATATTGAGTAAAGTGAACTCAGGAAGGGGATAAACAAATTGGGTTAATATTTCCTTTAAAATATTTCTTTTTCTCTGTAGGTCAGTTTTCTTGAGATTGATGGAATAGTTTACTAAATGTTATTATAATGTTTTACATGCTTTGCTGTTATCAAAATTTGGTTAGTATTTAGAAAACATTTCTTTCAAGTTTCAACAGTATCTTATATCAATAGTTCACATAATTCCATCAAGTATCACTTATAACAGCAATACTAATGCAAGCCTGATTGCTAAGGACAAATGAATCTTCAAGTAAACAGTGCTAAGAAATTGGAATTCTGACACTGCTTGAGAATGAGTCAGCAACAATTAGATTTGCATCATGTAATCCTGAATCAAGATAGTATCACTCAACAATTCAACATATGTTCAAGGGAGATTTTTTGCCTCATCCAAGGGTTGTGCTTGATTGAATGGGAACTGCTTAATCTAAGTTTTGGTTATACAAGTTGGGAATGCAGGAATTATGGTAGCTTGAAAACTTATGCATATCTTTGCACAAATAACGTGTGATAATGAGTTACATGCGGAAGGAATATTCCTCTTTTTCGCTCGAATGATGGCTTCCTTGTACTTGCTGGAAGATGCATATGTATGTCAATGAATCCCTAGCATATCTGTGGGTGGGTAACAATGGTTAAAAAGTGAAAAAGAAAAGGGAAAGAATATGTATGTTCTGTTCAGTCCATCTGGTCACAGATAGTAATGCCGAAAATTTATATTAGGTATCTTGGAAACAACAATTTATCCGGGGAGCTACCTGCAAATATCATAAGTCCAGAGCTCATTGCATTGTAAGTCACCTTTCATTCAGTAATAGCCTTCTTCCTAACTCATGCTTACATATATTTATATGATAAAGTCATTAGTCAGTGGCAAATACTAGATATTTTCTTATTTAATGAAGAACTTACTTCTTGTAGACTTGTAGGCTATGATTGGTAGAGAGGAAAAGTGGAGGAAGGAAGACGGTGAAAAAAAAAAGTGATTGGTATTTTCTTCCCACATGGACAAATTATAATCCTCCCAAATTAGGATGATTAGAGAGTGGAAGCTAATAAACTATTTTTTTTGTCATTTTCTTCTTTCCTCTCATTTTTTCATCATCTTTACCAAATAGAAGATGGAATACATCAATCATCTCATTTTCCATCCTCTCCGGCTACTTTCCTCTCCCTCTTCTTTACTGTCGCTTTTCCTCTCTATCATTCAAAGCCATAGTGTCCTCCTTTCGTAAATAGAAAAAGAATCATGAACATGAATCTAAATGGGGGTCGAGTATAAGAAAATCGCATCACAAGCATGTTGGCTGGCCTGCATTGTGTTGAGCAAGATAATAAAATCACCAAACCACTCAATTATTTTAGTCCAGGTGAAGCCACTCAGAAGTAAGTTTACAATGGTTCTATTTCTATTTTGACTCTTACTATGATTATGGGCCTCAGAAAGAAAACGAAGAAAAGATTTAACTGGTTAGTAAATTTGTTTTTGGAGTGTCTTTAGGTTGCATCATGTTGTCTTCAACTACGGCTTTCTCAACATTATTCAAGCACTGTTTTATTTTCAATCAGAACAAATACACTTGCATTTTTTGCTAGACCGGGTAAGTGTTGTATGCATACTTGTTTATCCAGGACATAACAAAGCTGCTTGAAAGTTTTCTATAACACTTTGCAATATGACTGTATGTACAAGTAATTAGAAGCTCAAATGCATGAAATGAGTTTTTAGAATTCCGTTTTTCTTCATCACCACTTCTGACCCAAGAATTGTTATAATTACTTTGTTGCAGAGATGTCTCATTCAATCCCCTTTCTGGAAATTTACCTTTGAATTTTGCCAAAGTGGGACTATCGATATAAGTTTATTGTTGAAGTTTTCTTAGGTGCAGCATTACTAGGTGCAGCATTACTACTCCAGTATGATGAATCCTTGAAATTTCTTTTTTTTTTCTTTTGACCTTCTTTTTAGTGAGTTCTCTTGCTTCTGTTATTGAGAAACATATAACTTTCCTTTCTTATTCACGGATGTTGGAACTTCCATCAATGCAAACAGTTTACAGGACGGGTAAGGTTTTTCTCAGGACTGGAACAAAATAAATAAGATTTTCGGTAGATCATGCTGCTTCTTCTAAATCGGATAACAAATTTTTCTTGTATGATTTATACTATAACTGAACAGGGTTGCACCATTGATGCAAAATGATCCAAACCCTAGTCTCATGAAACCAAGCTCTAAAGCAACATAATTTATAGTATTGGCAGTACTTGTAGTTTATAGTTAATATATTGTAAACTGCTTCCATCGAGCTTGTATTATCAGTCACTGGAATTGTTTCAACCTCTAGTATTATCATTTCTCTAGGTTCTGTAAACCTTAATTAGCTTGTACATTTTCCCATTTTGATCAAGAAAGAGAATGTCCATAAATATATACTAGTTTACCTATTTAAATAATTTCCTGTATTTTCTAATTAATTTTCACTAACCAAATTAATGATGATAAACACAGGAAGGCTATTGGAATGTTGCAGTGCCTCCATGGCAATACCAAGTGCACCAACAAGGTTCCATCCAGTAAGTACAGCCTTTCGATTTTCTGCTTCGAAAACCGCTTTTAGTATTCTTTAAACAGTGTATTGTATTTGAAATAATCTTTAAGCAAATATTTTATGATAAACAGGTAATAGGGACATGAAAAATGAAGAAGTAAACAAGAAATGTAGATTAATACGAAAGCTCACCACTCTTTGGAGTTGTGTTTATTATCTAGCTGTTGTCTTAATTCCACTAGCATATATTGTTTTCTTCCGGCTTCATTCTCTATCAAGTGTGGAGGCACGGACCAGAAATCTGCATCTGGCATCGAATTCGATGATGATTCCGAACCACTGGGTGCTGCCTCGTTGTATACAAGCTCTGAGAATCAATGGGCGGTAAGCAACGCTGGGAATTTCATTGCAAACCCAAATGGACCCCAGTATATAGCAGAAACAGATTCTCAAATCACATAAACTTTAGAGTCTGAGCTTTATAAGACAGCTAGGATCTCAGCAGGCCCCCTGAGGTATTATGGCCTTGGTTGGAAGAATGGAATATACAGTGTTGAGCTTCACTTTACAGAGATAGCAATGGATGACTCAAAATCTTGGAAAGGTCTTGGGAGGCACTTATTTGATATTTACTTTCAGGTATAGTGAAAACATTTATGGCTGAATAAGAGTCTCGGATTGTTTTTTTTTTTTCTTTTTGTTGTATGTTATGTGAATTTTGTGGCTGCGTGGGCTTGCATCTTAATTTTGACATTTGCCCATTATATCTTTGCATAAAATGTTAAATACAATTTGCTCAAGGGTGAGAGAGTTCTCCAAGACTTCAACATTCAAAAGGAAGCCGGCTAATCCAAAAGGGCCTTAATAAAAACCTTTGAGGCGAATGTGACAAACACAATCATGGAGATCCACTTCTTCTGGGCTGGGAAAGGAACATGTTGCATTCCATATCAAAGTACATACGGACCTTTAGTGTCAGCAATCCATGCTTCTCAAGGTTCATCATTTCATTAATTGTGTTTTTTTTTTTTTTTCCTAATGAATTTAACTGTTTCTTACAAGGTCCTTGCTTGCCTCAATACACTTTTTGTAGTCTCTGGTGATACTCGGGCTTCTAGGCGTAACAAGAAGCGTGTTGGAATACTTGTTGGAATAGCAGCTGGATGTGCAGCTGGGGTTGTAACAATCTCTTCTGTGTTCTATTTATGGTGGGCGAAGAATGCACACGGACACATTCGAGTTTTCACTGATTCACCAAGAAATGGGTGACTCGAGTAAGAAAAGCCTTGCTACTTGAATAAGAAAAGCAATGTGAATGTATTTAGTGAACCCTAAACTTTGCCTGTAAGTGCAAATGTGTCTGTAATATATGAATGTGCTATGTGGCTGGAATTCTGTATGCCCTTCTTGGTTTCGATGGACAGTTTGTAGTCTTTAATACTATAATGTGCTTGATCAGGGTCTGTTAATTTCAATCAGATTCGCGGACCAAAGTGAAAAAGCTTGTGATCTGTATTGTATAATTTGCAATTATTGTTAGCAATCAGTGTGCAATTGTTATTCGCTGTGAAAAGGTCACAAGGATCAGTTTAGACCAAATTGGGAAACCAAAAATTTTATCAAGATCAATTCTCATGCAACCAAATTGGGATTTTCAGTCCAGGGGGTTAAGTTTTGGACATCAGCATCTTAGAGCTCACAAATCCGTATTTTCTGGGTGGAATATTGGTAACTTGTGACTTCTACTGTTTAAAGCATATATGAACCACTCAAAATAAACAATGGATTTGATGTTGTTCCATTTTCTCCATGGATTTCCTTTGAATTCTTTAACAAAAAGCTCCACTTTCATGCTTTACTTTTGATTTTCACTTTCTTTGCCACCATTCTTTGTAAATGGAAAATAATTTCTTGTAGTGGTGGAAACTATTCCGTCAATTATAAGATGGCATGTATACCCCTTGATATTATTGCTTTCTGTCATTCATTGTCTCTGTTTCCCACCCAATTTCTAGGAAAGCATAAATAAAAAAATGAGAGAGCGATCACGGTGGGACTCGAACCCACAATCTCCCGCTCCGGAGGCGAGCGCCTTATCCATTAGGCCACGCGATCGATTTATGTCGTTGGTTTTCAATTAATAATACATATATATTTAGAACTACATTGTTCAATAAGCTAACCAAAGTCTCTGTTTAAAGTGATGTTTGTGTTCTAACCGCACACCAAATTGTATTCCATGGTTAAATATAATTAAATTAAATCGTGAGGTGAGTAAATGAGCCCAAGTTGGTGTTGTCGGCAGAGATAAGCAATGCAAAGAGAGTTATTGAGCAACAATTGCTACAATGAGGTTATAAAAAAGATTAGAGACGTGAAAATTACAAACACACCTATATAATTTGGTGCAAGTTAATTGCATTTTTTTATATTAAAAATATATTAATGCACTCTTAAACTGTAATTATAATTAGTTTAGATTGATAAAAAAAAGCCTCATAAAAGTCATGTGAATGGAAGGTATTTCAATTCTTAACAAATTATTATTATGAAATTTTTTGGACCAGTTTGAACTAATCATCGAAGAAAATTAGAGATGCATTTGTATACTTTTAATATAAAATTGTTCAATTATAATTTACATCAAACTATAAGGATTTTTTTTTGTAATTTTCCCGTAGAGAATGGGGTGTGGCATATAGATGAAGGAAAAAAAGGATATATTGCTGCTTATTTCCACAATATATTTCAGTCTACTAATTGGACACAGTTTTATGCAGGTGAAAGAAGAGTAATGGATGAGATGAATGACATGTTACCTCAACTTTTTATTGCTGAGGAGATTAGGACAACTATCCTACTAAAGCGCTAACACGAACCGTATGTCAACGATCTTTTATCATAAATACTAGAAGCACATAGTAAGGAATGATGTAATTTGTGCTTGTCTAATTGTTTTCACGTTTTTAACATTGTTTATTTTTTCTTTTACACTAAAGTGGTGTTTTTTTTTTTTTTTTTAAGTGTTAAGTGTTGAATATTGAATGAGTATCTAAATAGTGTTGAACAAATAAGAGACAATATCTGAATATTGAATGGTTAAGTGTTTAAACTATTTGATAATGGTTAAGTGTTTAAACTATTTGATAAGTTAGTTGATTGAAACATCTAAATATGTGTATTTTCTTTTTAACCCTCTTAACTGTTAAAAACATGATTGTTTGTTACAAATAAGAATCAGTTGTTTTCTGAACAAAGTTTGCATATTTCATCACAAAAATATTCTCAATTGTTTTTTTTATTTTTTAATTAATTGAGCAATAATCCTAGTTTCTTTAAATAATCAATTTAAAAATAAAAATAGATTGGGTTAACAATGAATATGTATTACTAATTCAATTCTTAAATAGTCAATAAAATTAAATAAAAATTAAAAACAAATTCATCAATACAAATAGTACATGAAAAAGTTCATTTTAAGCTCTCTATCTCCTCTTCCAATTTTATTTTTAGTCAAAGTTATCATAATCAAGTTTGAATTTATAATACATATCATGAGGAGGAAATGGGAAGTTGTTATTTGGATCAGCCACAATCTCAGTAATCACCCTTGAGTAATGTGCTACCTCTTCCCACCCAGCCTAAACAAAGGTAAAAAGCAAATCGAAGTCACAAATTTCCAAAACATTTTGGTAGTATTAACCATTTTCTTTTCCTCTATATACAATTTGTTGCTTCATAAGGAATAGTTGCATGTACAAGTGTTTCATCAAGTGTACCAACCGCTCCCTACATCCAACTTATGTGTCATATACATTCAAAAAAATTATTTTCATATCTATGTTCTAAACTTAAAATATAATGATTTTATACCTTAAAAATCCGTTGTACTCTCCTAAAATTTCCAAGAATATCTAGGTTAGGGTTAAATGTTGTGGGCACTATTACCTCTTTTGCAAACTCCATTATAACATTCAGTACCTCATGAAAATAGTTATGGACTGTTTGCAAAGAGTGTTGAAATCTCCGCTTCACCACTACATAACATTCATTATATCCTATGATGGTCAAGAACATTATCATTTTCTCTTCAACATATATATACTTGCTATCTTGGAGCCACCCATTCTCTCTAAAGTGAATGCATAAATGGATGTATACATCACGAGACATACCCATCAAATCAATGCATTGTTTATTTGTGTTTGGAAGTAACTCCAAACAAGGTTAATGTATTATTTCTTTTCCTCTTAAGATGCCTTGGTCAAACCTGGAGCATGCACCAATAAATGATAATCAAGTATAAAATTTGGTTTAGAAGGTCTATGTTCAACCTATTACTATCAGTTAAAATAATTTCACAATCATAACATTTATATTACCAAATTCAAATGCCACAAAGTAGTACCAAGTAACAACAAAGTAACAAGTACTACCAAATTCAAGTCTCATAAAGTTACATAAAGTAGTACCAAGTAACAACAAGTTAACAAGTACCATCAAATTCAAGTATCATAAAGTTACATAAAGTAGTACCAAGTAACAACAAGTTAACAAGTACCATCAAATTCAAGTATCATAAAATAACATAAAGTACCAAATAAAACAAAAACAACAAGTACTACCAAAGTTCAACATAAATTTTTCTAAAACTTAAATCCTAACTTCCCTCTGACTGACTTGACCCACACTTCCATTAATTCATTGTTATGCTCGGGCAGAAACATTTATCCTTCTCTATAGCTTAATGACTCACAAAAGATCACTAGAGCTACCACATACAAGGAACTTTTATCATCCCACCCAACTTTTTTTAACTTGGCCACACAATCCTCAATAGAAGACCTTTGGTTATTTTTTATAATTAGTTTCAATGCTTTGGACATGTCTTCATCTAAGTTGGACACCTGCTTTTTACTCTTCTTTTTTGGTTTTTCTCCTTAAAATGTGGACTTAGAGGTATAAGACTCAGGACCGATGGGGGAAGGCCTAGGACTTCCACCATCAGCACTACTTGTTGGGATATCCTCAATTCCAAGCAACTCTACATTTACAGTGGAGAAAAAAAATGAATAACCAAGTTTTGGAATTTTAGAGCTGGGTCTCCAGGAATGAGCACCAGTTGTAGCAGCACCATCAAAAAGTGTTATGCAGAGGTTAGAAAAATGAAGAGATGAAGTCCTTAATGTCTTTTCCTTTGGATGGGCTTGCATCCAAAAGTACATAAAAATTCATTTTCATAAATGTCTTAAACTAGTATCAACATTTGGCATACATAACATAGGGTATTTATCATACCTTTATGTACTCATCCCACTCTTTGGGTGTCCAATCGATAACATCTGTCAGGGATTGTAGATGTTGTCAGTCTTTTGATTGATTGGCAACCAATCATAGTACTTATCTTTAAGATAATCGTAGTGATTCTTCATTTGTTTTTATGCACACTCGAAGTTATGATTTACCCTCAAGACTTCGCTAACCTTATTCCATAACTTTGGCTTAAGGCTACTTCCCATCCTACCATTTAGTGACACCTCTTGCAGACATGTTTCTAGAAAACATTTTACAACATCCATGTTCTTCTAGCTCACCTTATTATTCTAACCATTTTTTTCATATCTATACAATTTAAAACATAAACTATAAAATGACATTAAACAACTATAAAAGTGGAATATAAAGATCTTGTGATATAGCTTTTATGAATTCAAGCCTATTTTGTGCATGGGATGAGAGGGCAAACAATGTATGGTACAAAATACTCTTGAATTATGAGCCTTTAAATTATTATTCTTTTTTTATATATGTATTCTTTAGATTATTCTAGGAACTTAAATGAAAAAAATATTATTACAAGAACTCAAATACTTAAAAGCTGCTAAACTATATCATTCCAAAAGTAACATTTTAACCATCTAAAAATAAGATAAAAGTAGTCCAACATAGTTCTACAATAATTATAGTCACAATAAAAGTAAGAACAATATAGACGGGTCTTACATCAGTTATGTTGGCAATCAAATAGGTCATCACAACATAAAGTCAATATTAATAGGTGAACTCAAAAGAATGAAAAATGAGCATTGCAGTAATGACCTTTATACAGCATAAGCATAAAACTAATAGAAAAAACTGACTTCTTAAGTCATAAGGACATCATCTATTCATAGAAAGTACCAAAAATTTTATTAGATAGTATTAATTCAAAATTAAGAGACAACTAGGGTCCAATAATTTACTACTGTTACTTATCTTTCAGAACCATAATAAATTACAACAAAACTTCATTAGATAATTGTAGTAGGGAAGAAAAAATCTTAAGGCTAAAAATCCTAATTAAGGATAAAATATAATTGACAAGATAGCAAAAAAAAAAGTGCCAATATTAGGCTATAGTTCACATTTCTAATTATATTAGGAATTATGTAGATGTTTCATCAAGCTCATCCCAAAAAAGTATCTAGAACAAAAGAAATCAAATGTGAAAGCCTCATTCAAAGTTCACACATCTAAGAATGCATAAAAGAACCCAATTTGTTACATAAGATGATAAAATCATTTGTAAAATAAAGTTAAAGACCAACTATGTTGTCAAAGATGGGGTAGCCCAGTCAGCACATGAAAATTACTGTTCTTTTTTGCTTGAACCAAGTCTTTACAAAGATGTTGACCACTTCTCTAGGAATACAAGTCAACTAAAGGGTGACACATAAAATAAGTGCATCATATCACAAATCAAACAGCAAAAGAATTCACTTTAAAGAAGTAGTATCGTTGCTTGATACACACCAAAATACTTGAACTCCATTCAAATTAATGTAGGACAACTATTCTTAAACTAAAATACACCAATTTATAAAACAAAAACAAAAGTAGCTCATATTATTTGTTTCAGACATAAAATCAATACTAATAGGTGAACTCAAAAGAATGAAAAATGAGCATTATAGCTATGACATGTATACAACATAAGCATAAAACTAACAGAACAAACTGACTTCTTGGGTCATAAGTACATCATCTATTCATGGAAAGTACCAAGAAATTCATTAGATAGTATTAATTCAAAATTAAGAGACAGTGAAGGTCCAATAACTTACTACTATTACTTATCTTTCAGTACCACAACAAATCACAACAAAATTTCATTAGATAATTGTAGTAGGGAAGAAAAAATTGAAGGCTAAAAATCCTAATTAAGGATAAAACATAACTGTAGATTGAGGTTTCAACCCAAGAGGGGGGGTGAATTGGGTTTTTAAAACTTTCGCGGAATAAACTCAAGTTTATAAAAACATATAAGCAACAAGCAATTAAACAAGTAATGTGCTGTAAATAAAGAGTTTAAAGAGTAGAGAATGCAAACTCAGATTATAGTGGTTCAGCAATATCGGATTCGTTCCGACCCTACTTCCACTCTCTTCAAGGAACCTCCTTGAAGTAATTCACTAAGAAACTTAGTCGTACAGCTTCACCGGTATTGTACAAACCTTACAATCTCTTCCTCTCGGAAGTTATCCCCTTCCTCTCAGAAGTAATCCCCTTCCTTTCGGAAGTAATCCGTTTACAAAAGATGTTGTAAAGTAAATGATAGAGAGACAAGCAAAAAAAGGCTTATACAACTGAATAATGTCTCTCTTTCAAAGTAAAACTTAAAGAATGGCTCAGCAAGAATATTTCAAAGTTTTTTTATGTTTCAAAGAGTACAATAACTTGATTGTGTGAGTTCAACTCTCTTTGAATATGTGCAGTTTTTTTTGAATGCTCAATAGAGCGGGTTTATATAGCCATCAAATAATATGGCCGTTGGGACTTTAATTTGAAAAGATTGTTCTTTTAAAAGTTCAGATTTCGTGTCCAATAGTCATATTTTTTGAACTACCAGTCGACTGGGTTGAGATACTAGTCGACTGGGTCCTCTTAAAAAATCTCGTTTTTAAAGCTTCTGGAGTACCAGTCGACTGGGTTGATCTTACCAGTCGACTGGAGACTGTCTGTCCAATTTACCAGTTGACTGGTATGTTCCATCTAGTCGACTGGGGACTTACTGTCCCATATACCAATCGACTGGTATATGTACCCAGTCGACTGGGTTGTCTTCTAACCCAGTTTTTCTTTGTTAAAAATAAGTTTTAACTTAAAAACGTTTGATAAAAAATGTTATGTTTAAAAATATTTTGTGTGCGAGCCATTGAACAAGCTATTACAATGTACAAGTGAGACTTACATTGGTTTTAAAACCTTAGACCTATACTTGTTCTTCATTCTTCACTTGAAAGAAAGATTCGGTTTGAGTTCTTACACCTTGATCCTTGGTTGAATGTTTTTGTTGCTAACTACACTTAGATTGCATTGTTAGTATAATAACAGTTGTGTTTTGTCATCATTAAAATATAGGTGGCGGTCAACAATCTCTCCCTTTTTGATGATGACAAAACTAATAATGTGAAAACAGTTTAAAAAACTAAGTGTTTGGTTTTTCAGAAAAAAAATGGACAGAGTTTTCTCTGTTTTTCGAGTAAAACCAACCTGTAAACAAGAAAACACAGTTTATATTTTCATTTCAACCAATCAATAACAACTCAACTAATCAAATGAATTATTTTCATATTCTTTGGAGCAGTGCCCCCCCTAAATCTATGCATTGGTTTTTGTTTACATAGTTTTTCTCGTTTTCTTATTTTTCTCCCCCATTTTGACAACAGCAACCAAAGGGGTTAGAAACTAAAAAATAAGCTACTTAGCTACCACAGTCATCTAGAGTATGCTTAAACAAACCTGTATGCAAAAATTTGGCTTTATTCGAAGTTCCAAAGCCTTCCCGAAAAGAACCGAAAGTTCTCATACAAGCATAACCAGTTTCAGAGCATATTCTTGAATAAAAGCAGTTAGAAACTATGCAAGCACAGCACAAATAAAGTAAATAGATGCATGAAATATGTCTAATGAAAAAGCATCATCATATATAGAAAGTCAATACATAAACGGGCTTCATAGAGCCATATATAAGACAGAAATACATATATATATCCGTGTTACATGCTAAGAGCTGAAAAACGCTATGTACATCAAAATAACATAGAAAATGACTCAAAGAGTGGGAGAGTCCGAGCTGTCGCGAATGAGGTCCCATATCTCAGCTAATGAACTCTTTGTATGCTCTCTGTGCAGCTCGAAGTCATACCGTAGATGCTCGATGAAGGAGTTCACTCTCTGGTACTCAGACTGCATGGTCTGGAACCCAGACTGTATGGTTATCTGGAGGCTTGTGATAGCCTGTAGTAGATTTTCATACCTAGCCTAAACAGTACTCGAGTCACCAACGGGAGATGCTCGGGTATCCGTGTCCATATCAGCAGTATCAGTAATATCAGCAGCAGCTCCCTCATCATCACTGCTCTCATCCTCTTGGATCCGAATGTGTTTCTCGGCCTTTGAATAGATGAAGCCGTCACGAACCGTGCATCCCATCTTTTTAAGTGATGAGATTTTGATGATGTCCGTCGGTCCGATATCCTAAGCCTCGGAGGCAGGAAGAGGCACCCGAAAGTGCTGGAGTATGAACGTAATGAGCATCCTGTAGGGTAGACACCCAGAGTCGCTTGCTTCGTCGTTAATCATGTTGGCGAGCAGTAAGGGATATATATTGAAGTGGTGCCCTGTTTTAAGGCACCAAATCAATATTGTATCTATCTTAGATAGATACCCCCGACTCCCGAGTCTCAGGTGAATGGTCCAACTCATTATTAAGTTGAACAATTTTGAGTTCAAGGGCATATCACTATATGTGTGAAATGTAGTGGGTCTGTACACATAGTTAGGGTCGTCCCTGACTATCTGACAGGCTACCTCGACATCAAAATTGTCTGGCCATCCGTCCAGACTCCATTGGATCCCTCTTACAGGGATCCTCAGTATGCTCATGAGGAGGTCAGTGTTGACTTCAAACTCAACACCCTGGACACTAGTTCTGAATCTCAGAGCTAGTGGACTGGGTTTCACCAAGTTCCCATAGAACTGATGAATCAGTCTCGGGTAGTATTTTTCATGCACTCTGACCAGTGGGGTCAGGTGTATTACCTCAAAGGCTGATAAGATATCGAAGTTGCCATGATGAATAGAGTCAAAATCGACAACTCTACCTATCATGATCTTCTTATGATGAATTACTGAGTCATACCTCACTTTAGCTGCAGGACTGGAAAACAGAGCCTCATCAAACTTTGTTCTGGGCTTTTTGCTTGATGAGCCGGCCACGCCCTTCCCCCATGTATTTGGATCCGTAGGTTTGGTGGACCTTGCCCTTGTTGGCGCATTTGGTCCTCCGGTTATGTATTTGATACGGATTCGATCGGACAATTTTAGGAAAAATGGGGATTTTTGGGGAAAAAGGTTTTTTTTTATGAAAATAGAAGATTTCAACCGTAGAAAGTTGAAAATAATGTTTGGGATGAGTAGATCGGTGTGTTTAGATGATGTTTGGAAGGTTTTTGGATCAAAATGGTGAAATTTTCTAGAGAGAGAAAGCTAGGTTGCTTGAAAATGGCGTAAAAATCATAAAAAAATGAACAGTCTTTATATAGAATCGCGATACCAGTCGACTGAGTCGTGATACTAGTTGACTGAGTTCTTTTAAAAAGATGAACATTTTTCATACCAGTCGACTGGGTAAACTGGCAGTAAGATACTAGTCAACTGGGCAGTTTGTACCAGTCGACTGGATGATAATTGAATTTCAAAAAATTGGTTCTAAACAGGGTTTAGAGGTACCAGTCGACTAGATAAGATCTACTAGTCGACTGGAGGAATTGGCAGAGACTTACCAGTCGACTGGATCATATTTACCAGTCGACTGGAAGAATAGACAGTGGCTTACCAGTCGACTGAACCCTTATGAAAATTTTCAGTCTTGAATTGTAGCACAAAATTTGTTTATCTATGACATCTTGAGTGTGGGAGATATTTAAACAAGAATTAATACTCTTTCACTAGATGTCAAACATGCAAATGATGAAATGAATGAGCAATTATATATTCAGTTTATCATAATCCAGCAATCCCATCAACATTCTAATCTTACAAAAACTAGCTTCACTTAGGGGTTTTGTAAGAATGTCAGCTATTTGATCTTCCAAATGTATGAATTCTAGTCTTATATCACCTTTTTGAGTATGGTCTCTTAAGAAATGATGTTTGACTTCTATGTGTTTGGTTATAGAGTGCTGAATAGGGTTCTTAGTTATGTTGATAGCACTAGTATTATCACAACGAATTGGGATTCCTTTTATGTTCATGCCATAATCTTCTAGTTGTTGTTTCATCCATATCACTTGGGCACAAGAACTTCCAGCTGCTACATATTCCACTTCAGCGGTTGATAGTGCAACGGAATTTTGTTTCTTGGAAAACCAAGAGGTTAACATTGCACCTAAGAATTGGCATGTTCCACTTGTGTTTTTTCTATCTAACCTACATCCAGCAAAATCGGCATCTAAATATCCTACAAGCTCAAAAGATGAATCTCTAGAGTACCATAATCCTATGGTTTGGGTTCCTTATTGATATCTAAGGATTCTTTTTACTGCAACTGCATGTGATTCCTTAGGATTAGCCTGAAATCTAGCACACATGCATACACTGAACATTATATCAGGTTTACTTGCAGTCAAATAAAGTAAAGCACCTATCATGCTTCTATAATATTTAGTATCTACAGTTTTACCTCCTTCATCAAGATCAAGTTTTGTAGTTGTGCTCATAAGAGTTCCAAGTGGCTTTGAGCTTTCCATCCCGAACCTTTTTAGTAGGTCCTTAATGTACTTTGATTGATTGATGAAGATACCTCATTTTAGTTGTTTGATTTGAAGTCCAAGGAAGTAGGTAAGCTCTCCCATCATGCTCATTTCAAATTCACCTTGCATCCACTTTGCAAACTCTTGACACATAGATTCATTAGTAGCACCAAATATAATATCATCAACATATATTTGGACTATAAGAGTGTCATTTTTGTGAGTTTTTGTGAAGAGAATTGTGTCTATTCTACCTCTTACAAAATCATTGTCAATCAAAAATTTACTTAGTCTTTCATACCATGCCCTTAGAGCTTGCTTCAACCCATATAGAGCTTTAGAAAGCTTGTAGATATGATTTGGAAGACTGGGATTTTCAAATCCAAGAGGCTACTCAACATAAACCTCTTCTTCTATAAAGCCATTTAAAAATACATTTTTTTACATCCATTTGAAATAGCTTGAATTTATTAAAGCATGCAAAAGCTAATAACATTCGAATAGCTTCTAATCTAGCTACGGGAGCATAAGTTTCATCAAAGTCTATTCCTTCTTCTTGATATATCCCTTAGCAACTAGTTTAGCCTTGTTTCTAGTTACTATTCCATTTTCATCCATCTTATTTCTATATACTCATTTAGTTCCAATTATTGAATGATTCTTAGGTCTTGGAACTAGTTTCTAAACGTTGTTTCTCTCAAATTGATTTATCTCTTCCTGCAATGCAATTATCCAATCATTATCCTTCTCAACTTCTATAAAAGTCTTAGGTTCTACTTGAGACAAATAAGCTACAAACTTGCAAATATTTCTAATAGAAGAGCGAGTTCTTACCTCTTGTGAAGGATCACCAATCACTTGATCAATTGGGTGATAATTTACATACCTCCAATCTTTGGGTAGACTATCCTCTAGTTGGCTTGTAGATGGTTGGTCCAAATTGTGAGTTTCTGTCTCTTCATTTGCTTGAGGTGGACTCTCCTTTGGGTCAACAATGGGAGTAGTAGTTTCCATTTTTGGAATAAAATATGCATCATCTTTAAAGGAAACTTCTCTACTACTAATTGGGTTAGATTCATCAAGAGTTACATGTACATATACCACTAGAGTTCTTTTATTGAAAACTCTATAAGCCTTACTCGATGCAGAATATCCTAAAAATATCCCTTCATCGGTCTTAGAGTCAAATTTACCCAAGTTAGTTTTATTGTTATTTAGAATGAAGCATTTGCACCCCAAAGCACGAAAATAGGAGATATTAGGCTTTCTACCTTTCCAAAGTTCATATGGAGTTTTATCAAGCATAAGCTTAATTAAAATTCTATTTAAGATATAGCAAGAAGTGTTCACGACTTCAGCCCAAAAGTATTTTGGTAAACTATTTTCATAAAGTATTGTTCTTGAAAATTCTTTTAGAACTCTATTTTTCCTCTCAATAACTCCATTTTGTTGAGGAGTTCTAGGAGCTAAAAAGTTGTGATTAATTCCATTTTCATCACAAAATCGTGAAAAACTTGATCACTTCTTATGCTTGAAATACAAATACCATTTTTATTTTCAACTTTTTTGCAAAACTTTTCAAATCCTTTGAAAATTTCATCATTGTAAGTAATAAAAATAACAAAGGTATATCTTGAATAGTCATCAACAATAACAAGAGCATACTGATGGCCACCTAGACTAATGGTACTAATTGGACCAAATAAGTCCATATACAGCAGTTCCAAAGGTCTAGTAGTTGAGACTACATTTTTTGTTTTAAAAGAAATCCTTGTTTGTTTTCCCATTTGACAAGCATCACATACTTTGTCTTTTTCAAAATTGATTTTGGGAAGTTCGATGACTAAATCTTTTCCTGAAATGATTTTTAGCAAGTTCATGTTTACATGACCAAGCCTTCTATGCCATAGCCATGGATTTTCACTAAATGCAGGAAAACATTTTTCATTTTCAGAATATAAGGATTTCAAATCAACTATATAGACATTTTCATGTCTATGACCAACAAATTTGATCTTGTTGCTCTTGATGTCTATAACTAGACAATGAGAGGTCTCAAATGTGACTTTCTTGCCTTTGTTACATAGTTGACTAATGCTTAGTAAATTTGGCTTAAGGCCTTGCACTAGCAATACATTATCTAAGGTTGAGAAATCATTATCGACTTTTTCATGCCCGATGATCTTTATTTTGGTGTTGTCTCCAATGGTGACATATCCACCATCTCTTAGAGTTAGCTCCTTGAATACATTTTTATCACCGGTCATATGCTTTGAGCATCTACTATCAAGGTACCAACAGTTACCTTTCTCCTTGGTGTGAAGACATATCTACATCATACAAGAATATACAATTGCACTTTTAGGTACCCAAAATTTCTTGGGTCATTTGGGGTTAGTCCTAGAAAACATGATTCCTTTTAGGACCCATACTTTTTTAACAGTATATGGTGCTCTATGGACATGTTGATGATGCACAATCATAGGATAATAATTATTGAAATTTCTAGGATTTCTTAGTTGTGCATGCTTATAATCCTTAGGATAGTAATTCCTAGAATACATATTTCTATGGCAAGGAATATGAGTATGCATGTCATTTCCATAAAATGTGTGATGATGCATTCTAGGATACATGCTAGAATTATTATGAATATGCAAATTATTTCTAAGATAACCAAGATGGTAATTCCTAGGATGTGCATGTGCAGAGTGCATATTTTGATTATACATATTGCTCCTATAATGTACATGATGGTTATTTCTAGGATGTGTAGAAGCATTTCTAGAGTGTGCATATATATAAGCATGTGTATTTCTAGGATGCTTCATTTTTGTATGAACATTTGAATTTCTAGAATTCCTAGCATTTATTAAGGGAGTGCTTTTAACCTTGCTAGGGGTTTTTGAAGTAGAGGCTTCATTCACACATGAGGCTTTCATGAATAAGCTCTCTTTTGATTTTTGCTTGCTTAATGGAGAATAACCTAATCCGAATTTTCCTCCACTTAATATTTGGCAAGAAAGCACTTCATCAAGCTTTTCTTTTCCAAGCATAAGCCTAGATAAAGTGCCATTTAATTCTAATATTTTGTTTTTTAAATTCTCATTTTCATCTTTAAGAAAATCTTGAGAAGAATCATACAGCAACGAAGATAATTTATCTTTTTCCTCTCTAAGACTTATCATCTCTTTAGAAAGAGATGATACCTTTTTCTTAAGAATTGAGTTTCTAGAATCGAATTTCTTCAATTCATCATGCATTTTATTTATTACTTCTAGTAACTCTTCACTACTACTCACAATATTATTCTTAGAAGAAAAAGAAGATGTTACCTCACTTTCATCGTCGATTGCCATCAGAAAAAGGTTGGCAATTTCCTCGTATCCGACTTCTTTGTCCGATGACTCTTCTTCTTCTTCGTTATCGCTCTAAGTAGTTGCTATCATGGCTTTCTTCTTGAAGCTCTTGTATGGTTTTGTTGACCCCCCCCCCCCCCCCGTATTTTAATGATGGCAAAACACAACTGTTATTTAACTAACATGTTTAAACTAAGTTGTGTTAAGGATCAAACACATTCAACCAAGGATCAAAGTGCAAAAACTCGAACCAAATCAAGTATCAAGTGAGGACTGAAGATCTAGTATAGGTCTTAAGGTTTAGAACCAATGTAAGTCTCACTCATACATTGTATTAGCTTGTTCAATGGCTCAAACACAAAAGGTTTTTCTAAAACCATTAATTTTAAAATGTTTTTAATGAAAAACAGAAGAAAAACTGGGTTGGAAGACAACCCAGTCGACTGGGTACATATACCAGTCGACTGGTATAAAGGTCAGAAGGAACCCAGTCGACTGGATCAAACAACCCAGTCGACTGGTACTTTGACCAGTAAGTCTCCAGTCGACTGGATGAATCAACCCAGTCGACTGGTAAAATGGACAGAAAGTCCCCAGTCGACTGGATGATATATACCAGTCGACTGGATACCCAGAAGGTCTGAAAACATGTATTTTTCAAGTGAACCCAGTCGACTGGTATCTCGACCCAGTCGACTGGTAGTTCAAAAATATGACCGTTGGACTCCAAATCTGAACGTTTTAAAGTAAATCTTTTTCAAATTAAAGTCCAAAACGGCCATATTAATTGATTGCTATATAAACCTATTCAGCAAAGCATTCAAAAACAAGAAGCACATATTCAAAAAGAGTTGATCTCATATAATCAAGTTTTTATACTCTTGAAACACAAAAAGCTTTGAAATAATCTTATTGAGCCATTTCTTCAAGCTTTACTTTGAAAGAGAGACATTTCTGTTGTAATAAGCTTTCATTTGTTGTCTCTCTACCTTTTACTTTACACCATCTTTGTAAAGGGATTACTTCCGAGAGGAAGGGGAAACTTCCGAAAGGAAGGGGATTTTTCGGTTTAAGCAATTCCTGTAAATTGCTTGTGTATGGTTTGTGCAACACCCGGCTAAGTTGTGCGACTAAGTTTTCTTAGTGGATTACTTCAAGGAGTTCCTTGAAGAGAGTGGACGTAGGGTCGGAACGAATCCGATATTGCCGAACCACTATAACTGTGTTTGCATCATCTTTCCTTAAACTCTTTATTTACAGCTTTTTACTTGTATTAATTATTAGTTGCTTATCAGTTTTTATAATCTTGTATAAATTCCGCAAAAGTTTTTAAAAACCCAATTCACCCCCCCCCCCTCTTGGGTTGAAACCTCGAGCTACAATTGGTATCAGAGCCTCGTTCTCTTTATAAGGCTTAAATTCATAGAGTTGATCCAATGGCAGCAAATAGCTACTCTGAGGGACACTCTTATACTAGACCACCATTGTTCAATGGATCAAATTATAACTACTGGAAAAATAGAATGAAAATCTTCGTCGAAGGACAAGATTACAATCTATGGAGAATTATAGAAGAGGGACCTAAAATTCCCTCAAAAGAAATAGTTATTGGAGAGACTCTTCATACAATGCCTAAACTCAAAACTGAGTTTACTGACGAGGATTGTAGAACGATGTCTCTCAATAGCAGAGCAACAAGCATGCTACATTGTGCATTAGATATTTCTGAATATAAAAAAATATCTGCATGCGTTTCTGCTAAAGAAATATGGGACAAATTGCAAGTCACATATGAAGGAACAAGTGAAGTAAAAAAGTCTAAAATTTACATGCTAATTTCTGAATATGAATCTTTTAAGATGTCTCCTAACGAAACCATTTCTGAAATGCACTCACGATTTACTACTATTATAAATAGTTTAAAATTGCTTGGCAAGAATATTGAGGAAGTTGAACTAACCAGAAAAATCTTAAGATCTCTACCTCCAGAATGGAAACCAAAGAGGACAGCCATTCAAGAGGCCAAAAATCTTGACAAGCTTGATGTTGAGACGCTGCTTGGGTCATTATTGACATACGAGATGGAAGAAATGACTCCCATCGTCAATGATGATGAGAAGAAGAAGAAGCAAATTGCTCTCAAAGCTTCTACGAGCAACAAAGAAAAGGAATTAGAACAAGAAGCAGAGAGCAGTGAAGAGGATGGTGAAATGGCTTTAATCACCAGACGATTCCATAGGTTCTTGAAGAAAAGCAAGAAACCTTACTCAAATGATCCCACCTCAAAAAGGGAACCACTTATGTGCTATGGCTGCAAGAAGCCAGGACATATAAAAGCTGACTGTCCGGTTTCAAGCAAACCATACAAGGGCTTCAAGAAGAAAGCTATGATAGCAACTACCTGGAGCGATGACGAAGAAGATGAGTCATCAGACAAAGAAATTGGATACGAAGAGATTGCCAACCTCTGTTTAATGGCAATCGATGATGAAAGTGAGGTAACATCTTCTCCCTCTTCAAAAAATAATATTGTTACTAGTAGTGAAGAATTACTAGAAGTCATAAATGAAATGCATGAAGAATTAAAGAAATTTGATTCTAGAAATTCTGTTCTTAAGAAAGAAGTATCATCTCTTTCTAAAGAAATGATAGTTCTTAGAGAAGAAAAAGAAAAATTATCATCTTTACTGTATAATTCGTCTCAAGATTTTCTTAAAGATGAAAATGAGAATTTGAAAAATAAAATTTCTGAATTAAACAGCACTGTATCGAGACTTATGCTTGGTAAAGAAAAACTTGATGAAGTGCTTTCTTCCCAAAGATTAAGTGGAGGAAAATCTGATGTAGGATATCCTCCATTGGGAAAACAAAAAACAAAAGAGAGCTTATTCATGAAAGCCTCTTGTGTAGATGGAGCTTCTACTTCGAAAGCTCCTAACCTTGTTAAAAGCACTCCCTTAATAAATCTGAGGAACTCTAGAAACTTAAATGATCATACTAAATTGAAGCATCCTAAAAATACTCATGCTTATTTGTATGCTCATTCTAGAAATGCTTATACACACCCTAGAAATAATCATCATGCTCATTCTAGGAACAATGTGTATAATCAAAGAATGCATTCTGCTCATGCTCAACCTAAGAATCACCATCATAGCTATTCTAGAAATAACTTGCATACATATGCTAGCATGTATCCTAGAATGCATCATCGTTCATTTTCTGGAAATGACATGCATTTTCATACCCCTTACCATTGAATCATGTATCCTAGGAACTATCATCCTAAGGATTATAGGAATGCACATGTAAAATTTCCTAGAAATTTCTATGACTATAATGCTAGGTCTGTGCATCATCAACATGTTCATAGAGCACCATATATTGTTAAGAAAGTATGGGTCCCAAAAGGAATCGTATTTTCAAGGACTAACCCCAAAGAACCCAAGAAATTTTGGGTACCTAAAAATGCTATCGTATATCCTTGTGTGATGTAGATTTGCCTTCACACCAAGGAGAAAAGTAACTGTTGGTACCTTGATAGCGGTTGCTCGAAGCATATGACCGGTGATAAAAGCGTATTCAAGGAGCTAACTCTAAGAGATGGTGGACTTGTGACCATTGGAGACAATACTAAAATAAAGATCATCGGGCATGGAAAAGTCGGTAATGATTTCTCAACTTTAGATAATGTATTGCTAGTACAAGGCTTAAAGCCAAATTTACTTAGCATTAGTCAATTATGTGACAAAGGATATAAAGTCACATTTGAAACCTCTCATTGTCTAGTTATAGACATCAAGAGCAACAAGATCAAATTCATTGGCCATAGACATGAAAATGTCTATATAGTTGATTTGAAATCCTTACATTCCAATAATGAAAAATGTTTTCCTGCTTTTAGTGAAAATCAATGGCTATGGCATAGAAGGCTTGGTCATGTAAACATGAACTTGCTAAAAATTATTTCAAGAAAAGATTTAGTTATTGGTCTTCCTAAAATCAATTTTGAGAAAAACAAAATTTGCAATGCTTGTCAAATGGGAAAACAATCTAGGATATCTTTCAAAGCAAAAAATGTTGTCTCAACTACTAGACCTTTGGAACTTTTGCATATGGACTTATTTGGTCCAATTAGTACCATTAGTCTAGGTGGCCATCAATATGCTCTTGTTATTGTTGATGACTATTCAAGATATACCTTTGTTATTTTTATTGCTTATAAGGATGAAGCTTTCAAAGGATTTGAAAAGTTTTGCAAAAAGGTACAAAACGAAAAAGGAATTTGTATTTCAAGCATAAGAAGTGATCATGGCAAAGAATTTGAAAATCAAAGCTTTTCAAAATTTTGTGATGAAAATGGAATTAATCACAACTTTTCAGCTCCTAGAACTCCTCAACAAAATGGAGTTGTTGAGAGGAAAAATAGAGTTTTAGAAGAATTTTCAAGAACAATGCTTTGTGAAAATAATTTACCAAAATATTTTTGGGCTGAAGCCGTGAATACTTCTTGCTATATTTTAAATAGAATTTTGATAAGGCCCCTGCTTGATAAAACACCTTATGAACTATGGAAAGGGAGAAAGCCCAATATTTCCTATTTTCGTGCCTTTGGTAGTAAGTGCTTCATCTTAAATAACAATAAAACTAACTTGGGTAAATTTGATTCCAAGACCGATGAAGGGATATTTTTAGGATATTCTACTACTAGTAAGGCTTATAGAGTTTTCAATAAGAGAACTCTAGTAGTAGAAGAATCTGTGCATGTAACTATTGATGAATCTAACCCAATGAGTAGTGGAGAAGTTTCCTTTAAAGATGATGCAGATTTTATTCCAAGAATGGAAACTCCTACTCCCATTGTTGACCTAAAAGAGAGTTCTACTCAAACAAATGAAGGGATGGCAACTCCTAATTTGGACCAACCATCCTCAAGTCAACAAGAGGAAAATCTACCCAAGGATTGGAGGTATGTAAATCATCATCCAATTGATCAAGTAATTGGTGATCCTTCACAAGGGGTAAGAACTCGCTCTTCCATTAGAAATATTTGCAATTTTGTAGCATATTTGTCTCAAGTAGAACCTAAGACATTTATAGAAGCTGAAAAAGATAATGATTGGATAATTGCAATGCAGGAAGAGATAAATCAATTTGAAAGAAACAATGTTTGAGAACTAGTTCCAAGACCTAAAGATCATTCAATTATTGGAACTAAATGGGTATATAGAAATAAAATGGATGAAAATGGTATAGTAACTAGAAATAAGGCTAGACTGGTTGCTAAGGGATATAACCAAGAGGAAGGAATAGATTTTGATGAAACCTATGCTCCCGTAGCTAGATTAGAAGCTATTCGAATGTTATTAGCCTTTGCATGCTTTAATAAATTCAAGCTATTTCAAATGGATGTGAAAAGTGCCTTTTTAAATGGCTTTATAGAAGAAGAGGTTTATGTTGAACAACCTCTTGGTTTTGAAAACCCTAGTCTTCCAAATCGTGTCTACAAGCTTTCCAAGGCTCTATATGGGTTGAAGCAAGCTCCAAGGGCATGGTATGAAAGACTAAGTAAATTTTTGATTGATAATGATTTTGTAAGAGGAAGAATAGATACAACTCTCTTCACAAAAACTCACAAAAATGACACTTTGATAGTTCAAATATATGTTGATGATATTATATTTGGTGCTACTAATGAATCTATGTGTCAAAAGTTTGCAAAGTGCATGCAAGGTGAATTTGAAATGAGCATGATGGGAGAACTTACCTACTTCCTTGGACTGCAAATCAAGCAACTAAAAGGAGGTATCTTCATCAATCAACAAAAGTACATCAAAGATCTACTAAAGAGGTTCGGGATGGAAAGCTCAAAGCCAATTGGAACGCCTATGAGCACAACCACCAAACTTGATCTTGATGAAGAAGGTAAAACTGTAGATTCTAAATATTATAGAAGCATGATAGGTGCTTTACTGTACTTGACTGCAAGTAGACCTGATATAATGTTCAGTGTATGCATGTGCGCTAGATTTCAATCTAATCCTAAGGAATCACATGTAGTTGCAGTAAAAAGAATCCTTAGATATCTACAAGGGACCCAGACCATAGGATTATGGTATTCTAGAGAATCATCTTTTGAGCTAGTAGGATATTCGGATGCTGATTTTGCTGGATGTAGGTTAGATAGAAAAAGTACAAGTGGAACATGCCAATTCTTAGGTGCTATGTTAACTTCTTGGTTCTCCAAGAAACAGAATTCAGTTGCACTATCAACCGCTGAGGCGGAGTATGTAGCAGCTGGCAGTTGTTGTGCCCAAGTACTATGGATGAAACAACAACTAGAAGACTATGGCATGAGTCTTAAAAATATTCCTATATTTTGTGATAATACTAGTGCCATCAACCTAACCAAAAATCCTATTCAGCACTCTAGAACCAAGCATATAGAGATTAGACATCATTTCTTAAGAGACCATGCTCAAAAAGGTGATATAAGATTAGAATTTATACCTTCAGAAGATCAAATAGCTGATATTCTTACAAAACCCTTAAGTGAAGCTAGTTTTTGCAAGATAAGAAAGTTGATGGGATTGCTTGATTTTGATAAATTGAATGTTTGATTGCATCTTATTTCATCATTTGCATGTTTGACATTGAGTGAAAGAGTATTAATCGTTGTTTAATTATTTCCCTCACTCAAAAATGTCAAAGATAAAACAAATTCGTGCTTAAAATACCAGACTGGAAATTTTGCTAAGAGTCCAGTCGACTGGTACATATAACCCAGTCGATTGGTAAGTCTCTGCCTGTTTTTCCAGTCGACTGGTAATTTTTATCCAGTCGACTGGTAACTCTCTGTCAAAATTTCCAGACGACTGTTAAGTCTTCTCCAGACGTCTATAAGATCAAATCCTGTTTGGAGCCAAATTTTTTCATATTTTTGAACCTCCAGTCGACTGGTAACGATAGCCCAGTAGACTGGTATCTCACTGACAGTTGATCCAGTCGACTGGTACGTTTACCCAGTCGACTGGTAAAAGAAACTGTTCATCTTTTCAAAAGGGCCCAATCGACTGGTACGTTTACCCAGTCGACTGGTATCGCGATTCTATAAAAGAGACTGTTCATTTTCGCCCTTTTTACGCCATTTTCAAAGAGCCCAAGCTTTCTCTATCTAGAAAAATTCATCTTTTTGATCTAAAAACCATCCAAATCCCTTCTAAACACACCGATCTACTCATTCCTAAAGAGATTTTTAACCTTCTACGGTTAAAATCTCTCATTTTTACCAAATTTCCTTTTTCCAAAAACTTCAAATTTCTCGAAAATGAGTGACAAAATCCGTATAAAACTCACAACAAGTGGACCTAATGCGCCCAAAAAGCCAAGGTCTTCAAAACCTTCGGCTTCGGAGTCGAAAGGGAAGGGAGTAGCAGGGTCATCCAGCAAGGAGCCCAGAACAGAGTTGGAGCAGGCTCTGTTTTACAGCCCAGCGGCTCATAAGAGGTATAACTCTATAATCCGTCACAAGAAAATCATGACGGGTAGAGTCGTTGATTTCGACTCCATTCGTCATGGTAATTTCGATATTCTACCAGCCTTTGAGGCAATAAATCTGACCCCACTGGTCAGAATTCATGAAAAATATTACCCGCGACTGATTCACCAGTTCTATGCGAACTTGGTGAAACCCAGTCCTCTGGCTCTGAGATTCAGAACCAGAGTTAACGGTGTGGAGTTTGAGTTCAACACTGACCTCTTGATGAGCATTCTGAGAATCCCTATAAGGGGGGTTCAATGGAGTCTGGATGGATGGCCAAACAACTTTGAAGTTGAGGAGGCCTGTCGGATAGTCAGGGGCGACCCCAACTATGTGTACAGACCCACTACATTTCACACATGTAGTAACTTGCCCCTCGACTCAAAGATGTTTCAATTGATTGTCAGTTGGACCATCCACCCGAGACTCGGGAGTCGAGGGTATCTATCTAAAATAGATACGGTATTGATTTGGTGCCTAAAATCTGGGCACCACTTCAATATATATCCTCTGCTGCTCGCCAACATGATAAACGGCGAAGCAAATGACTCCGGGTGTCTTCCTTATGGGATGCTCATTACGCTCATCCTCCAGCACTTCCGGGTACCTTTGCCTGCCTCCGAGGCTCAGGATATCGGATTGACGGATATCATCAACATCTCATCTCTAAAGAAGATGGGATGCACTGTTCGTGAAGGGTTTCTCTATCCAAAGGCTGGAAAGCGCCTAAGGATTCGAGAGGATGCGAGTGACAGTGGTGAGGATGCTGATATGGCTGCTGAGATGGAGACAGATACCTGAGCACCTCCCATTGGTGGCTCGAGTACTGATCAGACTGGATATGGTGACATCCTATGAGCTATCACGAGTCTTCAAATGACGATGGAGTCCGGTTTTCAGTCCATGCAGTCCGATTATCAGAGGCTGAGCTCCTCCATAGACCACCTACGGGATGACTTCGAGTTACATCGAGAGCACACCGAGGGTTCCCTAGCTGAGATTAGGGAACTTCTTCGTGACAGCTCGGACTCTCCCGCACCATGAGTCTCTTTCGTTTATCAGTTCTTAGCACTTTTCCAGTATTTGTCACATAGCACGGACATTTCATGTTTGTTTTTCTTAGTTATGGCTCTATGAGGCCCTACTTGTATTGACTTTTTCTCTATGATGATGTACTACTATTAGCCATATTTCTTGCATCTATTTACACTATTTGTGATATGTTAGAACTGTTTTAAATATCTGTTTGGTCACTAAAATTGCTATAAAATGCTTATATGCTTGAAAAACTTCCGGTTCTTCCCGGGAAGGCTTCTGAAATTCAAATGACGCCAAATCTTCGCGTACATCTTTGTATTCTTATAACCTATTAGACAGTATTAGCTAAGTAGCTTATTTTTTATGTTATGCCCCCTTTCATTGCTGTTGTCAAAACGGGGGAGAAAAATGAGAAAAACGAGAAAATCTAAGTAAAACGCAACCAATGCATAGATTTAGGGGGAGTATTGCTCCATATCTTTGTAAAAATGTTTATTGATTGGTTGAGTTTAATTCTGGATTGGTTGAAAGAAATATAAACTTTGTTTGCTTGTTTACAGGGTGGTTTTACTCGAAAAACAGAGGAGACTCTGTCCAAATTTCCGTAAAATCTTAACACTTAGTTTTTAAAACTGTTTTTACATTATTAGTTTTGTCATCATCAAAAAGGGGGAGATTGTTGACCCCCGCCCGTATTTTAATGATGGCAAAACACAACTGTTATTTAACTAACATGTTTAAACTAAGTTGTGTTAAGGATCAAACACATTCAACCAAGGATCAAAGTGCAAAAACTCGAACCAAATCAAGTATCAAGTGAGGACTGAAGATCTAGTATAGGTCTTAAGGTTTAGAACCAATGTAAGTCTCACTCATACATTGTATTAGCTTGTTCAATGGCTCAAACACAAAAGGTTTTTCTAAAACCATTAATTTTAAAATGTTTTTAATGAAAAACAGAAGAAAAACTGGGTTGGAAGACAACCCAGTCGACTGGGTACATATACCAGTCGACTGGTATAAAGGTCAGAAGGAACCCAGTCGACTGGATCAAACAACCCAGTCGACTGGTACTTTGACCAGTAAGTCTCCAGTCGACTGGATGAATCAACCCAGTCGACTGGTAAAATGGACAGAAAGTCCCCAGTCGACTGGATGATATATACCAGTCGACTGGATACTCAGAAGGTCTGAAAACATGTATTTTTCAAGTGAACCCAGTCGATTGGTATCTCGACCCAGTCGACTGGTAGTTCAAAAATATGACCGTTGGACTCCAAATCTGAACGTTTTAAAGTAAATCTTTTTCAAATTAAAGTCCAAAACGGCCATATTAATTGATTGCTATATAAACCTATTCAGCAAAGCATTTAAAAACAAGAAGCACATATTCAAAAAGAGTTGATCTCATATAATCAAGTTTTTATACTCTTGAAACACAAAAAGCTTTGAAATAATCTTATTGAGCCATTTCTTCAAGCTTTACTTTGAAAGAGAGACATTTCTGTTGTAATAAGCTTTCATTTGTTGTCTCTCTACCTTTTACTTTACACCATCTTTGTAAAGGGATTACTTCCGAGAGGAAGGGGAAACTTCCGAAAGGAAGGGGATTTTTCGGTTTAAGCAATTCCTGTAAATTGCTTGTGTACGGTTTGTGCAACACCCGGCTAAGTTGTGCGACTAAGTTTTCTTAGTGGATTACTTCAAGGAGTTCCTTGAAGAGAGTGGACGTAGGGTCGGAACGAATCCGATATTACCGAACCACTATAACTGTGTTTGCATCCTCTTTCCTTAAACTCTTTATTTACAGCTTTTTACTTGTATTAATTATTAGTTGCTTATCAGTTTTTATAATCTTGTATAAATTCCGCAAAAGTTTTTAAAAACCCAATTCACCCCCCTCTTGGGTTGAAACCTCGAGCTACAGGTTTGTTTGAAACCGTACAATCAGCCCTGATGTGACCGGGCTTCTTGCAGCCATAACACGTAAGTGGTTCCCTTTTCGAAATGGGATCCTTTGTATAAGGTTTCTTGCTTTTCTTCAAGAACCTATGGAATCGTTTGGTGATTAATGCCATTTCACCATCTTCCTCATTGCTCTCCGCTTCTTTTTTCGATTCCATTTCTTTGTTGCTCGTAGAAGCTTTGAGAGCAATTACCTTTTTCTTCTTCTCATCATCATTGACGATGGGAGTCATTTCTTCCATCTCATATGTCAACAATGATCCAAGTAGGGTCTCAACATCAAGTTTGTCAAGATCTTTGGCCTCCTGAATGGTTGTCTTCTTTGGTTTCCATGAAGGTGGCAGAGATCTCAAGATTTTTCTAGTTAGTTCAAACTCCTCAATATTCCTACCAAGCAGCTTTAAACCATTTACAATAGTTGTGAACCATAAGTGCATTTCAGAAATTGTTTCGTTAGGAGGCATTTTAAATGACTGATATTCAGAAACTAGCATATAGATTTTTGACTTTTTGACTTCACTAATTCCTTCATATGTAATTTGCAGTTTATCTCATATCTCTTTAGCCGAAATGCGTGCAGAGATTTTATTATATTCAGAAATATCTAAAGCTCAATGTAAAATACTTGTTGCTCTGCTATTGAGAGACATCATTCTACAATCCTCGTCAGTGTACTCAGTTTTGAGTTTAGGCATTGTATGATTGGTCTCTCCAATAGTTATTTCCTTTGAAGGAATTCTAGGTCCTTCTTCAATGACTCTCCACAGATTATAATCTTGTCCTTCGACAAAGATTCTCATTCTGTTTTTCCAATAGTTATAGTTGGAGCCATTGAACAAAGAAGGTCTAGTATAGGAGTGTCCCTCAGAATAGCTATTTGCTGCCATCAGATCAACTCAAGGATATTAAGCCTAAAATTAAGGACAAGGCTTTGATACTAATTGTAGGCTGAGGTTTCAACCCAAGAGGGGGGTGAATTGGGTTTTTAAAACTTTCACGGAATAAACTCAAGTTTATAAAAACATATAAGCAACAAGCAATTAAACAAGTAATGTGCTGTAAATAAAGAGTTTAAGGAGTAGAGAATGTAAACTCAGATTATAGTGGTTCGGTAATATCAGATTCGTTCCAACCCTACGTCCACTCTCTTCAAGGAACCTCCTTGAAGTAATGCACTAAGAAACTTAGTCGTACAACTTCACCGGTGTCGTACAAACCTTACAATCCCTTCCTCTCAGAAGCTGTCCCCTTCCTCTCGGAAGTAATCCCCTTCCTTTTAAAAGTAATCCCTTTACAAAAGATGCTGTAAAGTAAATGGTAGAGAGACAAGCAAATAAAGGCTTATACAACTGAATAATGTCTCTCTTTCAAAGTAAAGCTTGAAGAATGGCTCAGCAAGAATATTTCAAAGCTTTTTGTGTTTCAAAGAGTACAATAACTTGATTATGTGAGTTCAACTCTTTTTGAATATGTGCAGCTTTTTTTTGAATGCTCAATAGAGTGGATTTATATAGTCATTAAATAATATGGCCGTTGGGACTTTAATTTGAAAAGATTATGCTTTTAAAAGTTCAGATTTCATGTCCAATGGTCATATTTTTTGAACTACCGGTCGACTGGGTCGAGATACCAGTCGATTGGGTCCTCTTAAAAAAATCTTGTTTTTAAAGCTTCTAGAGTATCAGTCGACTGGGTTGATTTTACCAGTTGACTGGGGACTGTCTGTCCAATTTACCAGTCGACTGGTATGTTCCATCCAGTCAACTGAGGACTTACTGTCCCATATACCAGTCGACTGGTATATGTACCCAGTCGACTGGGTTGTCTTCCAACCCAGTTTTTCTTTGTTAAAAATAAGTTTTAACTTAAAAATGTTTGATAAAAAAGGTTATGTTTAAAAAAAATTTGTGTGCGAGCCATTGTACAAGCTATTACAATGTACAAGTGAGACTTATATTGATTTTAAAACCTTAGACCTATACTACTTCTTCAGTTTTCACTTGAAAGAAAGATTCGGTTTGAGTTCTTGCACCTTGATCCTTGGTTGAATGCTTTTGTTGCTTACTACACTTAGATTGCATTGTTAGTATAATAACAGTTGTATTTTGTCATCATTAAAATACAGGTGAGGGTCAACAATAACTAACCAGATAGCAAAAAAAGATGTCAATATTAGGCTACATTTCACGCTTCTAATTATATTCAGAATTATATAGATGTTTCATCAAGCTCATCCCAAAAAAGCATCTATAACCAAAAAAAATAAAAAAATCACACTTCCAATTCGAATACATGTTGAAAAATATTTAAAAGGTCATGTCAAAAAAAGATGTAACCTAAAGTCTAAAAATTCAAAAGTAATGACACCAATTAAATGTAAGAACTCTTATTGGGAAATATAATCCATCTATCTACACGGTAGAAGTTTGATTTTAACCACAAAAGCACATACACAAAGAGAATGAATAACTAAAGAGAATATAAAACCAGAACAATATAATGAAACCTAAATCTAGCTCAAATTCAAACAAAATCAACTAAATCTGACGGAATATGAACTAATCATGCTTCAAAGTCTCGAAATTTTTAGTACCCATGATACTAGTTACACTAAATACTCCAAATTGCATGATAAAACAATGAAATGAAGACAAAATTAATTAATATCCAAGTCACCTCTAGCATATCGAAATGGTAGATAAGAGAAAGAAACGTAGATAGAGACAGAAGTAGAGAGAAAGACAAAATTAGAGAGAGAATGAGAAACTTATGAAGCTTACCTCTGGCAGATCGGAGCTGACGAGAGGTGCTGAAAGCCGTTGCACTGTGGCCAAAAGAACGACTTATGGCACAGATGGCTAAATTGCAAGTTGTAGAGAGAGGGAGATGCGAAGGAGAATAAGAGTTGATGAGAGAGGATTGTGAGATCTGATGAGTTTAGATAAAATTAGGTTTTAGGATATTTGTGAGATTTTGATAAATGAAGAAGGGTGTTTTTGTCCAAAATACCATCTTAATGGTATTAAGACTCAATTTTAGGTTTAATTCGAACAGATCCATTAAGTTCCATTAAGAGGTGAAAAAACAAACAAATTTAATAGCACTGCATCTGACCGATTCAGATGTAGTGCCATTAAGTGGTCCATTAAGTGCAAACAAACAAGCTCTAAACTACACTTACATTGATCTTGTTTTGAAGGTTTTAAAATCGAAGGATGTTTTGTAATGCACTATATAAAATAATTTTCAAAATATTGGCCAATAAGCTTAAAAAATTATATCAAGTTTTATTTTAAAACTCAAAGCGCTTTTGTTTTTAAGCATTTGATTACAGATAATATTTTGGTAACTTTGGCCTTACTAATCGAAGTTTGAATCCAAACGATAATATTCATAGAGTAATTTTCAATATATATATATAGATGAATTTCTTCAAGATTCTTCTTGTAGAAAAGAGTTATGAATTTTCTAAGTAATGTGTAATACTAAAAATTGAATTTTCGCAAAGCTTAATCGCGCTCATGTGCTTTGCAGGACCTACTTGTGATCCACTCCTGCCCCATGACACATGATCATTCATTGAGAGTGAATTCCTAATTTTTCACAATTTTTTGTATATACTTAATTAATTATTAAATTGCATTTTTCAGGCTATAATTAGTTTTCAGTTTTAGAATTCGATTTCGAGTTAGCATATGGTTTGGTTGCTGCTCAATGACCTTGGGGGAATCTATTAACCATGTATAACATATTTAAGTTATACATTAATAAATTTTTATCGATTATAGTTTCATCTCTTATTAAATGATTAGGAAAACTTTCAGTTTTCATAAAACTAGGATTCTTGGACGGGTGAGGTATTTAATCTTACCCAATATAGTTGTTGTTCCAAAATATAATATGGCAATACCTAAGAGGGGGTGAATTGGGTATTAAAAAAATTTCAAATTCTTTTTGCAATCTCAAATATCAAAATATATGCGAAATTAAATCAAATTAATCTTTCTAAATTACTAGCATAAAGATGAAAAAGTTTATTTCTCAATATGGAAAAGATAATTGAATTATAAAATAATTAAGCAATCAATTTCATTTACTTGAATAATAAATAATTCTAAGCGAGTAATTGTTCAAGTAATTAAGGAGATAGAGTTAGAGAGATGCAAACTCGATTTATAGTGGTTCGGCAATATCGAAATCTTTCCGACCCTACGTCCACTCTCTTCAAGGATCCTCCTTGAAATGTTTCACTAAAACAAGCAACTTTACAGGTGATTCTCAAACCAAATACAAACAAGCAACTTCAAGGGAGTTACTTCAACCATTTTCACAAGAATCCTAAGTTTGCTACCCCAAGTGTATATACCCAACACTCACTAGCTCACTTACAAACTCTTATAAGAGTTACACCAACTCTTTTAACAAGATAATGAAAGAAAAGTTTGAAACAAACAAACAAGATAGAGATTTCTCACTGAAGATTACAACTCAATATTTTCTCTCTAAAAAGTTTATAGCTTGACAGTGGAGTTTTTGGCTTAAGAAGAAAAGAATGAAGATTTTGCTTTAATAATTTGTTGTAGAATATTTCCCTTATCTTACAAATGACCTTTGAGTCTCTATTTATAGTGTCTTGAAGTCTTTAGCCGTTGGAGATAAAATAGAGTCGTTAGAGACAAGTTTATAGCCATTTAAATTAAAAAAATATAGTTGTTGTAACTTATCCAGTAGACTGTCCACTTATGGTAGTCGATTGTCCTTTATAACTGACGCAAAAACTGATTTTTTGAATACTCAATCGATTGGCACTAGTCACCCAGTCGACTGGGTCAATTTTTGTGCATTGCTACAGTGTTTTCAAGATGAACAATATTTTCAACATCAATTTTCTTCATTATTTTTGGATTTTTGAGTTCCAAACAATGTCCCAATTGAATTAAACTTTCTTACACATTAAACACACTTGTTAAACACTTCAAAAGTGTTTTGTTATCAACAAAATTAATCTAATCAATTTCTTGATTGAGGCATTTTTTATGATGATAAAACATATTACAAATTTAAGCATAATGTATGTGCAAGAGATATGAATAATGATATATTACAAATGCTCAAATAATTTTCTATGTCAACATAAATTCTTCTTAAGTTCAATTAGAACATGTTAAGTATTGAGCCCAAAGAATTTCATATTTGCATTTAATAAAATCATGAAGAGATTTTATATCTTCAATTAATTAAGGCTACATAATAAAATGCAATGCAAATTTAATTAGCTCCTAAAAATTGAAATGCTTACAAAGTTGTAATACCCGTATTTGTAAAGTAAGGGTAAATAAGTACTTTAATAAATATGATATGGAGTTAAAATAATATATATATATATATATATATATATATATATATATATATATACATACACGAAAGAACTACTTTTTAAATATAAAACAATTCTTTTGAAGAAAAAAATTCGTGGACAGCATGAAGAAAAGAAAAAGTAAAAAAAAAAAAACACACACACACACACACACATACACACCTGTCTAACATGCAAATGCATGTTAGATAGCACATGTGGGTGTGGAAAAATTAGGGGGGAAAGTGATGACTAATGCAATTTTTTTTTTTTGTGTGTGTGTCTATATATATATAAAATTTGAGTTTATATTATTTACTTACCAAATCCTGTTTGGTTTTCTTCTTTCTATAGTTCAAACTACTCTATTTCTTTAAACACTTGGGGATCGAAAGAAAGATTGAAAGAATTTACGGGAGAATTTTATAGAGAATCACGGGAAGCTTTAAAAAAACAGAAGGTAATAACGTGAAGTTTATTTTTCAAATTTAGCATACATGGAATTTCCCGGAATTCAAAGTGGAAATTTTCAAAGGGTGTGAATTATGGAAGAATTGAATAATAAATTAAAATTTTAATATAAATATTATGTCAGGTGTTGACAACCAACAACTGACGGAAATTGCTAAAAGGAGCAGGAAAGGCAAGGAGGTGATCCACGAGTAGCTCTAAGTGCTACGTGGTGAGTTAGATTTACTATAAGTAATCAAGATAAATATGAAATATATAGTGATATTATTTGAATAAATCATTAACTTATGATTTGGTGATAGATGAAAGTTGGTTGATAGGTACGATAGGAATAGTGGATGTGTAGAGAATTATTTTATGAGAAATAATATTATTGGAACAATGAGTAGATTTAATAATAAAGGCAATAAACGAAATTCTTGACGAGCTATAGTTAATGATTTGATATGATTTATAAGTATAAGAATTTAGTGAAATTTTTCAAATAATAATTTGAGAATAATCAGGATAGCTAGTTTAAATTTCTGAATACATGCCTGTTTTTATTTTATTATTCGTATGCATATTCATATCATTATTCATATGCATATGCATGAAATAAAAGAATCGGGAGGGCAACCGATCTAAATAAAAATAAAAGAACCAGGAAGGCAGCTGGTCTAAATGAAAATAAAAGTACCGAGAAGGCGGTCGGTCTAAATGAGAATGAAAGAACCGAGAAGGCAATCGGTCTAAGATAAAAACATATTGACATGTGGGAAGACGTTCCCAATAAGAATAACATTCAAATTCACGCATTGCATTTGCTTTAAATGTTGATTGTTATTGCTTAAGATATTAAAGTGCTATTCATGATTGTAAATTTATTGGTAGATGAATGAGTCTAACAGAGAGACAATAATGCTAAGGAAGAAATATAGAAATATGATATGATGAGAATTGTTGAGTGAGTTAGTATATGTTGTGAACCTCATAATGAGGTAAATGATAATGTTGAATTGAGAATTTAGAGATGATTAAATATATGATTGAAAGATTGATATGTCTGATAAGTAACTTACGAAGAGATTGTGGGAAATTATGAAATTGAGTAGTGATTACAGAATATTGTTATTAAATTATTTGAGGAAAAAGATGAATGAATATCGAAAGATTTTTTAGAAGTAATTGAATTATAAGATGTAACTGAGAGTATAAAATAGAATACTTCTAGTAAATTTAATTCACTGAGCTTGTAAAGCTCATTCTTCATTGTACAATAATTTCAGATAGCAGACAGGACAGATAGTTTGGTGAGTTGAGATTCAGACGAAGTCATTATCTGTAACCCATGTGCGTGTCCACATCCTTAGACTAAAGGGAAAATAAAATAAAAATTTATTTGTAAATATTCGTGCATATTACGTTGTATAAAATGTTTAAGTCAGATCAGAATGATGTATCTCCCATGTTAAGGGTTGAGAATTGATGTAAAAAATTTTGTTGGTATTATTTTTATTGTTGCATATATGTGTCATGCTGGGATTTTCAAAATGTGACAATACCATCTTGAGGGTGGCTAACCCAGGATGGGTCATTACAATTTTGGTATCAAAGCATTAGGTTTTATGATTCTATAGACTGCATGAGAACTTAAAGAAGTAGAAAATCTAAGTAAGATATATTTTAATATAGAGTTTAAGGATGACATGTGGACGTGCTAGAGCTAGAGGTAGAATTCAAAATCAGAGGGGACATGGCAGACCCCCAATATTTAGAAGAATTGAAGCAGAGGAGGAAGTCGGGTTTGTGGTTCCTGTGAAGGAACAGATTGACAGTGCAGCTGGTACTAGTAGAGTTGGGAGAGAATATGAGGTTAGGAAGAGTGAATTGAGAGAAGCTCTTAATCGTGCTATAGAAAGGACGAATGCAGCTGAAGAAAGGGATGATAATCTGTAGAGGAGATTAAAGGAAAGAGGTAGAGTAGAACCTGATATGGTGAGATAAGAAGTTTATGAGGGAGAAGGTGTGTTTGCACGTGAGATGCAAGGGGATTGTTTTGTGAGATTTCATAAGTTTAAACCCCGGTCTTTTAGAGGATCTGTAAATCTTGTGGAAGCTGAGCAATGGATTAGACATGTTGAGAAATATTTTGAAGTCTTACAAGTGACAGATAGACAGAAGGTTGCTTTTGCTTCATTTATGCTGGAAAGTGAGGCTTCACAATGGTGGGAAGATATTCTGCCTAAGGTGAGTACACAGGTGGAACAACCTTTAACTTTGAGTAAGTTTAAAGATGAGTTCTTTGCGAAATACTTTCCAGATACATTTCAAACCCAGTAGGAGATAGATTTTATTCACTTAAGGTATAGTACCTTATCTGTGGCAGAGTTTGATAGTAGATTTATAACTCTGTTAAAGTTTTTACCTAAGTTAGTAAATACGGAGGAGAGGAAATGTAAACGATTTTTAGACGAGTTACACTACTAAATTCGATCTAAACTCTCTTACATGGGCATAGAGAATTATGATATACTGGTGGAGAAAGCATTATAGATTGAGAAGGATTTGATGGAGTTTAAAGATAGGAAAGATTGGTTGAAGAGGTCTAGATTTGAGGGACCTAGAGGTTGTAGCAGTATGTGTGTACAGGGCGGGAGATCACCCCAAAGGGGTGTTCCTTATCACAAGGAACTATAGTGCAGAGCCAGAGGTAAGCAGGATCTGTTGCTTCTGTAGCTTAGAGTAATACTGATGGGACTCATAGATTTGGGAGACAGGCTATGGGAATTGGGAGTTATCGTAGAGGAGTAAGTATGCCACCAAGGGGAAGTTGTAATCTGATGTATGATCGAGAGTCAAGGGTTTACTTTAGATGTAATCAGATGGGGCATCTATCTCGGAATTGCCCTACGCATATATGCTTTGTATGTGGTGAGGGAGGACATATTGCTGTAGATTGTCTAATGGGGAAATCTACTAATGTAGGCATTAGAAGTGTTAGGAAAAGATTGGTGGAGAAATGTGGTGGATCAGGGAGTGTGCGGGGCAGAGGTCGAGGATCAGTAGCTGAGAATGGACGTGGCAGCCAGTTTTAGTCCAGAGACGGCAGAGTCTATGCATTGACCCAATAGGATGCACAAGTCACTCCTGATGTCGTTATGGGTATAATATCTATCCTTGGTAGGCCTGCTAGATTATTGATTGATCCTGGTGCAACCCATTCTTTTGCATCTAGTATTTATATGAAATCTATTGATGCTAGTGCTAGTCACTTGATGTATGCGATTATTGTTGAGATTCTTACAAGAGATAGGGTTATTATCAGGATAATTTATCGACGTTGTGTGATTAATATTGCTGATAAGGAATTTGAAGTTGATTTATTGCCTTTAGATATGACAGATTTTGATTTAATTCTGAGGATGAATTGCCTATCTGTATATCATGCTTAGGTAGATTGTTTTAAGAAAAATGTGGTATTCAAGATACCCGGACAGGAGGAGTTTAATTTTCAAGGAGAACGTAAGATACTTGCTAACTGTCTTGTTTCTGCCTTAACTGCTAGTAAATGGTTGAAGAATGGTTGTGGGGGGGTATTTGGCATATGTGCTGGATTCTAGCAAGGAAAGTAGGAAGTTAGAAGAAATCTTAGTAGTGAAATTTTTTTCTAACGTATTCCCTGAGGAGTTGTCTGGTTTGCCTCCCAATAGGGAGATTGAGTTTTCTATTGATGTGGTTCTATGATCAGCACCCATATCTATAACGAATGGCACTAGCTGAATTGAGAGAGTTAAAAGTTCAGCTTCAAGAGTTACTAGATAAACAATTTATTTGACTTAGTATGTCACCTTAGGGAGCCCTTGTGTTGATTGTCAAGAAAAAGGACAAGACAATGAGGTTTTATATTGATTATAGACGGTTGAATAAGATCACCATCAAGAATAGATATCTTATCATCAATTAAGGATAAATGAGTGGGACATGCTTAAAACTACTTTTAGGACACGTTATGGCTATCATGAGTTCCTGGTGATGCCATTTGGCTTGAGTAATGCTCCTGCAACATTTATGGATCTAATGAATCGGGTGTTTAAACCATTCTTGAACAGATTTGTGATTGTGTTTATTGATGATATTCTGGTATATTATAAGAATGAAGAGGAGCATATGCAACATTTAGAGATAGTGTTGGAAATTCTGATCAGAGAGAAGTTATATGCAAAGTTCTCTAAGTGTGAGTTTTGGTTGAGTGAAATATCTTTCTGGGGGCATGTTGCGTCAGGAGAGGGAATAGCAGTTGACCCACAGAAAGTAAAAACAGTGTTGAATTGGGAAAGACCCACTAATGTAACTGAAGTTAGAAGCTTTTTTGGGTTGGCTAGTTATTATAAGAGATTCATCCAAAAAATTTCTATGATTGCTGGACCATTGACTAAATTGACCAGGAATGACATGAAGTTTAGGTGGTCAGAGAAATGTGAGAGAAGTTTCTAGCTGTTGAAATAAAAATTAACTACTACCCTAGTATTAGTGTTTCTTTCTGGTGATGAAGGATTTGTGGTATATAGTGATGCGTCACATCATGTTGGGATGTGTATTGATGTAACATGGGAAAGTTATAGCTTATGCATCTAGGCAATTGAAGAACCATAAAAGGAATTACCCTACCCATGATTTAGAATTGGCTGTCATAGTTTTCGCTTTTAAGTGTATGGAGCCAATTGTGAAATTTTTACTGATCATAAAAGTTTGACGCATTTACCTACCCAAAAAGAGTTGAATTTGAGGCAGAGGAGGTGGATGGAGTTGATTATGATTATGATTATAACTATACAATTAATTATCATCAAGGAAAGGCTAATGTAGTAGTTAATGCTTTGAGTACAAAGGCTACAGGGAGACTAGCTTGATGATAGAATTAAAAAAAATGAGGATACAGTTGAGTGTCAATAATAGAAAAGTATTGATGGCAAATATAGTGGTACAATCTTCTATTATTGATCGTTTATTACGGATGTATGGTAGAGATGAAGGGATAGAGAAGATCAGCCATGAAGTATTGAGTGAGAAACCGACATAATTTAGAATTAGAGAAGATGGTATGGTGGTATTGGGGCATCAAGTTTGTGTTCCCAATGATGTGGAGATGAGAAAGGAGATACTAAGGGAGGCTCATGATTCTGTATATTCCATGCATCCAGGTAATAATAAGTTGTACAGGGGGTTGAGACAGAATTATCGGTGGTCAGGGATGAAGAAGGATGTAGCAGAACATATCTCTAGATGTTTGACTTGTCAACAAGTGAAGTCGGAGAATAAACATCCAGCAGGTTTATTACAACCTCTTCTAGTACCTGAGTGGCGATGGGAAAACATGAGTATGGATTTTGTCTCTGGTTTTTCCCGTGCCCAAAGAGGACATGACACTGTATGGGTTATAGTGGATAGACTTCCTAAGTCTTCACATTTTCTTCCTATTAAAACTACCTGAAGTCCTGAAAAGTTGGCTGAATTGTATGTAGTAGAGATAATAAGATTACATGGAGTACCATTGAGCATTGTATCAGATAGAGATTCTAGATTTACCTATAGATTTTGAAGAGGATTTCAAGAAGCTATGGGTACACAATTGCAGTTTAGTACAACTTTCCATCCACAAACTGATGGGCAGACAGAGAGAATCATCATAATACTAGAAGATATACTTAGGGCAAGTGTATTGAGTTTCTGAGTGAGCTGGGATGCTTATTTGCGTTTGATCAATTTTGCATACAATAATCAATATCAAACTAGTATTAGGATGACACCATTTGAGGTTTTATATGGTAGAAGGTGTAGAACTCCAGTATACTGGGAAGAAGTTGGAGAGAGAAAGATATTTGGTCCAAAAATGATAGATTTGACTACTTAGAGGATCAAATTGGTTAGAGAGAACCTTAGAGCAGTACATGATAGACAGAAGGGATATGCTGATAAAAGAAGACGACCTCTCGAGTTTTAAGTTGGTGATTAGGTATTTTTTAAGATATCTTCGTGGAAGGGTGTATTGAGGTTTAAAAAGAAGGGAAAGTTGAGCTCGAGATTTGTGGGGCCATATGAGGTGATTGAGAGAATTTGACCAGTAGTATATCGATTGGATTTATCCTAGAGTTAAAGCAATTATATAATGTGTTTCATGTGTCACTGTCGAGAAAATACTTGCACGATGAATCTCATAGTATCTCGAATAAGGCGATAGAACTTCAAGAAGATTTGACTTTTATGCAAGTACCGGTCAGAATTCTAAACAGAAAAGAACAAGTCTTGTGTAATAAAGTTATTTAATTGATTCAAGTATTATGGCAAAGCGAAGATGTTGAAGAAATTACATGGGAGCATGAAGCAAGAATGAGGAAAGAATACCCCTAACTCCTTCATGAATTAGGTAAGGAAATTTCGAGGACAAAATTTTTATAAGGTGGGTAACATTGTAATACTTGTATTTGTAAAGTAAGGGTAAAGAAGTACTTTAATAAATATGACATGGAGTTAAAATAATATATATATATATATATATATATATATATACACACACACACGAAAGAACTAATTTTTTTTATATAAAACAATTCTTTTGAAGAAAAAAAATTCGTGGACAGCATGAAGAAAAGAAAAAGAAAAATAAAAAGAAAGTAAAAGTAAAGAAAAAAGAAAAAAAAAAGTAAAAGTAAAATTTTTTTAAAAAAAAAACACACACACATACACACCTCGCAAACACCTGTCTAACAAGCAAATGCATGTTAGACAACACAAGTTGGCGTGGCAAAATTGGGGGGGGGTGGGGGAAGTACTGACTAATGCAATTTGTGTGTGTATTTATATAATTTGAGTTTATATTATTTACTTACTAAATCCTGTTTGGTTTTCTTCATTCTACAATTCAAACTACTCTATTTCTCTAAACACTTAGAGATCGAAAGAAATGTTGAAAGAGTAAAATTTTGAAGGGGTTTACGGGAGAATTTTATAGAGAATCACGGGAAGCTCTAAGAAAAATAGAAGGCATTAACATGAAGTTTATTTTTTAAATTTAGCATATATGAAATTTCTCGGAATTCAGAGTGAGAATTTTCAAAGGATGTGAATTATGGAAGAATTGAAGAATAAATTAGAAATTTAATATAAATATTATGTTAGGTGTTAACGATCAACAATCGGGAGAAATTGCTAAGAGGAGTAGGAAAGGCAAGGAGGTGATCCATGGGTAGCTCTAAGTGCTACGTGGTGAGTTAGATTTACTTTAAATAATCAAGATAAATATGAAATATATAGTGATAGTATTTGAATAAATCATTAACTTATGATTTGGTGATAGATGAAAGTTGGTTGATAGGTATAATAGGAATAATGGATGTGTAGAGAATTATTTTATGAGAAATAATATTATTGGAATAATGAGTCGATTTAATAATAAAGACGATAAGTGAAATTCTTAATGAGCTATGGTTGATGATTTGATATGATTTATGAGGAAAAGAATTTAGTGGAATTTTTCAAATAATCAGGATAGCTAGTTTACTTGTTTTTATTTTATTATTCATATGCATGAAATAAAAGAACCGGGAGGGCAGTCGGTCTAAATGAAAATAAATGAATTAGGAAGGCAGCTAGTGTAAATGAAAATAAAAGAACCGGGAAGGCAGCTGGTCTAAATGAGAATAAAAAAATCGGGAAGGCAGCGTCTAAATGAGAATGAAAGAACCGGGAAGGCAACCGGTCTAAGATAAAAATATATCGACATGTGGGAAGACGTTCCCAATAAGAATAACATTTAAATTCACGCATTGCATTTGCTTTAAATGTTGATTGTTATTGCTTAAGATATTAAAATGCTATTCATGATTGTAAATTTATTGATAGATGAATGAGTCTCACAGAGAGACAATTATGATAAGGAAGAAATATGGAAATATGATATGATGAGAATTGTTGAGTGAGTTATTAAATGTTGTGAACCTCATAATGAGATAAATGATAATGTTTAATTGAGAATTTAGAGATGATTAAATATATGATTGAAAGATTGATATGTCTGATGAGTAACTTACGAAGATATTGTGTAATAGGGAAATTATGAAATTGTTATTGAATTATTTGAGGAAATAGATGAATGAATATCGGAAGATTTTTTAAAAGTAATTGAATTATAAGATGTAACTGGGAGTATAAAGTCGAATACTTCTAGTAAATTTAATTCACTGAGCTTGTGAAGCTCACTCCTCATTGTACAATGATTTCAGATAGTAGGCATGACATATAGTTTGGTGAGTTGAGATTCAGACGAAGTTATTATCTATAAGCCACGTGTGTGTCCACGTCCTCAGACTAATGAAAAAATAAAATAAAAATTTATTTATAAATATTCATGCATATTACATTGTATAAAATGTTTAAGTCAATATCAGAATGATATATCTCCCCTATTGAGAGTTGAGGGTTGATGTAAAAATTTATGTTGCTATTATTTTTATTGTTGCATATATGTGTCGTGCTGAGATTTTTAAGATGTGACAACACCGTCTTGGAGGTGGCCAACCCATGATGGGTTGTTACAAAAGTGTATCTTAGGATTCAACCTATAATTTAGCTCTTTTGTTTTTGAAGTTGCATTTCAATTATTCTCCTTGAATTTAATCTTTTGGAGAGCTTCCTGACTTTTGAGATCATCAACTTTGATTTACCAATTTCTACAATCTTGAACTCCTTTAATGTATAAGCACTATTAACAATTAGTATCACTTAAGTAATATTCATTAGTGCTTAATTAAGATTTTTGTCACTTCAAAATCATTTAGGGTCAATAGACACTTGGTCAACAATAGTCTTCTGATATAAAATGAGTTGTGTTCATTTATAAATGTTGATTATTGATTGTGGGAGACCTTGACTATATGTTTGAGATATAGATTATATATGTGTTTGTTGATATCAATGGTTTTCATTTCGGGACAATATCATTGAATGTTGGAGAATATGAGATTGTTAAGATGTGCATGACTTAACTTGTTTGATTTTGACCCGTCAAGGAGGGATAAACTTATTGCGTTTCAGTGTTTCCTTGGTTTTGATTTTGACCCCACCAAGGAAAGGTGTGCTTATTGCATTTCGATGTTTCTTTGGGTTCATTTTAGCCCTGCCAATGAGATGTGAGTTTATAGCTTTTCAATATTTTCTTAGGTTTGATTTTGACCTCTCTAAGGAAGGCTAGGCTTATTACCTTTCAATGTTTTTGTAGCTCGAGGTTTCAACCCAAGAGGGGGGGTGAATTGGGTTTTTTAAAAACTTTTGCGGAATTTATACAAGTTTATAAAAACTGATAAGCAACAAATAATAGATACAAGTAGAAAGCTGTAAATAAAGAGTTTAAGGAAAGAGGATGCAAACACAGTTATAGTGGTTCGGCAATATCGGATTCGTTCCGACCCTACGTCCACTCTCTTCAAGGAACTCCTTGAAGTAATCCACTAAGAAAACTTAGTCGCACAACTTAGCCGGGTGTTGCACAAACCGTACACAAGCAATTTACAGGAATTGCTTAAACCGAAAAATCCCCTTCCTTTCGGAAGTTTCCCCTTCCTCTCGGAAGTAATCCCTTTACAAAGATGGTGTAAAGTAAAAGGTAGAGAGACAACAAATGAAAGCTTATTACAACAGAAATGTCTCTCTTTCAAAGTAAAGCTTGAAGAAATGGCTCAATAAGATTATTTCAAAGCTTTTTGTGTTTCAAGAGTATAAAAACTTGATTATATGAGATCAACTCTTTTTGAATATGTGCTGCTTGTTATTGAATGCTTTGCTGAGAGGGTTTATATAGCAATCAATTAATATGGCCGTTTTGGACTTTAATTTGAAAAAGATTTACTTTAAAACGTTCAGATTTGGAGTCCAACGGTCATATTTTTGAACTACCAGTCGACTGGGTCGAGATACCAGTCGACTGGGTTCACTTGAAAAATATACGATTTCAGACCTTCTGGGTATCCAGTCGACTGGTATATATCATCCAGTCGACTGGGGACTTTCTGTCCATTTTGCCAGTCGACTGGGTTGATTCATCCAGTCGACTGGGAAATTACTGGTCAAAGTACCAGTCGACTGGGTTAATTCATCCAGTCGACTGGGTACCTTCTGACCCATATACCAGTCGACTGGTATATGTACCCAGTCGACTGGGTTGTCTTCCAACCCAGTTTTTCTTCTGTTTTTCATTAAAAACATTTTAAAATTAATGGTTTTAGAAAAACCATTTGTGTTTGAGCCATTAAACAAGCTAATACAATGTATGAGTGAGACTTACATTGGTTCTAAACCTTAAGACCTATACTAGATCTTCAGTCTTCACTTGATACTTGATTTGGTTCGAGTTTTTGCACTTTGTTCCTTGGTTGAATGTGTTTGATCCTTAATACAACTTAGTTTAAACATGTTAGTTAAATAACAGTTGTGTTTTGCCATCATTAAAATACGGGCGAGGGTCAACAGTTTTATTGGGTTTGATTTTGACCACACCAAGGAAGATTAGGCTTATTACTTTTTGATGTTTCCTTGGGTTCGATTTTGACCCGACCAAAAAAGACAAGGTTTATTACTTTTTGATGTTTACTTGGGTTTGATTTGATCCCGTCAAGAAGAGGTGGAGTTGTTATCTTTCATTGTTTCTTTAGGTCTAGATTATGAGTTTTGCTTATCTGAGTTACAATATTATGTATGTAAATACGTTCATTTGTATAGATGCTCGATTCTTGCTAAGTTGAGTAAGATTATTTATTATACTATCAAGCTCACTTATTTATTTGTTACAAAAATTCTAAAGAGAAAAGCTTGGTTCATTGATGGCCTTAAGGGAGTGCAAGAGATTATCTTCATAGTTTATTTTAGTTGATCTAAAATAATGTTGAGAGTGGAAAACATGAAAGATTTAAAATTTTTAAAATTTTGTTTTCTTCAATTACATTCTATGATATTGTGGAAATTAACCTTGTTAAGTGGTTCTATTATATTAAATAGTAAATTACATTAACCTACTTGAGGTTAGTTCATGGTTACACTTACCTCACCTATTTTTTAGAATATAAAATTACCTACTTTTCACTTGCTTTCCATTAACTTTTCGTTAGTCAGTTGTTCAAAATATAGTCAAATTTTATGTCAACTCAATCAAAACTTATTGAAAACCTGACTTTACCCTTAATAATTTCAAAATCTAGTCAAACCTTTACCGAAGTAGTATCCAAACATTGACTGGATTTTGAAATTATTAAAAGTAAAATCAGGTTTTCAATAAGTTTTAATGAGTTGATATAAGATTTGACTGGATTTTAAACAATTGACTAATGGAACGCTGACAACAAGTAGGTAAATGTATAATTTAGAAACTAGATGAGGTAAGTGTAACTATGGACTAACCCCAGGTAAGTTAATGCAATTTATCCTTTATTAAATTAAATATGTCGGTTATTTCAATACTTTAAGTTGATTAACAAGTAGATGTATTACTTGATTATAGTTGCAGGCTTTACTCGTTTTAGATTTTTAAGGAGCATCCTAAGATGAATAACCATTGTCGTGCCACGAAATTTATGTAGAAAGAGACGTGACACGAGGAGTTCTCTAGTTTCATTTAAAAATTGAAATAAAGTTAATTTTATGGTGAGACTGAATGTTGAATATAGAAAATTCCAATCCAAATTTATCATAATAATATTTAATCTCTTCATAAATTTTACCTCTATTTAAATTTTCAAATAGAAAAAATTCAAACCCTTAAAACAATTATGATAACATATACTCTTACCAAAATTTTACTTGTATTTAATAGCCTAGCCCACTTTACCCTAATCTTATCCAAGCCAAGCTACCTTTTAATTACTAATTATGATAAAAATTGAAAATTTTCACTAATAAATACAAAAAAATAAAACAGTAATTTTAATATTTAATTTTTGAAAAAATTATTATTTAATTTTTTTATTATTATTAATAAATTTTCTTTGATCCATGATAACTCCTAGAAAACCATATCTACCGGATCACCATTTATATACTAATTAGGACCCATCTTGCCCCAATACCAGTATCAGCAATCCACGTGTTCTGATCATATACTATAAAATATCAAATGATATGGAATTGTTCAATTTTGTAACTTTCTTTTATGGCAACTTAAGAAAAATAGAAGAAAAGGAAGATCGTTATCACAGTAAACCGTACGCGTAGTATGGTAGGAACAAAAGCCTAGCACTCACGCTATCAAAACCCCGCATTTCCCTCTCTTTTTCTTTCTACTACTGCACAACACATGCTGTCTTATCTGTCTCAGACAAGAACACACAGCCCCCGACACTTCCGGCAAAATATCTGCCCATTACTTAGATCTGTGATTCTCATCAACGGTCCTGATCTCTCCACGACAAAATACTCCATCCCCACTATTTAAATCCGCCTTTGTTTTTCAATTGGGGGGCCATCCTTTTAGTTTCTCTCTTCTCCATTCTTCTTCTAACAGACAGAGAACCCGCTCCTCTTGACACAGATACGTCGGCGTTTTAGTCTCTTACTCAAAAGTCAGCTCCCATCTTACTGCTGCTTCAATTGGCCCTTTTTTGGTCGAAGAAAGGTAATAGAGCCGACGTCGCTTTGACCCGCCGCCGCCGTCGCCGCCGGACCTTGTCAGCAGATCTATTACTCCCAAAACCCAAACGGTAAATATTGAGTCATTTTTCTTTTTGGCCAATCTTCATTAATCACTTCACTGTTGCTAATTAATCACTGTCCTTTAACGAACTAAACCGTATCTAACATTGATTGACTGGGTAATAAAACCATTAGATCAGTGAATTAACAACGGGATAGCGTCGAATCAACGGTCGAGATGGCGCCGAGCACGATTCGAAAAGCGATCGGGGCCGTTAAGGACCAAACGAGCATTGGCTTAGCGAAGGTAGCTGGCAACATGGCGCCGGACCTGGAGGTGGCGATCGTGAAGGCGACGAGCCACGACGAGGACCCGGCAGGCGAGAAGTACGTCAGAGAGATCCTCAATCTGACGTCGTACTCTCGCGGGTACGTTAACGCGTGCGTGTCGGCCGTGTCCAAGCGGCTGAGCAAGACCCGTGACTGGATCGTTGCTCTCAAGGCGCTCATGCTTGTCCACAGGCTGTTGAACGAGGGAGATCCCGTGTTCCAAGAGGAGATCTTGTACGCCACGAGGAGAGGGACCAGGCTCTTGAACATGTCCGATTTCAGAGACGAGGCTCACTCAAGTTCTTGGGATCACTCCGCTTTTGTTAGGACTTATGCTATGTACTTAGATCAAAGGCTTGAATTGATGCTTTTCGAGAGGAAAAGCGGTGGTTCTCTTCATGGTGGTGGTGGTGGTGGTAGTAGTCACAGCACTGATGATAATAGATTTGGGAGTAGAGATAATAATTTCCGGTCACCGCCTCCCAGATCTCATGATTACGATTATGGGGATGTTAGAGGAGATACTGGGTATGCTAATAATCATGGGATGACTAGGAGGTCGCGGTCTTACGGTGACATGAGCGAGACGGTGGGGCGGGAGGAGAGGAAAGAGGTCACCCCATTGAGGGAAATGAAGCCGGAGAGGATTTTCGCCAAGATGGTTCACTTGCAGAGGCTGCTAGATCGGTTCTTGGCATGTCGACCCACGGGTTTGGCCAAGAGCGATAGGTTGATCTTGATCGCGTTGTACCCTGTTGTGAAGGAGAGCTTTCAGTTGTATGCGGATATCTGTGAGGTTTTGGCTGTGTTGCTTGATAAGTTTTTCGATATGGAGTATACGGATTGTATTAAGGCATTTGATGCCTATGCGAGCGCAGCGAAGCAGATTGATGAACTGATTGGGTTTTATAATTGGTGTAAGGATACGGGTGTGGCGAGATCCTCTGAGTACCCTGAAGTGCAGAGGATTACGAGCAAGTTGTTGGAGACGTTGGAGGAGTTTGTGAGGGATAGAGCTAAGAGGCCAAAAAGTCCTGAGAGGAGGGAGGAGGCTCCTGTCGCTCAAGAGGAGGAGCCTGCACTGGATATGAATGAAATTAAGGCGCTCCCTCCACCTGAGAATTACACTCCTCCACCCCCACCTGAGCCTGAGCCTGAGCCTGAGCCCGAGCCTAAGCGTCAGCAACCGCAAGTGGCAGAGGATTTGGTGAATTTGAGGGATGATACAGTTACCGCGGATGATCAGGGGAATAGATTAGCCTTGGCTTTATTTGCTGGGCCACCATCAAACAATGCAAATGGATCGTGGGAAGCATTCCCAGCAAATGGACAACCTGAGGTGACCTCGGCTTGGCAGACTCCAGCTGCTGAACCAGGCAAGGCGGATTGGGAATTAGCATTGGTCGAGTCAGCTAGCAATTTATCGAAACAGAAAGCAACTTTGGGTGGTGGGTTTGATCCATTGTTGTTGACTGGAATGTATGATCAGGGAATGGTTAGGCAGCATGTGAGCACTGCCCAATTGAGCGGAGGTAGTGCAAGCAGTGTGGCGTTGCCAGGGCCAGGGAAGAGCACGACCCCAGTGTTGGCTCTCCCAGCCCCTGATGGAACCGTACAGACAGTTAATCAGGACCCCTTTGCTGCATCATTGAGCGTTCCACCTCCTTCATATGTGCAAATGGCTGATATGGAGAAGAAACAGCAGTTGCTAGTGCAGGAGCAGCAACTATGGCACCAGTACCAGAGGGAGGGGATGCAAGGCCAAGCCAGTTTGGGGAAGCTCAGTGGTGTTGGATATTATGCTGCAGGTCCTATGCCAATGATGCCTTATGGAATGCCCATGCCACCAGTCAGTGGAATGGGGCCACCAGCTGGGTATTACTACAACACTCCTTACTGATTTTTCCACTTATATATATAGACGAATTCTCTTTGTTTATCTTTTTGTTATTTTTCTAGTGTTTTCATTTCAAAGTGATATGATGTTATTCCTGCAATTTGTGCGTAAAAATGGAGGGAGAGGGAGACTTTGAGTTCAAGAGCTTGCTGTGGGGAATTTTGATGTTGGGGGACTATGTAATCCAAATGCCATGTCTCTTTGTGCTTTGCAATATTAGAATTTTTATTACATTCTTATGTTCATGTGATCCTTATTTTGAGAACATGAAGCTAACTCACTGATATTGAACTTCTTTGCAACTAATTGGGGTTGATTATGGAAAGCCATGTTTGTCATCACCATTTGTTGGAGATTATGTTTTCGGCAATGCAACACATCAGGTAGGTCTTTTGTGATATATATATCAGGTTAGGTAAGATGTCCTAAAGAATTAGGTCCTAAGTATGCTAATTCGTGTTGTCATGTCCATTTGGTGTTGTGTAAAGTGTATCTTCCTCTGTAAATTTTTTATTTATTTATAATTGGGGTGGAGGAATTTTGAACTTAGAGACCTCCTCAAGAGGCGTGGTTACCAATCAGGCTATACCACGCTACACTCCTCCAAACTTGGTAAATTGTGGATAAGTATTGTTGTCAGCTTATTGATATTTTAAGGTTTGGTGGGGCGTGTTTATGTACATCTCGAACTGAGCCGAAACACACATTTTTTGCCTGGAATTCAAGTGATAATTTCAGGGAAATCGTGTGGTAATTTTAGGGAAATCGAGTAGTAACACAGAGGAGCTTAAAATAAATTTTCAATTTCGTTCGTGCATGCATGGTGCATTTTCATTGGTTCACGGGTATGTTTATCTTTGCTCTTGTTATATTAGTTTGGAGAGTCTATATCTTAAACCTCTTGAATGGTTTGATTCTGCTCTGCTTAGCTGTTTATCGTAATGTCATTTACATTTTAAAACCTTTCTTATTGAGAGTTTGTGATAGGTTACCGGCAATGCAAGTCATATAGGTGTGATGTTCTTGCTTCTTGTTCTTATCTAAGCATAAATGTTACATTTAAGATTAAGTGACAGCCATATATTTACGAAGAAAATAATCTGTCTGACTTGGTGTCAGGATCAATTTGAGTCATTTTTTGGACTGATATATTAGTCTTTTACTTTATTGGTAACACGGGAAAGATTAGAAAAGAAATCAAATTCGTATGTGCCGTGTTATCATCGGCTGGACGGGAGAATGTCAAACTTGGTGTCACGGGCACGGGCAGGTGTTTGTTTGTCTTTATCCAATGATAAAACAACTGAAACATTACGTCTGAATCAAAAATTAGGTCATAGGTAAAAACAATATAGGACGATCCAATGCAAGTTGAAGTCTCCAAAGTAAACGAGAGAACCAACTGAAAACGACCTTCTAACGTCTCAATTGATGTGATATACATACTCGAAACCTCTATGCAAATCAAACGTTTTAGTTCTCTATGGAACCCACACAAAATGAACCCTTTTGCTTTGCACCTTCAGTGATTCGCCCACTATTAAGGAACTGGAAATCCTGAATCCTGAAATGAGACGTTTCGTTATTGAGAAGTTGGGCATTGGATTCCATGACTTTTTAAGCTCATTCTACTCTTATCCTCGCACTTATGATGTTCTCCTTTTTTCATACTTTGATAATTTCTCACAGGCTCCACTGGTATCGATTCTTGACACCTCTCTCTCCACGCTTTTCTCATTTGTTTTAAAAGAGTGGGTCTCACCAGGCCCTAAAATCTGGGTCTGGTTCACCCACAAGTGTTGGCCACGCTCATAATCATCAGCATTAGTACCATGGTCCTCTCTTTTTTTTAGAGAAAAAAAAGATCATGAATCTTGATGAACAGATGAACGTGGACCTGTCAAATCAACTGTAATCATGATCCAGCTGTTTGTTTGCATGAAGGAAAAAGGACTTCGTCGTCTTTGTTTGGATATTTGGATGTTCTAGAAATGAGAAAACGACCGTCAATGAAACTTGGTCCATAGGTTCCCGTCAGTCCAAATAAAGGACCCATGACCTACTATTTCACACGGGCGGCATTATTGGCCACATATGTTATATAATAGGGTTTAGAACCATGACCTCTCTTTTGTCTTTGATTCGTCAAAATAAACCATTCAGCATTACTTTAACCTTAAAATGGGGCGTTGTGCCGTGGGACAACATTTTGTCTTAATTTTTTTATCAAATTTTTTTGACATCTTATTGTTACGTTATCAAAGTATTTTCAAAAAATTTATGTCTCCTCTCCTCAAAAAACATTGCCCGGAAGACGTGGTTGGAGCGTGTGGGACGTGTGCAGCTAATTCCGACAATAATTTGACAATTTGGTAGAATTTTTTATTTCCGACTCAGTGAAGGGGATAATTTACAGTAATACTAATCGCCAAAAAAAAAAAACAGATCCAAATTGAACTCTTTCCATTCACAGATTACATGAGAGGATGGTTAGATTGGTAGGGGGAAGTGAAATTGGTGTCGAATTGTATATCATTGAATGTTGATTTAAGTGATATCCACGTTGCCATTTTCCAACCGTTTTTTAACCGTAAATCACAAAAGCTTTTCAAATATTAAAAAAATAAAATTTATTGAATTATTTTATTATCATGTATTTGTTTAACATGAAATTGACTATTTTGAAGCATTTTAGCTCAAAAAAATTGAGATACGATATTAAATTTAAATTGTGGCTTAAGTGAAACAAATTATGACCACATTTGGAAACTACTTAAATTGTCAACTTTGTCACGTTGACATTGGTATTCTTTATGTCTGTAACACCCAGGCATGCATTCCTCATGAGTCCCAGTTGCATACAGGTAATAAACCACTCTCTTCAATCTTAAAAAAAACGAAAAATATAATGATTTTATTATGGGAGTAGAAATGCAATTCACCTAACGTTTTATCGATGAAAATAAATTGAAACCATATTATTTTAGTATTTAGTAGTGCAATCATAGATCACCTAACACGCTGGTTAGGACGATGGTGCATAAACTGCATTTGAGAGTTCAACTGCAACTGAGTGGGCCCTGTGGGCAGCTCAATCCCAACACCATCTAACGTGCAATTGACAATTGACTACTACTCCTTCAAAATTCAAAGGGAAACGTTTTTCATTTTTTAAAGAAAATTAATTAATTACTATTATTTTAAATTGCAAATCATCTTTCTAGCATAGTAATTTTTCTCACAAACTACGACCAAAAGAAGAAGAAAAAGTTGATAATGACCTACTATTTTTTGTTTAAGAATAATGATATTCTACACCATTTTGAGCCATTGAAATAAAGTTTCGTTCAAATGTGATAGATGTAGCATTCCAACCAAACTAACGAATAATTTGCTTATAATTTTCAAAATAAAACTTAATTTTATAATTTAAAATGATTTGAAAATTTGAAAGAAAAGAAAAATAAAAAGAAATTCAAATTTTAGCATAGTGTAATTGACTACAAGTAGAGATAGTCGACTACAGGATTAGACTGAATATTTCAATAGTCAACTACAAGTTTTTGTAGTTGACTACATGCATATCAAGAATTGGACAAAATGTTTTGGTAATCGACTACAGGCACAACCTGATGCATATTTTGATAAATTTAAAAGGCATAATCAACTATAAAAACATAAAATTCGAAAATTTTAAACGTTAAAATCAGTTTTGACAATTGAATTATGAGCCAACCCAAATCAGACCAAACCATTTGTCAATCTATTGTTATCTTGTTTTGTTCCTGAAAAATTATATAGGAAAACATTGATTTCTCAATAAAATCATTCAATTTGTTTGAATGCCTAATGAAGTCCTCTAAAAAAACATTGGCGCACGTGTAAATGAGGTGCTCTACCTAAGTGAGCTATAGCCCTTGTGTTTGTGATACACATTTTATTTTATCATATTATGTAATAATTTCTTATCAAGATGAATATTACATGATCCAGCATTATATCTCGTTGGTCTATTTGATTAGTATTGTTTATAAGTAATATTAGATTTATAATCTAACGATATGATAAGTGTCCATTTTGTTTCTCTTTACGATGATAAATTATCTACTTAATTCAGCGGTTGGAACTTTCATACGATGAAAGTCATTGATTCAAATGCAACAGTGGGTAGAACTTATTAAATACTATTGAACACGGTGTCTAATAAGTTTTTCTACCCACCTTTTTTTCTTTTATTTATTTTGTATTTGCTATCCTACTTTTTATTTTATAAATTTTTTGTTATATCAAAATCCAATTACTCTTAATTGTATTTTATTGTATTCAAGTGACATAATCAAAATGAGGTCAACAAATAAAACTTCTTAATAGAATAAATAGAAGTTCTTTTTGATTATTTGGGCACATTGACTAGTTGTGATATCGCATTGGTAGTCTTGACTCGTGTCTGAACTCGTATGAGAGCTAAATTTGCTTCAATTGTTTCTCTTGTCTTTAATTTTTCTCAAATTAGCTTCCACTATTTCAAAAGTTTGCTGAGACAAAAGTTCGCTATCTTCCAATACTAAAACATTATTTTGGCGGGCTTGTCAACCGTCATTTTTTACAAAAAAAATTTCCCATCTTTTTTCTTTCTTTTCTCTAAAAAATATTGATCTTCTTGTGATAGTCTTGACTCGTGTCCGAGCTCGTCTGAGAGCTAAATTTGTCTCAGTTGTTTTCCTCTTGTCTTTAGCTTTCCTCAAGTTAGCTTTCGTTATTTTAAGAGTTTGCTGAGAAAAAAGTTCGCTATCTTCCATTACTAAAACGTTTTTGGGGCTTGTCAACCATTATTTTCTACAAAAAAAATTTATTCCAACTTTATTTCTCTTTTCTCTAAAAAAAACAAATTTTCTTGTGATTGAAATTTTTGCAGAATTCTTAAAGTACAAGTACTCTTAATCCATAAAACTCATTTAAGTTGTTCGCTATCTTTCATTACTAAAATATTTTTTGGGGCCTATCAACTGTCATTTTCTACAAAAAAAAATTTATTCCAACTTTTTCCTCTCTTTTCTCTAAAAAAAAAAATCTTCTTGTGATTGAAATTTTTGCAAAATTCTTAAAATACAAGTGCTCTTAATCCATAAAACTCATATAAGTTGTTCGCTATCTTCTATTACTAAAACATTTTTTGGAGCTTGTCAACCGTCATTTTCAACAAAAAAAATTTATTCAAACTTTTTCCTCTCTTTTCTCTGAAAAAACAAATCTTCTTGTGATTGAAATTTTTGCAAAATTCTTAAAATACAAATACTCTTAATCCATAAAACTCATATAAGTTATTGTGAGTTGTTCTTCACTGATACAAAATGCATAACAGTAACATAACCTCCTTATATCTCAAAGAAAATTCGTTGTATCTTTTTTGTACAAGAGAGAGACAAATTAAACCTAAGTACAACAACATCTTCGGGTCTTAAAGCCAATTCTCTCCTAGTTTTTATTATTATTTTAATATACAGCACTCTAAAAAACGAGAGAAATGTATGAATTCCTTGTCATGAGGCACTAATCTGAGCACCCTATTTAGCCTGGATTGAATTACGGGCTTTAATACAGTCTACGAAGGCCCATAATAGGTGAAAACATAGGTTACATGATGAATCCAACCTGCTTAACATTTTCTAATGGGTCCCCTCTCAAAATAAAAAACACCTTCTAATGGGCCTAATTATTTTCCTTGGCAAATAATTGGGCCTATTTACGATGCCAGCATTAACAATGTTATTCATACTCCATTGGTTTCATCACCTGGAAACTAATATTTTGATTCTCTCAATTTTGAGAAAAAATTTATATTCAAATTAATCTCATTTTAACATTTCAATTGTTTTGAGATGGACAAGATTTTATTACCAAATAAAAACAATGCTATATCATCTTTTAAGAATTCAATAAAATATATTGTTAACAAGACATTATTTTTATTTAGTTACAAAATCTTATCAATCCAAAAATAATTGAAATATTAAAATGAGTTTTACTTGATTTTAAAGTTCCACTAAGTAATCGAAATCTAATGTTGTTACTTGGTGAATGGCAACAACAACTATAAACAACATGACATGTCTTCTACAAACCTAATCCCCCCTTTTTATGTTTCTAAAAGCATTAAAATGAATTTAAAGATGGAACATAAACAGAATATTTATATAATTATGTAGCATTACTTGACCCAAAGCTTTCAATAAAAAAAATTGGAAAAGAATATGGGACAGAATGGTTTAGATTCTCTCCATAAAAATAGAGAGACAACCACCAAAGCAGGAACTATAAAGCTGAGCCACCAACTTGTCTGATTATAGGTCACAGGTGAATGGGGATCCCGATCAGTTAAAATATGTCTCGATTATGAGAAATTCTCGATTATGAGAAATTTTTGATTGAATGTTAAAAATTTTATTGGTAATTTTAAAAAAATTTATTAATAATATTATTTTTTGAATTTTCCATTTATACTGAAATTATTATTTTTGGAAAGATTTTGTTTGATTGCATATGGCCAAGGTGGAAGTATTCAAGTGTTTTAAATTTACACTGTCAAAGAAGGGCACGGAGGGACCAGAAAGAATTCTCAGTCCAAAGACCAACACAGGAAGCAATAAATTAGGTTCACCAGGGGACATTTAAGGAAGATATGTGTTTGTTGACACAATTGGCATGGATGCATTCTACAAGGTCAGAAGAATCAAAAAATAAACCAGAGGAAGGAAAATCCCAACAATGCCACTCTTTTATTTTGCATATTACTATATACTTTACTCACCGTGATCATGAATCTTTCGATCGGACATGATGTCAGCAAATGTAAAATGATCAAAGAAAACCTCATTACTGTATAAGCCCAACAACCATCGGTAAACCAAATGTTTTTTTCATTCAAAATTTTTTTGTTGGTTCGGGTTCAATTTTGACTTGATGAAAATTTTAGTAATAATTTTGAAAGATTTTATCAATAACGTTAATATAAGTATAAGATTTAAAAAATAATATTATCATTAATAATTTTAAAATTATCAATAAAATTTTCAATTGATCTAAAAAATTTAGTTTAAACCTGAATTAGCAAAAAAAATCCTCCATTCCATCTAAAAAAACACACATACACTCCCTCTCTTTCTCTTATCTCTTTCATTCGTTTCACTCTCACTCCCTCTGTACCTTCATCTCTTTCGTCTCCACGAAGAACAAACAAAATATTTTTCTGTGTTATTTTATTTTGTAAAAAAAAAAAAAAAAAAAACCTTTGAGCAAAGGAAATCCTCTAAAAGAAACTTGAGCAAAGGAAAACAAAAAGATTTTACTTTTTTTTATTGTTCGTAGCGTATTAAGTATTCACCCAAGTTCTCACATCATACCCATCATCCCTTTGGTGCGCTCTTTGAAATTTGAAACACTACATTTCACTTGTTTTAAAAAAAAAAAAAACTTTTTAATCAATACTCACCTGATTTAAACCCGTTTGGGCACGCATGATGCGAAAATCATTTTCAAATTAACAATTTTGAATTCTCTCTCTATCTTCCAAGAAAGCTTGTGTTAAGCTCTAGTATAGAACTTTTTATGCTTCTCATAAGGTTTTGGAACTCTTTCGAGTAAAATAGAGAGAAAAGAAATCATTGTTCCAATTTCAACTTCGAAATCCATTGTTGGTAGTGAACGATTCGAGACCTGTCAATCGCACAAATTATAACTGAAGACAAGGTTTACCCAGGTTCACCCAAGAATAGGGCTACGTCCTGCCATAACTTTCTTATTATCAACCTCACAAATCTCTATGTTACAATGTATGCTCAGTACATAAAGAGTATTTATATGCAACTTAAGACGTCCTAATTATGGTCTAATTAGATTTCTGTTCTGCTGCAGAACTACGGCTTTTCATAGGCCCAAGCCCAAACAGCAAAGCAAAAAAAAGGCCCAACTCATGTACATAGCCCAAAAGTTTCGAGGGCGCTGCCCTTTAACCCCTGCCCGCTGGCTCATCGGGGAGTGGGACCCTTGTGTTCGTCTGAGATTCTACAGATATGGTCTCGTAAAGTATACACAAACTAAACAGGTGGCACCACCACCATTAGATCACTTCTCATCTTTTAAGATTTTATTTGTACTTATTTAATTGCTTTGGGTTCTATCAAATAGTCCTCTAGATACAACAAAATCACTTTAAGAATATTTAAGAGCAAATTCAAATATTTTCCTTTGAGTTCTCTTTGAAACAATGAAGAACATTGGTTGATTTTTTGAGAGAAAAATTACAGGAATTAAAAGTAGTTATTTAGAAGTTAATTCAAGTATTTGTAATGATTTTCAAACCTCCGACCGTTAGAAAATCGAAGTGGTATAAACTAAAAAACACAACCCTTAGAAAAATAGCTTTTGGAAAACTTGAATTTTGAAAACAACAAACCTCCAGTTAATTGAGATATGCTTTTGAACAAGTTAGAGTTCAGATATTGCAATACCAGTCGATTGCCAAAAGTTTCTGTCCAATTTAGAATTTCCAGTATCATTATGATAGTTGTCTGTCCTTTTGTACCGCCGACTGTCAATATGATATAATCAACTATCATTTTTAGGTTTCAAAAAAAACTCCAACAATCCCTTACTTTTGTTTGAAAAAAAAGTCTTTCATTGTAGAAATTAACATTTAATAAAACTTACCGCCAAAGTAGTTTGATATTAATATATATACATATGAAAATATCTTTCAATTTAAATCTTTACTTAGTGTAAATACTTCAAAAATCTATAAAAACTTTCAATTGTTTTAGCATTAAATTAGATATTTTTTGTAATAGAGTCGAAAATATCACACATATACCGCTCTCTTGTTTCGGTGAGAAACTTTATTATACTTTGCACTATTATGGTTTTGTGCTAGATCCTAGTTCATAAACTCTATTGAGAGTAAACTTTAAACTCTCTTAAAAAACAGCACCACTTCTAATTCATATAGGTGAAGTCTACAATGTGTTTCTAGTACTATAACACACTACAACTTTGTAATAGACCTCATTAAGAGTATGACTCATTCAACTCCACTTAAAGTAACAGATAATATTGACTACTTAGAGGCTAACAATTCGTCAGTATTAATCAATCACTTATCAGTAACTTGTTTTTACCCATTAACTTTATAACTAGTGGAATACTAAAATAAAGTCGACTTTCTATTACTGGTGATTCTTTTTGAAAGGTTTCAATTGATGTCATTCTAACCAACTCTCTAAAGAGAGTTTTAGTGAGATGATCAGATAGTGTAAATACTTCTAAAATCTATAAAAACATCCAATTGTTTTAGCATTAAATTAAATATTCTTTGTAATAGAGTCGAAAATATCATGCATATACCACTCTCTTCTTTTGGTGAGAAACTTTATTATACTTAGCACTATTATGATCTTGTGCTAGATCCTAGTTCATAAACTCTCTTGAGAGTAAACCTTAAACTCTCTTGAGAAACTCGCTGAATGCTAGTGTGCGGTAGAATATATTTTCTTAAATTTTAAATACTTGCCCAAGAACATAAAGGGTTAGGTTTTGGCCTGGGGGAGAGAGGAAGCTCTAATTCTTCTTTTTCCCACACCCGAATCTCTTGCCTAAGAATCTCTCGTGCATAGAGAAAATAGATTAGGCCCCTTCAATGTCAAATGTCGACTCTTTACCTGTCACTTCTGCTATTTGCTTGGGTGACCTAAGTCCAAAATGTGGTAAATATACCTCGACCTAGAAGTGCTCTCTTTGAGGAAACCCTTTTACTAATTAATAAAATGTGATATAGGGCATGGTATCCACAATTATATGTCAAAAAGATTAAATGTTTTTAAAAATATATATTTTTATTTTATATTGATATATTTTTTTTAAGTATTTTATAATATAACAAGTTTTAAAAATTTTTGTTAAGTGATTCGATAATCCAATTTCTGATAGATCCGAAAATGGATTGATTTTTAAAATATCCGATAAATAATTCGCTCTGATAAATTTTTAACAAATGGTTTTGGATTTGCCTTTATTTGAGCTGAATCTGGTCCATTTATAAGCTTAAATGAGACCCAAATCAATCATTTGAATGACCCATTAACTTATTTAACAACATTTTCTCACGTGGCTAATTTATTAATTATTTTTTTGCATAAATGAGACTCGAATCAGTAATTTTTTGACAAGTTAGAGCTCGTTTAGTTCACGGACAATATTATAGTGGGATAAGATTATGATTACTATGGGATAGGATAAATAGAGATTAAAGAGATAATAACTTAAAGCAATGTTTGGTTAATGAGATTGCTGGATTGGGACTAAAGTGAGATAAGAAGTCTAAGTACTAAAATACTCTAGCACTATTCATCATCCATAACGGTCTCTAATTTCTTCACAAGCCCTAAAATTTTATTATTATTATCATAATAATAATAATAAGTAATAATTATTATTAAATTATTATTTTTATCATCATAATTATAATAATAAAATTTTTATAATAATAATTATTATAATTAATAATCATAATAATAATTATTATTATCAGTATTATAAACATAATTATTGTACTATATTATTTTTATAAATATGATTATAATATTATAAAAATACTATTATCATCGGTATTATTATAATTATGATAAAAATAATCATTATCATTATTATTATAGTTATTATAATAATAGTAATTATTATTAATATTATTATAAGAAAAAATATTTTTAATAATATTATAATATTTATTATTGTTGGTGGGTAAAAAAACAAAAAAAAAAAAAAAATTTAGTCCCATATAGGTGAGATAGATTTTATATCATGGGGAGGTGGACAAAAAAAGTTAGATTATGACTAATTTTTTCCCATCTTAATCCCACATGAATTGTTATCCTTCGTTTGGTTGGAGGGATTTACTATTCATGTGGGATTAAAATAGTTTAATCCCACTTTAATATCACTATCAACTTAAACTTTTCAATTCATACAATTTTTTTTAAGAAAAAACATGAATTTATAAATGGATAAACCACAGGCATCAGCCCAAAGAGAAGTCTCAATACAGCTAGGCATTTCCCCGGAGAAAAACAATTCAAAACCAGCTTTGCTAAAATATGAGCTACTACATTACTAGTATGTCTTACATATGAAAAAAAATGCATGAAAAAAATTGTTGTTGCAGCAGAAGAATGTCCTAAATCAGATTTCCATAGTCTGCCATACAATCATCCACGTCTTGCAATGCCTGCACTAGAACAGTCCATTTCGACATCCAGCTCAGAGAAACCTAGTTGCAACATGAACTGCATCCCTTCTATAGCGGTAACCGCTTCCATTGCCACTACTGAACGAAGCAAAGGGCCACCAGCTGCCCTTGTCCCCACCGTATAACCCTCACACTTCCTGATAATACCTCATATCCCCATACATGCACCTGTCTCAGAGGTTGCAGCATCAGTATTCAACTTCATAACGCCCTGCACCAGTCCATTGCATTTATTGTCTCTATGCATTGAAATTAGATATGACTTTCTCTCATCATCAGACTTCTAGATCTCTTGCACAAAGGTCACTACTTTAGCCACTAAATCCTCGGCCTTTGCCTAACCATTCTTGAAAAGAACATAGTTCTTGTTTTTCAAACTATCCATGTTGTAACAGCAAACAAAACCAGCACTGCATCTTCAGCAATTGTAACCATCAACCCCTCCAATAGATCATGAAAACTTCTAGGCTGTAAAGGTTCAAGAAAATTCCAACAAGAATTAGAATGCCAAACCTCTACAGCGACGCCATAGTGCCAAAGAGTATGCAAAATATTTTATGGTTCTGTGTTGCATACCCCACACTGTCCCTTCTGAATGATTCGAGACCTGCCAATCACACGAATTATAAACAGAAAGAAAACAAGACAAGATTTACCCAGGTTCACCCAAGAATAGGGCTACATCTTGCCAGAAGATTCACTATTATCAACCTCACAAATCTCTCATTACAATGTGTGCTTAGTACATAGAGAGTATTTATAAGCAACTTAAGACATCCTAATTAAGGTTTCTACCCTACTGCAAAACCACGGCTAATCATGAGCCCAAGCCCAAACCGCCAAGCAAAAAATCAGACCCAACTCATGTACAGGGCCTAAAAGATTCAGAGGCGCTGCCCTCTAACCTCCCTGCTCGCTCTCAGGGGAGCGGGACCTGGTGGTCGTTGAGGGTTCTATAGATTTGGAGTATGCACCAACTCTAATAATCTCCCACTTGGTAAATACTTCATAGATATGGCAAACTTCTCAGAACTATCCCATCTTAGTAACACACCACTCAAACTTCACTAGACGAACTGCCTTAGTCAAGAAATCTGTGTTGTTCACTGTTGTATTGACTTTCTCCAAGATTATCACCTTTTCTTCAATTTTTTCCCGGATGAAGTGATATTGGATATCAATGTGCTTCATCTATGAATGAAATGTAAGATTCTTTGCTAAGAAGATAGCACCTTGATTGTCACATTTCACCTTCACTGCTCCTTGGTTAAACCCAAGCTAAGCACACAACTTTTGAAGCCAAACTACTTCCTTTCAAGCATGAGTTATCATCATATACTTTGCTTCCATGGATGAAAGAGCAACAACACTGTAGACTGAGGTTTCAACCCAAGAGGAGGGGTGAATTGGGTTTATAAAATCTTTTGCTAATTAAACACAAGTTTATCAAACAGATAACACCACAAGCATATAAACAAGTAATATAAGATGTAAATAAAGAGTTTAAGGAATAGAGGATGCAAACTCAGTTTATAGTGGTTCGGCAATATCGGATTCATTCTGATCCTACGTCAACTCTCTTCAAGGAACCTTTTTGAAGTAATCCACTAAAAAACTTAGTTGTGCAACTTTACGGGTGTTGCACAAACCTTACAATCAATCCCTTCCTCTCAGAAGCAAACCCCTTCCTTTCGGAAGCTAATCCCTGTATAATAAATGTTGTAAAGTAAATAGTAAAGAGAATACAATGAAAGCTTATACAACTGAATAATATCTCTCTTTCAAGGTAAAGCTTGAAGAATGGCTTAATGGTGGGTGTCGAATCCAACAAATAATAAAATTCTTGGTCTCGAAAAATACAAATTGTAACAGTGGTGAGCAAGGTCGTATCCACAGGGATTGGATAGATTTATTTTAATGAAAATTAAAACAAAGAAAAAGGGGGTTTGAAAAAAAGAAGATATAAAACTAAGGAGAAATCAATATTAGGCAAATATCCAGCCAAAGGTATAATTTCAGAATTGGTTCAGAAAATTGATCACAAATATAAGGATAAAATCTTCTATTCTTCACTAAATTGGTTATGGTTGTTAACAAGCTCTAACAACCTATCTCTCCTTACTTTCTCGATAACCAAGACAAGCTCTTTGATTACTTCCCTTGTTAATAAACAACCCTAAACAAGCTCTTAGGATTTAATCTATCGACAACATTAATAATTAGAGAGACTACCAATTCTAGCCAACAAATACACAGGCTCGATTCATTTAGACTAGGTTATATATCTCCATAACATAAATCAAAAATCTCTTTATAATCAACTTTGTTATTTTACCACTAATATTAGAACATTTAAACAATTACGGATTTAAAGTTCTAAATGGCAATTTATTGACTTGATAATTGAACAACGGGCCCTTTGCATCAATCAACCAAGACAATGATTTTTAATAAGTACAGAAGATATAAAAATAGTGAAGAAATAAAAGAGCAATGAAAATTATTTAGATCTCACAATTCTTGAAGAACCAAAACTTCAATTATTCTTCAGCTGGAAGAAAAGTATTTAGCTACTCATAATTAAAAGAACGCTTAAAGAAAAGAGAAGAGGAATTTTTCTTGTGAATAGTCTGTGCCTCTAGGGCTACAAGCTATCTCCTCTTGCGAGATCACTCTCCTATTTATAGTAGTTACTCCCTCTAATAATAGTTACCCTAACTAGATAAGGAAACTAATTAAAAGCAAATCCTTCCTTAATAAGGAGTCTTGGCAAATACTTTCCTAAAGATAAGAATGGGTAACTAAATCTTTCCAGCTGTCATACATATCCTTTTTTCCCCAACAAATTCGTAACCCTAGGTCAGAACCTCGAAACCTCGGACCCAGTAAGGTGCACTCACATTTTATCTGCTGACTGCTTCTGTGAACATTCTGGGAAATAGGACATGCCCATGCTTTAAGCAAGAACCGCTTTTGGAATGTATATCTTTTTGAGCTCCGATTTTTCCTCTCCAAATCTCTTGATTTTGAATTAAATTTGATATAACTCCTCAATCTACTCCACAAAATACGAAACATAATCAAAATCCAAGATTTAAGCATTTATAACCATTAAAACATGAGGAAATATAACAAACATATAGATATTATGAACCCTTATCAAATTCCCCCACACTTAAACAATGCTTGTCCTCAAGCATACAATAGCTCAAGTTCGTCACCTTTTCTCATCATCGTTCCTTCTTCTACCTTTACTCATCCTCTATAATCCAAATTATCGTGCCTTAAAGATTTAAATTTAAAGAAAAATAAGAAACGAACAATTTCATAGATTAAATTCTTATAAACCACACCCATGGACAATCACCTCAATGATCTTCTCGAAATCAAAATGCAGTAGGATCTAACACCCTCTCATTGGATTCACTCAATACACTCAAAGTATTTAGGGTTTCAATGAACTCTCAACTCAAAACATAGAAGTTCTTTACCATAAGCTTGCTAATATATCATATCAATGGATTGAATTGAATGCAAAGAATCTAAGGGTCTTAAATGGGTTGTAACGGGGCTTAGGTAAGGTGTGGTGAGAAGGAATTTTTAGGTACTTTTATCAAAGGAATTAGACTAACTTCTTCAGACAAAGCACAACTTAATAACGTCAAATGTTTTCCTTAATCAATTCACTTCCAAACAATTGAAATTGCACAACTTTTTTCTCTTTCTGGGTACCTATTTTTATTTATTTATTTTTTTTGAGAATCCAAGGCACTTGTAACTTGAATCACTTTATTCCCAGCATCTTTCAATCCTTTCAAAGATAATTTGAATCTTCATGTGAATAAGCTAGTACGATCCTTCAATTCAAGGTTCAAAAGAGGAAAATCGACAAAATGATGGGTTGACATTGCTTATACCATGGTTAACTTCCAACAAAAAGGCCAAGGTTCAAAATTGGCTTTCTAAGGTAAAAATCAAGGTAGGCTTTTTAAGAAAGCTAAATGGCTCCACCTAAATGCCTTTATTACTTCAATGCATCCAATTCAACAATGTAGTCTCCTAACATGCATAACAAAGCAAGTTCTAGAAAAATCAACTATGTGTGACAATCACTCAATTAAAAAAATGGAGCATAATATAATATGAATGCTCATTGGCTCAAAAGTGCACAAAAAGGGTTATGTGCATTAGATCCCACACATTTTTCATTCAATCAATCATCAAGAGCAATTAATCATCGTGTAGTAAATAAGAATTCAACCATTCATGCTAATCTTTTATTACGCCTCAATTTGTCTCAATAATTCAGAATAATCCAGATTATTTAAGACAAGTATCGACAGAATCTAGAATTCAGAAGAGAAGGATTACAAACAAGAACTAAAGTGTCACTTGGATTTTTGAAAATTTTCTTGAAAAATGACGCAAAAATTGATCAAAATGGAGCTAAAAGTGAAGTTCAAAGTAAAATCAAATTCATATGTCAAAGTCCCTCTCCCATACTTAATCCATACATTGTCCTAAATGTATCAAAAAATAGATGCTCAAAATCTTATAAAAGAACAAGAGTACGTAGAAAACTCCCCTGAAAATGTTAAGCATCATCCAAGATATCAGTCACGTGCTTGGGGGTGAAGGTGGTGTGAATCCCATGTAAGCAAAGAAAGCTGTCAAGTTTCTATCCAATCTGGTAACTTTGTCTTCGAGTCTTGCAAGCTGATTGTCAAATTGTCCTTGGGAAGATGTGGCGGATGTGGAAGGCAAGTCTGTAGATTCTTCGACCTCGTCATCATCGTTGGTGTCAAGGAGCTTGCGTTGTGGTCGTGTCAGAACGGGTCCAGGAGGATAAAAATAGAAGACACCCTCTTTTCTTCCAACTAAACCTATCCCCTCCAAACAATATAAGTCCAAGGGCAACATCTTACAAGCAACATGAAGATCATTATTCTCAAGATCAATTGATTTTTCATGAACAACTAAGTGGGTGATTAGTGAACCTAAAATCAAAGGACACTTATTTTTAAGAGCACCAGCAAATTGTGAAGCTAACCAACACCCAAGATTCACTTTGATTTTGTTTTGCATGCACCACAAAAAATAAAATTCAACTTTTGTCAACACAGTAGCAGAATCCTTCCTACCCGAAAAAGTAAAGGCAAGAAATCTATGAATGTATTTCAAGACAAGATCACAAAGGTAGGTATCTTTGGATTTACTTGGGTCATGGTGATCAGCAGTGGACAGTGTGATATAATCTAACTGGTTCAAAGGCCTCACTAAAATCACAAGAACTGTTCAAATATTCATCAGACTTAGCATAATCTTCAGAGATAAATCCAAAGGCAATGTTGAATTCAGTGATTGAGAGCTTAAATTCTTTTCCCATTAATCTAAACTTGACTACTTGTGGGCTGTGAAGTGTGAAATTATTAGGCTTGTTGAACTCAAAAGTAGTGTAAAATTCTCTGACTAGCTCAATAAATGCCGAACAAGTAATGAAAAAGTAAGTTTACCACCCTATATTGTCAATGAGCTTAAACACAACAGTAGAGATATCTAAAGCTTCCATTGTAGGGTGATGAATATACTTACAGGGGATTATTGACCGTTTACAGATATCCTGATACCTTGCCTTAGATTTATTTTTAGTGAATGTCAAATACCCTTTCAAATCCGACTCTGAAGGTGGAAGAATATGCTTCCCTTTCCCAATTCTGGCTCTTGTACGCACTAGAAGGGTTTCTTGCTGTGTGTCCAATTGGCTTGGAGCAATTTTTCTCTTTCCTATGGCGTGAGGAAGAGAGATAGAAGTGGACCGGTGGAGGGCTGTGTGGTGGGCTTCCAAGGGACTATTCTGTTCATACGGGGTTCGGTGGCGTGCAGAGGTGAACTGGGGCGGTGCTCGGTGGTCGTGTGGTGGTGTAGGGCTGGTTGGTCTGCGCTTGGTGTTAGACGATCGTTGCCTAGTGGTGCTATATGATCGGTGCCTAGTGTGGTGCTGGAATAACGTGCACTGTGCGTGGGTGGTGCACGCAGTAAAGCTCGTTGTTCTACCCTCACCGTTGGTGGTGCAGAACAGGTGGTCTGGCGTGGGGCTGGGCGACTAGTGGTGCGAGATGGTTCAAGGTGGTGGGTTGGGCAGCTGGGTGAAGGAGGCGGCTGGACAATTTAGAGCAAGAGAAAAGTTAGGGCAACTGAGAAGAAAAGAAATTGAAAAGGAAATAATTGTCAAAATTTATATATATATATATATATATATATATATTTTATTTTTGATTTTGTTTTTACTCTTTCAACCAGGAGAGCAATTGGAATAAGATGTGGGCATGTTGTATTCAAAGATTTCTTCTAGTTTGTTGCCCAATTCCATAATTCAAGATTTTCCATAAAGCGTGCCCACGGGTTACGAAAATCATCTTCTGCGAAAAAAAAATTGGAAAGAAATCAAATGCACTCTGAAAAATGATAAAAAAACTAAAAATAATCTAAATAAGAGAAAAAGAAATAAATAAAACAAGGAAAGTAAGACAAAAAGTTGGGTTGCCTCCCAAAAGCGCCATTCTTTAATGTCTTTGGCTAGACGTTGCCACCTCTTAATCGCCATAAGTTGGACATTCCAAAATAATTTGATCAACATTATACACTTGAAAACCTTCATAAAAAGGTTTCAAACAATGACCATTAACCTTAAAAGTTTTACCTGTATCTGAACTTTGTATTTCAACTGCACCATGAGGAAATACATTTGTTACAACAAAAGGACCTACCCATCTAGAACGCAATTTACCAGGAAAAAACTTCAGTCTAGAATGATAAAGTAAAAATTTTTGACCAATAGAAATTTTTTTCCTATAAATCAGTTGATCATGAAAGGCTTTGGTCTTTTCTTTGTATATTCTCGAACTTTCATAGGCATCATTGCAGATTTCCTCCAGCTCTTGCAATTGTAATTTCTTTTGTTCGCCTGATTCATCCATTCCCATGTTGCTATGCTTGACAGCCCAATATGCATTGTGTTCTAGTTCGACTGGGAGATGACATGGTTTGCCAAATACCAAACGGTAAGGAGACATACCTATGGGGGTCTTGTAGGCTGTTCGGTAGGCCCATAGTGCATCGCCGCATACTCCAATCCTTCCTATTTGGGTTGACAGTTTTCTCGAGTATGGACTTGATCTCTCTATTAGATACTTTAACTTGCCCATTTGTTTGCGGATGATAAGCAGTGGAGATGTGGTGGGTAACATTATATTTCTTGAATAAAGTCCCCACTACTCTGTTGCAAAAATGAGTCCCACGATCACTGATTATAGCTCTTGGTGTCCCGAACCTGACAAAAATATGAGATTTGACAAAATCTACAACAACTTTAGCATCGTCAGTCCGAGTAGCCTTAGCTTATACCCATTTTGAAACATAATCCACAGCAAGAATGATGTAAACATTACCATGAGAAGAAGGAAAAAGGCCCATGAAATCAATACCCCACACATCAAATATTTCACACACAAGAATAAGGGTGAGTGGCATTTGGTCTCTATGCCCTAAATTTCCAGTGTTCTGACACTGTTCACATGCTTTACAAAACATATATGGATCATGAAACAAAATAGGCCAAAACAATCCACATTCTAACACCTTACGAGCTGTTCTTTTGGGACCAAAGTGTCCTCCGCATGCATATGAATGACAAAATTTCAAAATGGAAGGAGTTTCTTGTTGAGAGACGCAACTTCGAATAATTTGATCAGAGCAATGTTTCCATAAATAAGGATCATCCCAAACATAATATTTAGCATCATTTGATTTGGTCTCTTTGAGCTCTAGACAAATCAACTGGCAGTTTTCTAGTAACTAGATAATTAACAATATCAGCATACCAATGGATTGACTTTTTAATAGAAAAGAGATACTCATCTGGAAAGTCATCTTGTAATGGTGATGGTTCTTCGTTTGTGGGTAATCTGCTGAGATGATCGGCAACCAAATTCTCAGCACCTTTTTTATTGCGTATCTCCAAATTGAACTCTTGTAGCAAAAGTATCCACCGAATGAGTCTGGGTTTTGCCTTCTTCTTTGACAGCAAATACTTGAGAGCTGCATGATCAGAATAAACAATAACTTTAGTGCCAAGTAAATATGGACAAAATTTTTCTAAAGCAAAAACAATAGCTAGAAGTTCTTTTTCCATCGTTGAATAGTTCCTCTGCACACTATCAAGTGTTCTTGAAGCATAGTAGATGGCATGAGAAACTCATCCAACTCATTGTCCAAGAACAGCACCAACTGCATGATTGCTTGCGTCATACATGATTTCAAATGGAAGATCCCAATTCGGTGGCCGGATAATTGGCATCGAAGTCAGCATATCCTTAAACTTATCGAATGCACCTTTACACCCCTCATCAAATTCGAACACCACATCTTTTTGCAACAACCTACATAAGGGTTGAGTGATTTTGGAAAAGTCCTTGATAAAGTGTCGATAAAATCTTGCATGTCCAAGAAAAGAGCGAATTTCCCGCACACTTGCGGGATAAGGTAAAGATTTTATAATTTCTATCTTAGCTTTATCAACTTCAATTCCCTTAGAAGATACAATATGGCCTAGAATAATACCTTGATCAACCATAAAGTGACATTTTTCATAATTCAGGACAAGGTTCATTTCTATGCATCTTTTAAGCACTTTTGCAAGGTTAGTTAAACAAGTATCAAAAGAGTCACCATAGACTGTAAAGTCGTCCGTAAATACTTTTCATAATTTAGGACAAGGTTAGTTAAACAACTAATCATACACCTTTGAAATGTGGCAGGAGCATTGCAAAGTCCAAATGACATTCGTCGGTATGCAAAAGTGCCAAACGGGCATGTGAAGGTGGTTTTTTCTTGATCCTCCGGTGTGACTAGGATTTGATGAAAACCTGAATAACCATCAAGACAACAATAATAAGTACGACCAGCCAAACGTTCAAGAATTTGATCAATAAATGGAAGAGGAAAGTGATCGTTTCTAGTTGATGCATTTAACTTCTTATAATATATACAAACTTGCCACCCGTTTTGAATTTGAGTGGGCACCAACTCACCATTAGGATTTTTTATTACTGTTATAACTGTTTTCTTTGGAACAACCTGAACCGGATTTATCCATTTACTATCTGAAATTGGATAGATCATACTACATCGATAAGTTTCAAAATTTCTTTCTTTACCACTTCCATCATTGGTGGATTCAGCCAGCGTTGGGCTTCTCTAGATGGCTTACAATATTCCTCTAATAGTATCCTATGCATGCATGTGGAAGGGCTCAATCCCTTAATGTCAGCTATAGTCCAGCCAACAACCTCTTTATACTCTCTAAGCATCCGAATCAACTTTTCTTCCTCTAATATGGAGAGTTTGTTTGAGATTATCACCGGAAGAGTTTCTCCTTCTCCCAAAAATGCATATTTCAGATGATCTAGCAAGGGTTTCAATTCCAATTTCGGTGCCTGCACAATAGAAGGAAGAAGTTTTGTGTGAGAAAGAGGTAACTCAATGTAAGACATATCATACCTTACAGGTTTAAGTGATTCCAATTCGTAGATTGCATCTTGCAGGTCAGAATCCAACACAAACTTCTTCATGATCTTTTATAGCCCTTCAAGAGTGAAATGCCTGCTAAGTGTAACTTTTAGCTTATCATCATCAATTAGATCAAAGATTTCCTGCGCCAATGGGTCAATAACATCCATAACAAAAATAGAAAGTACATCATTAGGGTACCTCATGGCGTCATAAATATTGAATTTAATAATTTCACCATCAAATTCCATTGTGAGTGTACCATCATGCACATCAATTTTTGTCCTAGATGTTTTTAGAAATGGCCTTCCTAATAACATTAGTGTTGAATTAGAAGAATCATCTTCTTCTATGTCAAGAACATAAAAATCAGCGGGAAAGACTAACCCATTAACTTGTACTAAGACATCCTCCAAGACTCCTTCAGGATATACATTAGATCTATCAACAAGTTGAATAATCACACCCGTTTCTTTTAATGGACCAATATTCAAAGATGAATAAATAGAGAGAGGCATGACATTTATTGAAGCTCCTAGATCTAGCATTGCTCTTCCAATCCCAACATCACCTAGTTTGCAAGGGATAGTAAACATACCTGGGTCCTTGCATTTTGGAGGTAATTTTTTTTGGAGGATGGTTGAAACATTTTCCCCCATACTTATCTTTTCATTACCTTTCAACTTCCTCTTGTTGGTGCACAACTCCTTGAGAAATTTAGTATATCGAGGCACTTGTTTAATTGCATCAAGTAAGGGAATATTTACCTCAACCTTGTAAAAAGTTTCAAGAATTTCCTTCTCTTCCTCTTCTTTATTGGATTTAGTCAATCTAGTAGGAAAGGGAGGATTTGTCACCAATGCCTTTGGTTGTTCACTATCGAGTCCTCTAGGCTGGTCAGTTTGAGATTGAGGAGCAACTACTTCTTTTTCAATTTCTTCTCCACGTGCTGCCTTACTGGGTTCCTTCAACTCCTTCACGCTTCTCAAGGTAACTGCACTAGCATTTTGTTTTGGATTAACAACAGTTTGTGAGGGTAATTTACCTTGAGATTCTAATCGGTTCACAGAAGATGCCAGTTGACTCATTTGATTCTCCAGTTATTGAATGCTTGTTCTTGTCTCCTGTTGAAATTGCTACGTGTTAGTGACAAGTGATTTAACAATTTCTTCTAGAGACATACCTGAACTTGTGGAAGTTTGTTGTGGTGGTGGAACAGATGGTCTATGCTGAAAGTGTTGGAATTGTGGTATTGCTCCATAGCTGAAATCGGGATGATCCTTCCATCCTGGGTTATAGGCATTTGAATAGGGATCATATTTCCTTTGTGGTGGTCCTGGAAATCCTCCAGCTGCATTGGTATGCTCATAGGAATCATCTCGAAGTGTAGGGCACATGTCAGTTGGATGACTGATGGTAGTACAAATCCCACAAGCTTTCACTTGTTGCATATTTCCTACGGTTAACTATTGAACAATAAAAGTTAGATTGGATATTTGATTTGCAATGGAAGATATACTTACCTCATTCACCCTTATTGGGGATGTGTCCTGCCTGAATCCAAATTGTTGTGAGTTAGCGGCCATGATGGAGATCAAATCTCTAGCGTCACGAGGAGTTTTGTTCACTATGGCACCTCCACTCGCTGCATCCATTATCTTCTTTTCCATGGGTAGGAGCCCTTCGTAGAAATATTGAATGATGAGCTGTTCAGAAATTCCATGTTGTGGGCAGCTTGCACAGAGTTGCTTAAATCTTTCGCAAAACTCATGAAGGGTCTCTGTATCTTTCTGTTTTATTCCACATATCTCCCTTCTAATGCAAGTAGCTCATGATGCAGGGAAAAATTTATCAAGAAACGATCTCACTATCTCCATCCATGTGATTATAGAGCCAGGGGGCAAATAAAATAACAATCCTTTTCTTTTTCAGTCAGTGAGAATGGAAAAGCACGTAATTTGATTTGTTCTTCGGTCACTCCTTGCGGTTTCATGCTTGAACACACCACGTGGAATTCCTTCGGATGCTTATGAGGATCTTCATTCTTAAGACCACGAAAAGTTGGGAGCAAATGGATCAATCCAGATTTTAACTCAAAACCCACTTCCAAAGCTGGATATGTAATGCATAGTGGCTGTTGATTTACATTTGGTGCAACTAATTCCCTTAAAGTTCTCTTTTGATTGGCCATTGCTTCTTCTATTTCAGAATCACTAGATGAATCAACCAAGTCAGGTACTAAATTAAATCCGGGGGGTGAGGATGAAAATGCTTGTTTGTCACGCAATTTAGCTTCATTCCTCAACTTTCGAGCCGTCTTCTCAATCTCAGGATCGTATTGGAGTTCACCTGCATGAGAAGAATGAAGCATTAAAATAAATCTAATTAACACCAATCCCCAGCAACGGCGCCAAAAATTTGGTGGGTGTCGAATCCAACAAATAATAAAATTCTTGCTCTCGAAAAATACAAATTGTAACAGTGGTGAGCAAGGTCGTATCCACTTGGTTTGGGTATATTTATTTTAATGAAAATTAAAATAAAGAAAAGGGGGATTTAAAATATAGAAGATATATAAAAGAGAAAGCAGTTATAATCAACTAAAAACTAAGGAGAAATCAATATCAGGCAAATATCCAGCCAAATGTATAATTTCAGAATTGGTTCAGCGAATTGATCACAGATACAAAGATAAAGTCTTCTATTCTTCACTAAATTGGTTATAGTTGTTAACAAGCTCTAACAACCTATCTCTCCTTACTTTCTCGATAATGAAGACAAGCTTTTTGATTACTTCCCTTATTAATAAACAACCCTAAACAAGCTCTTAGGATTTAATCTATCGACAGCATTAATAATTAGAGAGACTACCAATTCTAGCCAACAAATACATAAGTTCGATTCATTTAGACTAGGTTATATATCTCCATAACATAAATCAAAAATATCTTTATAATCAACTTTGTTATTTTACCACTAATATTAGAACATTTAAACAATTACGGATTTAAAGTTCTAAATGGCAATTTATTGACCTGATAATTGAACAACGGGCTCTTTGCATCAATCAACCAAGACAATAATTTTTAATAAGTACAGAAGATATAAAAATAGTGAAGAAATAAAATAGCAATGAAAATTATTTAGATCTTACAATTCTTGAAGAACCAAAACTTCAATTATCCTTCAACTGGAAGAAAAGTATTTAGCTACTCATAATTAAAAGAATGCCTAAAGAAAAGAGAAGAGGAATTTTTCTTGTGAATAATCTGTGCCTCTAGGGCTGCAAGTTGTCTCCTCTTGAGAGATACCTCTCCTATTTATAGCAGTTACTCCCTCTAATAATAGTTACCCTAACTAGATAAGGAAACTAATTAAAAACAAATCCTTTCTTAATAAGGAGTCTTGGCAAATACTTTCCTAAAGATAAGAATGGGTAACTAAATCTTTCCAGCTGTCATACATATCCTTTTTTCCCCAGCAAATTCGTAACCCTAGGTCAGAACCTCGGAACCTCGGATCCAGTAAGGTGCGCTCACGCTTTATCTGCTGACTGCTTCTGTGAACATTCTGGGAAATAGGACGTGCCCATGCTTTAAGCAAAAACCGCTTCTGGAATGTATATCTTTTTTAGCTCTGATTTTTCCTCTCCAAATCTCTTGATTTTGAATTCAATTTGATATAACTCCTCAATCTACTCCACAAAATACGAAACATAATCAAAATCCGAGATGTAAGCATTTATAACCATTAAAACATGAGGAAATATAACAAACATATAGATATTATGAATCTTTATCACTTAACATAAATATTTCAAAGCTTTATGTGTATCAAAGAGTAAAAACTTGATTGAATGTATGATATCTCCCATTGAAATACTCAATAGAGTGGGTTTAGATAGTCTTGATGTAATATGGCCGCTTTGTACTATTTTAGTATGATTTGGTGCAATTTGTGCAGAAATCTCGTGTGTCAACGGTCATATTTTTTGAACTACTAGTCGACTGGGTCTTAGTACCAATCGATTGGGTCAAGTTAAAAATCATATTTTTAAAGGCTATGACTGGTACCAGTAGACTGGGTAGGACTTACCTGTCGACTGGGGACTTTCTGTCCAAAGTACCAGTCGACTGGGTTGCTCTTACCAGTCGACTGGGGACTATCTGTCTAAAACACCAGTCGACTGGTATGAAGCATCCAGCTGACTGTGGACACACTATCCAGAACACTAGTCTTCTGGTGTAAGTACCCAGTCGACTGAGTTGCTTAACAACCTAGTTTTCATGTTTTGAAAAGTTTTTAACTTAAAACATTTGTTTGAAAAAGTTCTGTTTAAAAAGCTTTTTCAAAAGGAGCCATAAGACAAGTTTTTTACCTTAACAAGTGATATTTACAACTTGTTTAAATACCTTAACCTATACTAGATCTTCTGTTTTGACTTGGTGTTTGATTCGGGTTGAGTTCTTGCGCCTTGATCCTTGGTTGAATTCTCTTATTACTTTATACACTTAGATAGCATTGTTAGTATAATAAGAATTGTGTTTTGTCATCATTAAAATATAGATGAGGGTAAAAAATCTCCTCCTTTTTGATGATGACAAAACTCATGAGAGAAAAAACAATTTTAAAAACTAAGTGCTGGATTTTTTAGAAAAATCGGGCATAGTCTCCTCTGTTTTTGGAATAAAACCAACCTGTAAAAGGTAAAGAACAATTATATACAACCCAACCAATCAATTTAATATATATAATCATATTCCAAGTTCTTTGGAGCAATGCTCCCCCTAAACCTATGCACTATCTTGAGTTTACATTAGGTTTTCACATTTTCACATTTTCTTATTTTTCTCTCCTGTTTTGATAACAGTATAAAAAAGAGTAGTAGACTAAGAAATAAGCTATATAGCTACCACAGTCATGAAGAGTATGTATAAAAAAACTTGTATGCAAAAATTTGGCATTATTCGGAGTTCAAAAGCCTTCCCAAGAAAAACCGAAAGTTTCCATACATGTAGAAGCAGTTTTAAATCATTAATCCGAATATAAAGATATATAAAGCATGCAACTAAATTACATATAAGTAAAACAAGTACATGAAATAGGTCTAAACATGAACCATCATCATATATAACAAAAGTCTATACAAGGTAGGCTTCGAACAGCCGAAACAGAAGTACAAATACAATAAAAGATAAAAGTATGTCCGTGCTAAGAATAATGAAAATCTACACTACTATGTACATGGAAGGGAAGATAAAAAGATGACTCATAAAGCGGGAGAATCAGAACTGTCATGGATGTGATTTCGAAGCTCAGCTAGAGAGCCCTCAATATGCTCACGGTGCAACTTGAAGTCATCTCGGAGATAGCAGAGGTCATGATGCATGCTGTTAACTGTAGAGCTCAGGCTTTAGAAACCAGACTGCATCGTCAGCTGGAGGCTCGTGATAACCTGAAGAAGATAGCCATATCCAGCCTGACTAGCACTCGAGTCACCCATAGGAGGTGCTCGGTCGTCTGTATCTATAGCAGCAGCAGCAGTATCTGGATCCTCGTCTTCATCATCACTGTTGTTGTCCTCTCCAATCCGAATATGATTCCCGGCCTTGGAGTAAATGAAGTTTTCTCAGACCGTTCATCCCATCTTCTTCAGCGGGGAGACATTGATGATATCCTTGAGGTCGATATCCTGAGCCTCAGAGCCGATGAGAGGCACCTGAAAGTGCTGAAGTATGAGTGTGATAAGCATCCCGTAGGGAAGGCATCCAGAGTCGCTCGCTTTGCCATTAATCATGTTGGCGAGCAGCATGAGGTATATATTGAAGTGGTGCCCAGTTTTAAGGCACTAAATCAATACGATATCTATCTTAGATAGATTCCCCCGACTCTTTAGTCTCAAGTGGATGGTCCAACTCACAATGAAGTTGAACAATTTCGAGTCTAGGAGCATGTCACTACATGCGTGAAATGTAGTGGATCGAAACACATAGTTAGGGTCTCCCCTAACTATCTGACATTCCTCCTCAACCTCAAAATTGTCTGGCCATCTATCCAGACTCTATTGGATCCCTCCCACAGGGATCCCCAAAATGCTTATCAAGAGGTCAGTAGTGACCTCAAACTCCACGCCCATAACACTGGTTCTGAATCTCAAAGCCAGTGGACTGGGTTTCACCAAGTTCGCATAGAACTGGTGAATCAGTCTTAGGCAGTACTTCTCATGTATCTTGACCAGTGGGGTCAAGTTTATTGCCCTAAAGGCAGGTAGTATATCGAAATTACCATGACGAATAGAGTCGAAGTCGATAACTCTACCCGTCATGAGTTTTTTGTGCCGAATGATAGAGGTATACCTATCATTCGCTGCTGGGCTGGGAAACAGAGAATCATCAAGCTCTGTTCTGGGCTTTTTGCTTGACGAGCCAGCCACGCCCTTCTCCCGTGAATCTGGAGCCATGGATTTGGTGGACCTTGACCTCGTAGGCGTATGTGGTCCCCTAACAGTGGTTTTAATATGGATTCTTTCGGGCATTTTTGGGAAAAAAGAGTTTTTGGTAAAAAAGAGTTTTGGGTGAAAATGGGAGATTTGAACCGTAGAAAGTTGAAATAGATGGTGTGGATGAATAGATCGAGGTGTTTAGGAAGTGTTTTGAAGGTTTTTTGATCAAAATGATGAGATTTTGTAGAGAGAGAAAGCTAGGGTTTTTGAAAATGGCGTAAAAATATGGAAAAAAATGAGTAGCCTATTTATAGAATCGCGATACCAGTCGACTGGGGTTAGGGTACCAGTCGACTTGGTCCTTTACAGAGATGAAAAGATTTGCATACCAGTCGACTGGGTCAAGGTACCAGTCGATTGGAAGAACTGGTAGACAGATACCAGTCGACTGGGGTAATAACTGAATTTCAAAAATTGGCTCCAAACAAGGTCTAGATGAACTAGTCGACTGGTATTAACTTACCAGTCGACTAAGAAATTAGGCAGAGACTTACCAGTCGACTGGGATAAACTTACTAGTCGACTGGACCCCTAAGAAAATTTCCAGTCTTTGAGTCTTAGCACGAAATTCGTTTATCTATGCCATCTTGAGTGAGGGAGATATTAAACAAGGATTAATACTCTTTCACTAGATGTCAAGTATGCATAATGATGAATGATGAAGCAATCAGACATGCTGTTTATCATAATCTAACAATTCTATTAACAGTTTAATTTTGCAGAAACTAGCTTCACTTAGAGGTTTTGTAAGAATGTCAGCTATTTGATCTTCTGAAGATATGAATTCTAGTCTTATATCACCTTTTTTAGCATGGTCTCTTAAGAAATGATGTCTAATTTCTATGTGTTCAGTTCTAGAGTGCTGAATAAGGTTCTTGGTTAGGTTGATAGCACTAGTATTATCACAATGTATTGGAATACTTTTAAAGTTCATGCCATAGTCTTCTAGTTGTTGTTTCATCCATAACACTTGGGCACAACAACTTCTAGCTGCTACATATTCCACCTCGGCGGTTGATAGTGCAACGGAGTTTTGTTTCTTGGAAAACCAAGAGGTTAACATTGCACTTAAGAATTGGCATGTTCCACTTATACTTTTTCTATCTAACCTACATCCAGCAAAATTAGCATCTAAATATCCTACAAGCTCAAAAGATGAATCTCTAAAGTACCATAATCCTAGGGTTTGAGTTCCTTGTAGATATCTAAGGATTATTTTTACTGCAACTACATGTGATTCCTTAGGATTAGCTTGAAATCTAGTACACATGCATACACTGAACATAATATCAGGCCTACTTGCAGTTAAATAAAGTAATGCTCCTATCATGTTTTTTAATATTTAGTATCTACACACATACCTTCTTCATCACGATCAAGTTTTATAGATGTGCTCATAGGTGTACCAAGTAGCTTTGAGCTTTCCATCCCGAACCTCTTTAGTAGGTCCGTAGTGTATTTTGATTGATTTATGAAGATACCTCATTTCAATTGTTTGATTTGAAGTCCCAGGAAGTAGGTAAGCTCTCCCATCATACTCATTTCAAATTCACCTTGCATGCACTTGACAAACTCTTGACACATAGATTCATTAGCAGCACCAAAAATAATATCGTCAACATATATTTGGACTAGTAGAGTGTTATTTTTGTGAGTCTTTGTGAAGAGGGTTGTGTCTACTTTACCTCTAATAAAATTATTGTCAATCAAAAATTTGCTTAGTCTTTCATACCATGCTCTTGGAGCTTGCTTCAACCCATATAGAGCCTTAGAAAGCTTGTAGACATGATTTAGAAGACTAGGATTCTCAAGTCCAAGAGGTTGCTCAACATAAACCTCTTCTTCTATAAAGCCATTTAAGAAAGCACTCTTTACATCCATTTGAAATAATTTAAACTTATTAAAGCATGCATACGCTAATAACATTCGAATAGCTTCTAATCTAGCTACGGGAGCATAGGTCTCATCAAAGTCTATTCCTTCTTCTTGATTATATCCCTTAGCAACTACTCTAGCCTTGTTCCTAGTTACTATTCCATTTTCATCCATGTTATTTCTAAATACCCATTTAGTTCCTATTATTGTGTGATTCTTGGGTCTAGGAACTAGATTCTAAACATTGTTTCTTTCAAATTGATTTATTTCTTCTTACATTGCAATTATCCAATCATTATCCTTTTCAGCTTCTATAGATGTCTTAGGTTCTATTTGAGACAAATAGACTACATAATTGCAAATATTTCTGATAGAGGAACGAGTTCTTACCCCTTGTGAAAGATCACCAATCACTTGATCAATCGGGTGATAATTTACATACCTCCAATCTTTGGGAAGACTATCCTCTTGTCGGCTTGTAAATGATTGGATCATCATTAAAAGAAACTTCTCTACTACTAATTGGGTTAGACTCATCAAAAGTTACATGTATGGATTCTTCTACCACTAGAGTTCTCTTGTTAAAGACTCTATAAGCCTTACTAGAGGTTGAATATCCTAAAAAGATCCCTTCATCGGTCTTAGAGTCAAATTTACCCAAGTTAGTTTTATTGTTATTTAGGATGAAGCATTTGCAACAAAAAGTACGAAAATATGAGATATTAGGCTTTCTACCTTTCTATAATTCATACAAAGTTTTGTCAAGCATAAGCTTAATTAAAATTCTATTCAAGATATAGCAAGAAGTGTTTACTGCTTTAGCCCAAAAGTATTTTGGTAAACTATTTTCACAAAGCATCGTTCTTGCAAATTCTTCTAGAGCTCTATTTTTCTTCTCAACAACTCCATTTTGTTGAGGAGTTCTAGGAGCTGAAAAGTTGTGATCAATTCCATTTTGATCACAAAATTTTGAAAAACTTTGGTTTTCAAATTCTTTTCTATGATCACTTCTAATGCTTGAAATACAAATTCCTTTTTCATTTTGAACCTTTTTGCAATAGTTTTTAAATCCTTTGAAAGCTTCATCCTTGTAAGCAATAAAGATAACAAAAGTATATCTTAAATAGTCATCAACAATAACAAAGGTATATTGATGGCTTCCTAGACTAATGGTACTTATTGGACCAAATAAGTCCATATGCAAAAGTTCCAATGGTCTAGTAGTTGAGACTACATTCTTTGATTTAAAAGAAATTCTAGTTTGTTTTCCCATTTGACAAGCATGACATACTTTGTCTTTATCAAAATTGATTTTGGGAAATCCAACGACTAAATCTTTTCTAGAAATGATTTTAAGCAAATTCATATTCACATGACCAAGCCTTCTATGCCATAGCCATGGATTTTCACTAATTGCTGGAAAACATTTTTCATTTTTGGAATGCAAGGATTTTAAATCAACTATATAGACATTTTCATGTCTATGGCCAACAAATTTGATCTTGTTACTCTTGATGTCTATAACTAGACAATGAGAGGTTTCAAATGTGACTTTGTTGCCTTTATCACAAAGTTGACTAATACTTAGTAAATTTGGCTTAAGGCCTTGTAGTAGCAATACATTATCTATGGTTGAGAAATCATTACCAACTTTTCCATGCATCTTTATTTTTGTCTTGTCTCCTATGGTGACAAGTCCGCCATCTCTTAGAGTTAGCTCATTGAATACACTTTTATTACCGGTCATGTGTTTTGAGCATCCACTATCAATGTACCAGTAGTTACCTTTTTCCTTGGTGTGGAGACATATCTACATCACACAAGGATACACAATGGCATTTTTAGGTACCCAAAATTTCTTGGGTCCTTTGAGGTTAGTCCTTGAAAATACGGCTCCTTAGGACCCATACTTTCTTAACAGCATATGGTGATCTATAGACATTTTGATAATGCACAATCCTAGGATGATAGTTATTGAAATTTCTAGGAGTATTTAGTTTTGCATTCCTATAATGCGTAGGATATGAGTTTCTAGGATACATGTTTCTATTGTGAGGAATATGAATATACATGTCATTTCCAGAAACTGTATGAAGATAATTTCTAGGATACATGCTTGCATTTTTTTGAGTATGCTTATTATTTGTAGAATAACCATGATAGTAATTCCTAGGATATTCTTGTGCAGGATGTAAGTTTTGATTATGCATATTGTTTCCAGGATGCACATGATGGTTATTCATAGGATGTGTATAAGCATTTCTTGAATGAGTATACATATAAGCATGAGTATTTCTAGGATTTTTCATTTTTGTATATACATTAGAATTAGTATTTCTAGACCTACTAGCATTCATTAAGGGAAAGTTTTTGACCTTGCTAGTGGTATTTGAAGTAGAGGCTTCATTCACACAAGAGGCTTTCATGAATAAGCTCTCTTTTGATTTTTGTTTGCCTAATGGAGAGTATCCTAACCCGGATTTTCCTCCACTTAATCTTTGGCAAGAAAGCACTTCATCAAGCTTTTATTTTCCAAGCATGAGTCTATATATGGTGTCATTCAATTCTAATATCTTATACTTTAAGTTTTCATTTTCATCTTTTAGGAAATCTTGAGAAGAATCATAAAGTAATAAAGATAATTTATCTTTTTCTTCTCTTAGACTTATCATTTCTTTAGAAAGAGATGATACCTACTTCTTAAGAGTTGAGTTCCTATAATCAAATTTCTTTAATTCATCATGCATTTCATTTATGACTTCTAACAATTGTTCACTACTACTAATAATGTTATTTTTAGAAGAAGGAGAAGATAATACCTCATTTTCATCATCAATTGCCATAAGGCATAGGTTGGCAATTTCCTCGTATCCGACTTCTTTATCCGAGGATTCTTCTTCTCTATCATCACTCCAAATAGTTGCAATCATAGCTTTCTTCTTGAAGCTCCTGTATGGTTTGCTTGTAACAATACAATCGGCCTTGATGTGACCGGGCTTCTTGCATCCATAGCACACAAGTGGTTCCCTTTTTGAAGTGGGATCCTTTGTGTAAGGTTTCTTGCTTTTCTTTAAGAACTTATGAAACCGTTTGGTGATTAAAGCTATTTCACCACCTTCTTCGCTGCTCTCCGCCTCTTGTTCTAATTCCTCTTCTCTGTTGCATGTAGAGGCTTTGAGAGCAATCACCTTCTTCTTCTTCTCATCATCATTGATAATGGATTTCATTTCTTCCGTCTCATATGTCAATAATGACCAAAGAAGTGTCTCAACATCAAGTTTGTCGAGATCTTTGGCCTCCGTGATGGCTGTCTTCTTTGCTTTCCAAGTGGGTGGCAAAGATCTTAAGATTTTTCTTGTTAGTTCAAACTCCTCAATGTTCCTACCAAGAAGCTTCAAACCATTAACAATAGTTGTAAAATGTGAGTGCATTTGAGAAATTTTTTCGTTAGGAGACATTCTAAAATATTCATATTCAGATACTAGCATATAGATTTTTTATTTTTTAACCTCACTAGTTCCTTCATAAGTAACTTGCAATTTATCCTATATCTTCTTAGTCGAAACACATGTAGAGATTTTATTGTATTCAGATATATCTAAAGCACAATGTAAAATGCTTGTGGCTCTACTATTGAGAGATATCATTCTACAATCCTCATCATTGTACTCAGTTTTGAGTTTAGGCATTGTATGATTGATTTCTCCAATAGTTATTTCCTTTGATGAAATTCTAAGTCCTTCTTCAATTACTCTCCACAGATTATAATCTTGTCATTCGACAGAGATTTTCATCATATTTTTTCAATAGTTATAGTTGGAGCCATTGAACAAAAGAGGCCTAATATATGAGTGTCCCTCAGAATAGCTATTTGCTGCCATCGGATCAACTCAAGGATATTAAGCCTAAAATTGAGAACGAGGCTCTGATACCAATTATAGACTGAGGTTTCAACTTAAAAGGGGGGTGAATTGGGTTTATAAAATCTTTTGCTAATTAAACACAAGTTTATCAAACAGATAACACCACAAGCATATAAACAAGTAATATGCGCTGTAAATAAAGAGTTTAAGGAATAGAAGATGCAAACTCAATTTATAATGGTTCAACAATATCGGATTCGTTCTAACCCTATGTCCACTCTCTTCAAGGAACCTCCTTGAAGTAATCCACTAAGAAACTTAGTCGCGCAACTTCACGGGTGTTGCACAAACCTTACAATCAATCCCTTCCTCTTGGAAGCAAACCCCTTCCTTTCGGAAGCTAATCCCTTTACAATAAATGTTGTAAAGTAAATAGTAGAGAGACTACAATGAAAGCTTATACAACTGAATAATATCTTTCTTTCAAGGTAAAGCTTGAAGAATGGCTCAACATAAATATTTCAAAGCTTTCTGTGTATCAAAAAGTAAAAACTTGATTGAATGTATGATATCTCTCATTGAAATACTCAATGGAGTGGGTTTATATAGCTTTGATGTAATATAGCCGCTTTGTACTATTCTGGTACGATTTGGTGTAATTTGTGCTAAAATCTCGCGTCTCAACAGTCATATTTTTTGAACTACCAGTCGATTAAGTCTTAGTACCAGTCGACTGGGTCAAGTTAAAAATCATATTTTTAAAGGCTATGACTAGTACCTATCGACTGGGTAGGACTTACCAGTCGACCGGGGACTTTCTGTCCAAAGTACCAGTCGACTAGGGACTGTCAACCCAAAACACTAATCGACTGGTATGAAGTATCCAGTCAACTGTGGACACACTGTCCAGAACACTAGTCTTCTGGTGTAAGTACCCAGTCAACTGGGTTGCTTAACAACCCAATTTTCATGTTTTGAAAAGTTTTTAACTTAAAACGTTTGTTTGAAAAAGTTCTGTTTAAAAAGCTTTTTCAAAAGGAGCCATAAGACAAGCTTTTTACCTGAACAAGTGATATTTACAACTTGGTTAAATACCTTAACCTATACTAGATCTTCTATCTTGACTTGGTGTTTGATTCGAGTTGAGTTCTTGCGCCTTAATTATTGGTTGAATGCTCTTATTGCTTAATACACTTAGATAGCATTGTTAGTATAATAAGAGTTGTGTTTTGTCATCATTAAAATATAGGTGAGGGTCAACAAACACTTTGCCTCTTGTTCATCCTATTCACCGCCTCACCAAACAGATTAAACACATATCCGCTTGTAGACCTTATGCTATCAATGTCTCCTCCCCAATCATCATCAGTGGTTCCTACAATATCAAGATTCTTCTTACCTCCCATACTTCCATAACACAATACAAACTTTGACGTGCCACGAAAATATCTAAGAACTCTCTTGATTGTAGTTCAATACTCTTTCCCAAGATTAGACATATATTTGCTCAATACTCCCACAGCTTGGGCAATATCTGGTCTCGTACATACCATGGCATACATCAAGCTTCTAACCGAACTAGCATAAGGTACAAGCGCCATCTCTTCAGGTTCTTTTTCCATCTTCGAAAATTGTTCCGCAGATAACTTAGTTCCTAAAGGTATGGGAGTCCCTACCGGCTTACTGTCAGACACGTTAAATTTCTTCAACACTTCTTCAATATACTTTTTCTGACTTAGCAACAGTTTTCGATTTTCACGATCCCTCTTTATCTGCATACCCAAGATAAAGTTTGTTGGCCCTAGGTCTTTCATCTCAAACTGCCTTGCCAACGATGCCTTCATAGTGCTAATCATCTTCCTGTTATTTCCAATCAACAACATATTATCAACATACAAGGTTAAAATGACAAAATAAACCCCTAACCTTTTCATATAGACGCAGTGATCAGCATAGTTGTGAGTGAACACAAACTGAATGACATATGTCTAAAACTTCTGGTACCACATCCCTGGTGACTACTTTAGTCTGTATAAAGACTTATTCAATTTACAAACCAGCTCTTCCTTGTTTTTGCTCACAAAGCCTTCAAGTTGTTTCACGTAAATTTTCTCCTCTAAGTCCCCATGAAGGAAAGTTGTCTTCACATCCAGTTGCTCAACCTCTATATCATAAGTATCTATCATGGATAAGACAAATCTAATAGATGTCAACTTTGCTACCGGGGAAAATATCTCACCATAGTCAATTCCCTCTATTTGCAAGTACCCATTTGCAACCAAACATGCCTTGTATATTTCTACCATTCCATCTGCATTTGTTTTCTTCTTGAAAACCCATTTGCACCCAATTGCCTTCCTATCCCTAGGTAATTTCACAAGGCTCCATGTTTTATTCCTGTCCAGTACCTGCATCTCCTTTTTCATAACATTCTCCCACAGATTTGGATCCTCCGAGGTCCTCGCCTCTTTCACTGTGCTAGGATGATCATGAGTAATATTTGAAGTATATAATGCACTACAAGCACTAGGGGAATACCTTATGGGTGGCCTCTTAACCTGTGTGAATCCCCTTATGATAGGAGTCATTTGTACCTCCAAGTCAGAATTTGAATCCTCATCCTCTACATCAGAAACATGAATATCGTGCTTAGACCCAACTGACTCAGAATCTGAAGTATCTGATGCAGTCTATGGGATAGTCTCTTGTTACGAGTTTTAAATTACTCGCAAGCGCACGAGTCATTTGTAATATAGTGTTGTGCAAGTGCGAGGTCGAATCCACAGGGAATTGTGTTGTAAAAATACAATTTTATCTAAACTAACCTTATCTTAACCTAGTTCCAAATTTTGAATTGTATTTTTGCAAAAGAAATATAAACTTAAACTAAATTGATTTAAAGCAAATGATAAAAAGACTAAGGTTTCTGAATCCACCCCACCAAAGTAAAGCATATATTTTCATGTTCTATTTAAAGTAATCAAAAAATTCCATGAATCCAACTTTAAACAAAAAACAACGAATATCCCAATTAAACCAAAAGCATCCAATGTATCCGCTTTTAACAAATCACAAAGGAAATCCAATTTAATCGAAAACGATTCGATGTATCCATCAGATGAAACACAAGGAATATCCAATTTAACAATTAAAAGCAATCAATCATAAGATTTACTCAAATAATTGAACAGAACATTTATACTAAAAACATCAGAATTATTATGCGCAAATATGAAAATATAATGCTAAACAATGGAAAGACTTCATCTTCAACCTTAGCTGAAGATTTTAGCCTCTTATAATTATGAAACTAAAGTTCACAGTACAAGTGCTAAACATTAAACTTTAAAACTAAATAAAAAGAAATAAATTACTATACATGGGAGAAATTCCACTCGTTGTTGGGCGGCGCTTCCCCTCGTGGTAGCAAAGCCTTCAGGGTCCACCAGCTAGCAGACATCCACCGGATTACACCAAATGGCCCAGGAATTGCACACTGAATGATGAAGTGAGATAGTTCTTTTATAGGGGGAGTCCTAGAGCATAATGGGTTGCAGATTCGATGTGGGATATTGCCTGAGTGCGCTCAATTGCATGTGAGCTCGACCGCATGTCTGATGCGCTCAATCGCCCGTGCACTGCACTGCAAAGATTTCGATGTGGGATGCTGCCCGAGTGCGCTTGATCACATTAGGCATCCTCAGCTTTTGCTCTTGAAGCTTGGCATCTCCCGAAATGCTTCATTTTCTGCACAAACCTATAAAAATACACAAAACATAGAAAAGATATAAAATAAAGTGAAATAATACAAACTAAGAGCTTAACACATACAATTTAGAGGCTTAAATATACAATATTTAAGACTCATCAAATACCCCCAAACTTATATTTTGCTAGTCCCTTAGCAAAACAAAATAAAAAACTAAATGAAAAAAAAAGAACATAAAGATAAGTTCATTACTCATGGTATTCAAAAATTTAAGGAGCACTCAAAATCGTGAAATTCGTTCATGAGCAAGCTTAAAAAATCTAACTCATCTTCACAATGAATAAGAATTTAAAACCTAATTACTTACAAGAGGCATGCTAAGACATCACAAGCTTGAATCAGTGTAAAGTGAATTAGCATATACTGATGAGGTTTCCCAAATAAGATCAATGTACAATGTTTCCACATCTCAAGATTCATAGAATTTCTCATCGGAATGAACAACGATGACATAGTTTTATTTATTTTTCTTTTTTTTTAAAATAAGGCTCTGCTATGTTTAGTTCCTTTAAGCTTTCTAATTGCCCCATGTAATGAATGTTGAGTCAATGACTCCCAAACCAGATGGTTTTAGGGCATTAGGTGTAAAGACACCACTAAAGACTTACTAACTCGAGTCAAAAAGGCTACGAAACTAAACTGACCTTAATACTACAAAATTTCCACCTTTTGACGTGAACACTCACTGCTTACTGAGGCAAGAGGTCCAGTTACTCAGCGAAAAATTTCGCAATGATCACTATGAATAGAATTCCCACCTTTTGACGTGAACACTCAATGCTTACTGAGGCAAGAGGTCCAGTTACTCAGTGGAAAGTTTATTGATGCTGATCATTATTTTTTTTTTATGCTTTTCGATGCCCAAATGTTAATCCCAAAAGTCATCCCATTTCAGTTAAGATAAGAAACATACATATTAACATCACATGTCATACCTCACACAAATATGTGCTAATATGCACGTGTTAGATTGGCTCAAACATGTGAATTCTCAAATGCCTAAAGTAAGTAACTAAAGTTTAAACTCTATCATCAGATCATGTGTTCAAAGTTTTAAACTCATCAATGAAATCACATCACAATTTTTTTAGATCAACCAAAATTTTCAGACGATCATGAACATGCATTTATCTTCACTAAAAAAAACAACAAATTAGGACAAAATGTGTGAAATGTGTCTCCCATACCCCCAAACTTAAATTACACATTGACCCCAATGTGTGAATAATATGGAAAGAGCTGTCCTGGGATATGGAGAACTATCTGGGCTAGTACGGCTCGTAGCATACCCCCAAACTTGAATTGAAGTACGCGTTGTCCTTGAAAAATAAAGACTGGAAAACAAAAAACAAAAAATACTGGAAACAAACATTAATCATAAATATATAAAATAATAAATAAACAGAAAGCATAAGCTGTGGGGTGCCTCCCATGAGCGCTAAGTTTAAAGTCTTCAGCCAGACTCTCCCTAGTAGACGATATTCAATCTGAGTAAATAGGATCCTCCAATAATATCGTCTCAATGTCTGGACTCCTCAACTCCAAGAATGGTTTTAGCCTCTATCCATTTACCTTGAAAGTGTTACCATTCTTTGGATCCTCAATCTCGATGGCCCCATGAGGAAAAACTGACCGAATAATAAATGGGCCTATCCATCGAGATTTGAGCTTGCCTGGAAAAAGATGCAGACGTGAGTTATAAAGAAGAACTTTTCGACCCGGCTCAAAAGCTCGTCTCAAAATGTTTTGGTCATGAATCTTCTTCATTTGTGCCTTGTATGACCGTGCACACTCATATGCCTCATTCTGTAGCTCCTCTAATTCATTGAGTTGGAGCTTCTTTTGTGAGCTGGGCTTAGAAAGATTGAAGTTCAGCTGCTTAATAGCCCAATACACACGATGCTCTAATTCTACCGGAAGGTGACATTCCTTTTTCGTACACAATACGATAAGGGAACATGCCAATTAGTGTCTTGAAGGTTGTCTAATATGCCCATAGTGCATCAGTTAATCGCAGAGACCAATCCTTTCTACTAGGGTTCACAGTCTTTTCCAAAATTTACTTGATCTAGCGATTGGAAATTTCCACTTGGCCACTCGTCTGAGGGTGATACAGGGTGGCAACCTTGTGTGTGATGAAATACTTCTTCATCAACTGCTCAAAAATTCGGTTGCAAAAGTGCCTACCTCCGTCACTTATGATTGCTCAAGGCATACCAAAACGAGCAAAGATAATGTCCTTCAAAAACTGGACCACAACTCTGTGGTCATTGGTCTTGCATGCAACAGCCTCCACCCATTTAGACAGATAATCCACAGCAACCAGAATGTACAAGTAGCCAAAGGAGTTTGGGAACGGTCCCATAAAATCAATACCCCACACGTCAAAAATCTCAACAATCATGATAGGCTTGAGGGGCATCATATTCCTCCTAGAAAGACTCCCTCGCTTTTGGCAACACTCACAAGATACACAATAGGTGTGAGAGTCTCGGAACAGGGTAGGCCAATAGAATCCACACTGCAAAATCTTCGCAACGGTCTTTTTAGCACTGAAATGGCCTCCACATGCATGATCATGACAAAAAGCGATGATATTAGATTGGTCATGCTCAGGAATACACCTTCTGATGATCTGATTAGGACAATACTTGAACAGATAAGGATCATCCCAGAAAAAATGTTTAACTATGGCCAAAAACTTTGATTTATCTTGTTTCCCCCAATGTAAAGCCATTTGACTGGTGACAAGATAATTCACTATATCAGCAAACCATGGAACGGGATTGTGAGCAATGTGCATCAACTACTCATCAAGAAAGGTCTTAGAAATGGGAGTGGTCGCCTTAGTGAAATCCACAATCAATCTAGACAAATGGTCCACCACCACATTTTCAGAACCTTTCTTATCCCGAATCTCTATGTCGAACTCTTGAAGTAGCAAGATCCATCGGATAAGATGAGATTTAGCATCTTTTTTAGAGAAAAGATACTTCAATGCTGCATGGTCTGAATAGATAATGACTTTAGATCCTAACAAGTAGGATCTGAACTTGTCTAATGCAAAAACAACTGCTAGCAACTCCTTCTCAGTGGTAGAGTAATTAAGTTGTGCGTCGTTTAGAGTTCGACTTGCATAATAGATAACATGGGGAAGTTTATCAACACACTGCCCCAAAATAACTCCAACAGCATAGTCTGATGCGTCACACATAATCTCAAAAGGCACACCCCAGTTGGGTGGTTGAATAATGGGTATGGACGTCAGAATCTTCTTCAGATCCCCAAACGCTTTCTTACAGTCTTCATCAAATACAAATGGGGCATCCTTCAGTAATAACTTGCACAAGGGCCTGGTGATTTTGCTGAAATTCTGGATAAATCGCCTGTAGAAGCTTGCATGGCCCAGAAAAGATCGAACTTCCTTCACTGTACGTGGGGGTGGAAGATTGGAAATCAGGTCCACCTTCGCTTTGTCAACCTTAATCCCCTGATGAGATACGACATGCCTCAGTATAATACCTTGCTTAACCATAAAATGACACTTCTCCCAATTAAGCACCAGGTTCTTCTCCTTGCACCGCACTAAAACCAAAGTGAGACGGTGCAGGCACTCCTCAAATGTTGAACCGAAGATGGAGAATTCATCTATGAAAATCTCTAAGAACCGCTCTACCATGTCAGAGAATATGCTGACCATGCACCGCTGAAAAGTAGCAGGTGCGTTGCATAACCCAAAGGGTATGCGACGGTAGGCGAATGTCCCAAAAGGACAAGTAAATGTCGTCTTTTCCTGATCTTCGGGGTCCACGGGGACCTGGTTATATCCAGAATAAGCATCCAAAAAGCAATAATACTCGTGCCCAGCCAAACGCTCCACCATCTGATCAATAAATGAGAGTGAAAAATGATCTTTCCTTATGGCAGCGTTCAGTTTACAGTAGTCTATACACACTCTCCACCATGACTGAACACGAGTTGACACCAACTCGTCGTCCTTATTCTTCACTACCGTTAATCCAGCTCGCTTGGGCACGACATGAATCGGGCTCACCTACTTGCTATCAGAGATGGGATAAATGAACCTTGTATCTAACAGCTTAATTACTTCTGCCCTCACAACTTTTTGCATAGCTGGGTTGAGCCTTCTTTGTGGCTCCCTCGATGGCTTGGCATTCTCCTCCAAATGTATCTTGTGCATCACCACTGAGGGGTTGATTCCCCTGATATCCTTAATAGTCCAGCCGATAGCTTCCTTGTGCTCTCTTAAAACATCTAATAATTTCTCCTCTTGAGCCTCACCTAAATCTGAAGCTAGAATCACAGGCAAACAATCGGCTGGACCTAGGAACTTATACTTAAGATTATCCGGTAAAGGCTTAAGTTCCTTATTGGGGGGTTCAGGTGCTGCAGTCTCCTTCGTCTCTTTGTTCTCTTGAGAATGAGACTCCAAAATGGCACTAGCTTGCTCGAGTAACTTATCTAAATCCAAATCCTCTCCAAATTGAGCAGAGCATGCCTCCAGGGGGCCCTCAATGCTTGATTCATTCACAGTCTGCTCAAGAATCTCCTCTATCAAGCATACATTTCTCACTTCATCATATTCCAGTGGTTGCCTAGTGATATCAAAGATATTCAACTCTACTGTCATATTTTCGAAGGAAATCTTCATCACCCCTGTCCTACAATTGATCAAGGCGTTAACCGTGGCTAAGAATGGTCGCCCTAGAATAATCAGTATCTGAATCCCTACATTCTGAACCGGCTCTGTGTCAATCATAATAAAATCCACTGGGAAATAGAATTTATCCACTTTTATCGAGACATCCTCAACTATTCCCTGTGGTATTTTCACTGACCTATCAGCCAATTGAAGTGTCGTGTTTGTGGGCTTCCGTTCTCCTAACCATAACTGCAAATAGACTGAGTAAGGTAGAAGGTTCATACTTGCTCCTAGATCCAAGAGAGCCCTCTTAATCTGGCTGACTCCTATCTTGCAAGAGATGGTAGGACACCCCGGGTCTTTATACTTGATGGGTTGCACTGAAGGATTGAGCTAACCTGCTCCGTCAAAAATGCCTTCTTTGGGACATTCGTCCTCCTCTTGATAGTGATCAAGTCCTTTAACAACTTGGCATATGACGGCATTTGGTGGATGGCATCCAAAAATGGGATATTGATTTGGACCTACTTGAATACCTCCAGAATCTCCTCATACTTCCCTCATTTCTTGGGCGCCTGTAATCTTTCAGGGTAAGGCACTTTAGGTACAAGTGCCCTAGGAGGGTCCTTCACAGTAGGTGTGGCTGTAGATGGCTCAACATCTCCCTACTCCTTGTCGCCACTTCCTTGCCCTTGCTGCATAGCAGGGTTCTCTTCCACTCGATTGTCCACTTGTCTCCCATACCTCAATGTGACAATCGACTGCACTTGTTCCTCCTTGTGCATAGGAGTTGATGAATTTCCAACCATAAACTGTCCTTTTGGGTTGGGCACGGGCTGACTGGGGAATTTTCCCTTCTCTCTTTCACCCAAGTAACTTGGAATTTACCCTATTTGACTCTCCAGTTTGGCAATTGCTTGGGTGTTTACCATTGTTGCACTCCTTACTTCGCTCATGGATTGGCCAGTCATCTTCATGAACTCCTTAAGGGTGTCTTCTAGTGACTGTGAAACTGGCACTGGCGTTTGAGTGGGAGCTTGGTAAGCAGGTAATGGTGTTGGATGGGTAGAGCGACCATGATTAGGAATTTGTGGGGCAAATTCGGGAGGGTATTGATTTTGAGCATGATGCGGAGCTCCTCCCTGATTCATTGGTTGGCTCTGTTTCTATGAAAAATTAGGGTGGTTCCGCCACCCTGGATTGTACGTCTCGGAGTAAGATCCATTTGACTACCTCCGATAGTCATTGAAAGCATTCATTTGTTCCATAGGATACTCGACAAAAACCAGCATTGATGGAAAATTCTGTGCTAGATGCGTGGGACTAGCACAAATGGAACAGCTATCAACATGGAATGTGTTGGCAGCATTGATGGATTGGCCCACAGTGAGAGCATCAATCTTCTTAGTGAGAGCATCTAACTTTATCCTCAAGTCAGCGTCCTCCCTGACCTCATAGATGCCTCCTTTCTTAGGAGCACGAATGGACTTATCTCGACAGCTTGAAAAATCCCACTGCTACGAGTTGTCGGACAACAAGTCCAACGCCTTGTATGCTTCCTCCCCTGTTAGACTCAAGAATGCCCCCCCATTCATAGACTTGATCATGCTACGGTTGGGTTGAGTCAACCCTTGGTAGAAGAACTGATTGAGTCTCCATTTTTCATATCCATATGGAGGGCATCTGATCAGTAACTCTTTGAAGCGCTCCCAACTCTCAGAAAACTTTTCGTCCTTATCTTGAGTGAAAGAACTAATCTCCTTTCGGCACTCATTCACTCTAGACATTGGGAAAAACTTATGATAAAATTTGCTAAGAAGATTTTCCCAAGATGTAATAGATCCGGGCGTGTTTGAATCTAACCATGCCCTAGCTCTATCGTGAAGAGAAAAAGGAAAAAGTCGAAGATGGACTGACTCCTCAGAGAAGTTCTGAAACTTGAATGTGGCACAAATATCTTTAAACTTTTTTACATGACTATAAGGATTTTCAAGATCTAGGCCATGAAATGAGGGTAAGAGTTGGATGACATGTGGCTTTAAGTCAAAATGGGTGGCATTGGTAGGTGGCAACACTATGCAAGAAGATGAATTAGTCGCAACGGGTGCGAACAAATCCCTAAGGGATGTAGTGGAGTCCACGTTCCAAGCTCTAGGTTGCTCTGCATGTTTCAGATGATTTGCATTCCTAAAATTTTCTCCCATCTCAACTGTCTCTCTTTCAACTAGTGCTTTTTTCTGTCTCCTAAGAGTTCTTTCTAAGTCGTGATCTAAATGTATCAAATCTAAATTCAGGGATCTCCGACCAAGCATACACCGCACAAAAAACACTAAAATAAACTAATCAGTAGAAACTACAGAATAAAATAGAATAAATGCACAAACAGCAAACACACTACTCACAACTTGAGCCAATTTTTTTTTTAATAAACAAATAGAAACAAATAAAATAAAATAAAATTTCCAAAAAGAAAAATCAAACAAACAATGCTAACTAACTAGTAGAAAAATAAAATTATTTTAGACAAAAATTTCACAAACAAAACAATTCCCAGGCAACGGTGCCAAAAACTTGTTGTGAGTTTTAAATTGCTCGCAAGCGCACGAGTCGTTTGCAATATAGTGTTGTGCAAGTGCGAGGTCGAATCCACAAGGAATTGTGTTGTAAAAATATAATTTTATCTAAACTAACCTTATCTTAACCTAGTTCCGAATTTTGAATTGTATTTTTGCAAAAGAAATATAAACTTAAACTAAATTGATTTAAAGCAAATGATAAAAAGACTAAGGTTTCTGAATCCACCCCACCAAAGTAAAGCATATATTTTCATGTTCTATATAAAAGTAATTAAAAAATTCCATGAATCTAACTTTAAACAAAAAACAACAAATATCCCAATTAAACCAAAAGCATCCAATGTATCCGCTTTTAACAAATCACAAAGGAAATTCAATTTAATCGAAAACGATTTGATGTATCCATCAGATGAAACACAAAGAATATCCAATTTAACAATTAAAAGCAATCAATCATAAAATTTACTCAAATAATTGAACAGAACATTTATACTAAAAACATCAGAATTATTATGCGCAAATCTGAAAATATAATGCTAAACAATGGAAAGGCTTCATCTTCAACCTTAGCTGAAGATTTTAGCCTCTCATATTATGAAACTAAAGTTCACAATACAAGTGCTAAACATTAAACTTTAAAACTAAATAAAAAGAAATAAATTACTATACATGGGAGAAATTCCACTCGTTGTTGGGTGGCGCTTCCCCTCGTGGTAGCAAAGCCTTCATAGGCCACCAGAATGCTAGCAGACGTCCACCGGATTACACCAAATGGCCCAGGAATTGCACACTGAATGATGAAGTGAGATGGTTCTTTTATAGGGGGAGTCCCGGAGCATAAAGGTTCCAGATTCGATATGGGATACTGCCCGAGTGCGCTCGATCGCAGATTGGTGCGATCGATCGCATGTGCGCTCGATCGCATGTCTTGTGCGCACGATCGCATGTGCGCTCAATCACATGTCTAATTTGCTCGATCGCACGTGCACTGAACTGCAAAGATTTCGATGTGGGATATTGTCCGAGTGCGCTCGATCGCATGTCTCGTGCTCTCGATCGCACTAGGCATCCTCAGCTTTTGCTCTTGAAGCTTGACATCTCTCGAAATGCTTTATTTTCTCCACAAACCTATAAAAATACACAAAACACAGAAAAGACATAAAATAAAGTGAAATAATACAAACTAAGAGCTTAACACATATAATTTAGAGGCTTAAATATGCAATATTTAAGACTCATTATCTCTCACTCTTTATCTCCTGAGCTAAGATTAATTTGAATTTGCTTTGGCTGTTCTGGTACATCTTGGACAACCGCCACATCCCTTTGTGTTTCTCTGAACACAACATCTCTGCTGAAAACTGTACTCTTGTTTTCTGGATTCCATAACTTGTACCTCTTGACCCCTTCTTTATAACCAATGAAAATGTACTTCACTGATTTGCTGTCAAGTTTGTTCATATTTTCTTTTGGCATGCATATAAGCATCACACCCAAACACCCTAACATGGGTTAAACTTGGCTTATTCTCGAATAGTGCCTCAAATGGTGTCTGATCTAGCAAAGCTGATGTAGGTGACATGTTCTTCAGATAACATATCGTAGCCACAGCCTCTGCCCAGAACTCCGACTCCAAGCTTGCACAACTCAACATACTCATCGATTTCTAAATGAGTGACCGATTGAGTCTCTTAGCCATCCCATTCTATTGAGGTGTATATGGAGTTATTTTCTGTCTTGTAATGTCGTTTGCCACACAGAATTGCTCAAAGTTGTCTGAGCAAAATTCACTCCATTTTCTGTTCTTAATACCTTTATCTTTCTTTCCATTTGATTTTCTACCAATGCTTTAAACTCACAGAACTTATCAATTGCTTCAGCTTTACTCTTAATGAAATAGATCCATGCATACCTTAAAAAATCGTCAATGAAAGAGACATATTACCTTGATTTTCCAAGAGATTTGTCTGGAACTGGCCAAAATATATCACTATGTATCAAATCCAGAATACCTTTTGCCCTCGTGCCAACGGACTTAAAACTCACACGGTTCTCTTTACCATGTAGATAATGCTCACAAGAATCGAATCCCATGGAGTAATCCGGGACTTCCTTCACGATCTACTTTAACGATAAAGTGGATAGCTCATTTTCACCGATATACCCAAGCCTCTGATGCTACAACATAGTGGACTTTGCCTCATCATCAGTCGCCTCCTCAGAGATAAAACCTCCACTGCACTGACTTAGTACTGCACTTCTTAGAAACTTGTACAACGTACCATACCGAACACCTCATGCGATTATTAGCGATCCACGAGTCATCTTGCACGAATTTTTGTCACAGCTTAAATTCACTCCCCTATCTGTCATCTTACTAATTGATATCAGGTTCATATTGAGGCCCGGAATATGCATCACACCTGTAAGTGTCCTGACTGTCCCATCATTTATCTTCAACTTCACCTTCCCACGACCAATAATTTTCACTAGAGAGTTATCTTCTAATAAAACGTTTCCCTCATCAAAGGTTTCATACTCATGAAACTAGTCCCTGTAAGGTGTCATGCGAAAGGATGTTCATGTGTTAATTATCCAAACACTTCGATCTAATTGAGCCAAGAAAGATGTCATATTTAAGTCACCAGCATCATCATCATACTGGTTCTTATTTCTTGAAGCTGATATCTCACATGTTCACTTTTTTAGGGTTCATACTTTTACTTCTGCAATCCTTCTTTAGATGCCCGAGCTTCTTACATTTCAACCTAGATTTATCCCTACTTTTCGATCTTCCCCTAAACTTGGGTTTATCACCAAACCACTTGTAATCTTTATCATGGGTTTCCCCTCTCATAGATAAGGCCTCATTTGATGAGTTTTCTGTACCCTACCACCTCATCTCCTCAAATAGTAGGACTGCCACGATATTCTCAAATGACAGATCAGTCGTATCACTACCAATCGCAACTCTCAAGTTATCCCACGAATCATGTAGTGAATAAAATAGTGTAATAGACTTACTGCCATCCGTCACATCAATAGTGATAGACAATAACTGACCTATCAAAGTGTTGAACTCATGTAGATGAATAGAGAAAGAATCATCTTCAATCATCCGATGGTTGTACAACATCTTCCGCAGAAACAGTTTGTTTACCAGAGATTTACTCAGATAAAGGCTTTCAAGCTTCTTCCAGAGATCTTTCGCAGTCTTCTCTCCAGAAATATTTATTAGGACAAAATCGATCAGGCACAGTCAAATCAGACTTTGTACCTTCTGATAGAGCTTCTCCCACTCCGTGATGGCCGCTGTAGATGATTCCGAAACTACCACTGGCGATGCAGCCTCTGCCGTGGATGATGCCATTATGCTCATCGTATTCTTCAGCATCTGATCGACTATCTCTGTCCACAGATTCCTATCCACGAGCAGATCATCCATCTTCAGTTTCTATAACTCGAAGCTCTTCCTTCAGAACTTCTTGATTTCAATCTATGATCCAATCGACAACTCTGATCGTTAATCCTCGAATACAAAGCTCTGATACTAATTAAACGATTCGAGACCTGCCAATCACACGAATTATAAATAAAAAGAAAACAATACAAGATTTACCAAGGTTCACCCCAGAATAGGGCTATGTCTTGCCAAAAGATTATTTATAATGTATGCTTACAATGTGTGCTCAGTACATAAAGAGTATTTATAAGAAACTTAAGACGCTCTAATTAGGGTTTTCGCCCTACTGCAAAACCACGGCTATTCATGGGCCTAAACCCAAATCACCAAGCAAAAAATCAAACCCAACTCATGTATAGGGCCTAAATGTTTAAGAGGTGTTGCCCCCTAACCCCCGTCCGCTCACTGGGGAGCGGGACCCCGTGGTCATCGGGGGTTCTACAGATCTGGACCCGTTGAAGTATGCACCATCTCTAACACCTTCCCAATGATCTTGCATTTAAATAAATTGAATTTGGTAGGCAAAATATCCTTAGAAACTCCACACAAAAAGTGCTTAATTTTGTTGGGAATAGACAGGTTCCATAACCTTGTCCACATCCAGTCTCTATTAGTAGAAGAAGAGCACTCACCTCCCGTCAAAACATCATGCCATATCACCGATTTTACAGAGAATTTTCCATTGGGAGTTAATGCCTATATAAATCAATCTGGCTTACAAGAAGTGGTAAACTTAGAATTAAATTTGTTTCGAATGGGAGAAAACTAATCTGACCCTACCCTTATCCAACCAACCGGTTTGGTTATCTAGCAATTCACTCACGGTGGCATCAAATGATAATCTCGTAACCCATCAAAACCTCTTAACCAATTGGTGTAATTCCTCACATAAAGTAACCGGTAACCGGTAACCGAAACACACTCGTAATGTAAGTAGGAATGGATTGAGCTAGTGCTTTGCTCAGAACTTCTTTTTCTACCTTTGACAGTAGCTTTTCTTTCTAACCCTGAATTTTTTTCCCAACACGTTTTTTAATTGATTGGAATAACACCTTGACCTACCAATCATCATCGGCACCCCTAAATACTACTTGTCCAGTTGAATATTTTCCATCCCATGAGTTGTAACAGATTAGAGCGCATCACCTCCGAAATGTTTTCACTTAAAAAAACAATTAAAAAGCGAAGGTTTTAACTGAAATTTTCTGCAAACTTGAAAGTTTTATATCAAAATAAAAAATCCACATCGCTGATGCAAGGAAAAGGACTATAGACTTAATGATCGCAACACAAACAGATAAGCTGAAAACGACGCTGGCTGTTCTTTTTTTCCTGCCACCGACTGTTCACCGAATGACGGGCAAACAAACAAGGTGGCCCATAAATCGACGCCTCGTTTGACAACACTCTTATTTGGCTCTGGTAGAAAACCGAGGAGCACCGAGTTGCCTTTGACAACTGAACTGGGCCCCGAGGTTGATAAACAGGACAAGATAAGTATGATGCTACGCAATAAAAGTAGACATTCTTAAAAAAAAATCTTTATACCACAACCGATCAATAATTTTTGCTATCTTCAAGTCATTCTTAAAAAAATTCTTTTCTATTGAAAGTTATACGGAACTGAAATAAATTTATCAATAATTATGAAAAATTAAATAATAATTACATTAAAAATTTAAATATCAAAATATTATTTGATTTTATTATAATTATAAATAAATTTTCTCAAATATGTGAGAGAATAGACGAAACCAAATCCATAAAATCTACACTTACAATTTTTCTGAATGAAGGAGAAAGGATTAATTCCAGTAATTTTATAACGAGTTAAAAATTGCCTTTTGCGGTTTTGTCAGTTATTTCTGGTTTTTTTTTTTTTTTTTTTTTTTTACCGTTTTGAATTGGTTGCACAACGTAGCGAAAATCTCAGAAAAACCACTAGGTTTGTTCCCAGCTTCTGATTTCATAACTATATATCTTTTACTATCTAACCAAAAAAACCCAATTATTTCACAACAATGACATTCAAACCCCCCACAGGCCACAGGCCACAGCCTAATCTTTTAAGATGACATCTTTCGCTATACCCAGCAACGGTTGAATCGCCTCTGGAGAGAACTTCCTCGCGAACAGGAACAGGTCGCGCCGTTCGGTGACGGACGTATCAGAACCGTTGGTCCCGTCGTCTCCGTACCTCGGCCTTTCGTTCCTCAGCGCAAGTATCAAATCGGGCCCCACCTCGGACGCCGCGTACGTGCGCGGGTGACCGCCGTCGTTAACGGTCCAGTCCACGTGGGTAAGCGTGGCGGGCACGCTCCCCCGCGGTTCCTTCATGTGAATGAGGGTAGGGAAGTAATTTTCCTCAGGGTAACACGAGTCCTCGCGCACGCACGGTTGATTGAACTTGGGCCAAACCCTGCGGTCACTCACCACGAGCCTCGCGTGCCTGCGGGTCAAGACCCAGAACTGGGACCCGATCCGGAAATCCTCCAGCCTCACGTCCGGAAGCATCGCGTCGTCCCCACGCGCCGCCCACCTGTCGAAACTCCAGGGCTCGTCCTTGAGGATCTCGATGAAGCTCTTGGCGGAAGGGATTAGGGTTTTGTAGGTGAAGTTGAAGGAGTGGATGGGTATGCAAGATGGGGAGAGGAGGGCAAACATGGAATTCGAAGGGTCGTGAAGAAGCGCGTGGGCGAGTAAGCGACGCGCGGCGGAGGTTAGAGTTGGGGTGAATCGGAGGGCGGGTTTTGAATGGATGACCCGGTTACCGAACGCGCCAGAGAAAGGCGGGTCATAGTTGTAACTCGGGTCTGCGTGAATGTATATATTGAACAGGTTTTTTGGGGTCTCGTTAAAGTATAACTCCCAAAGGGGTGAAAAAGGGAGAGGTGATATAGTAAGAAACATGAATGCCAGTTTCTTGGGTGAACCAGGAGGTGGCTTCCGGTTGACCCGGGATGCGACCCGGAGGAGTAAGTCGTCATCTTCTGGAGGCGGTGGCGGTGGCGGTGGCGGTGAATTAGTGAGGATTTTGATCTTGAACTTTTTGCGGTTTTGGTCCTGTTGGAGGCTTTTAAGGGATTTAGGCAACAAAATGTGAAGTGGGTTTTCATGGTGGTTTCTGGCGGTGAATGTGGTGGTGGGACGGGGACTGGTGACGGTGAGGACGACGGCTAACGGCAAACAGAGAAGTAAAGCGCAAAAGAGTGAGATTGGGGTTGGAGACAGCATGGTTTTCTCTGCACCTATATAAGAGAGATTGTGATTTTTTTTCTTCCACGGAGAGAGAGAGAATCTAGAGGAAGGAGAGAGAGTGACTGATTTAGAAAGAGGAACTGGGATTTGGTGGATTCGCACTGTTTGCGCCTGAGACTGAAGTTGGCATTCTCCAAAACGGACAACTTCAAAGATGACAGAAACATCATGCTACCTCATCCTGGCCCGTCCACTTTCAACATCAAGTTCCATCGATTCAATCTAACGGCTGTAAATTCAGTTATACCATAAAAGCCCATAAAACTAAATTCTTTTTTGGATAAGTAAAAACATAATTATAACTAATGTTTTTTGCTTTTAAGCTATTAATAATTCCTTGGATAGCTTATCTCCGCCGTCCATCAAGCGAGAAGTACTTACAAGGGCTAGCTGGATAACATTAGTCATGACATATGCACAAGTGGCTCTCATGCGAACAATTTGGACCCACCAATCTTAGTTGGGGTGTGGTGCCGTACATGTATGCTTATGGGGTTATCTCCATTTTTCTACCAACCAACCACGTTATAAAAAAAACCCACAAATCCCCTAAAAAGCCGTTTAACCAACGGTGATCACGACGCAATTCCCTCAAAATACATTAGCCCAGTATAATCTTTTCACTATAATTCAAGGATATTTGTGTAAATTCTGCCAAATCAGATTTCACTACCCGATATAATAATAAAAAAAATTGCATACATAGAATATATAAGGCGAGCAGGAAGAATTTATGGAAGTTTCATCCTTGATCGTGAAGGATTGAAGGCCCCATGTATAGGCTTTTGAGTTGAAGGACTTATAAACGTATTTATAATTTTATAGACTTTTGAATTAAAGGAGTTATGAGCCCACTTATGGTTCTAATAAATTCAAGCCATTAATTTTTTGCAATTTTTAAAATAAAACAAGAATAAATGATTTAACATGGTTTGAAATTTTTTTGTTTGTTTACATTCAAGTAAAAATTTCAATGTTTTATTATCTTTTATTATCTTTTAATTACAATTTTTTTAAAAAAAAGTAAAGTTGACACAATCTATTTTACCAAATAAAAACCCAATAACTTCCACAACACCAAAAACTTTCAACATAACTTCAGTTATAAACTGATCTCTAATTTACAACATAAAAATAGTTCTTCTATTACAAGAAGTTACAAAATAAAAAATCAAAACTTGTCAAAATTGAATAGAAAATCTTTAGAATTTGAATGATATTATTATTTATATTTATTTAGTTTACATGTGATATCACAGCTTACATATATGAATTTAAAAACCTAATTCAAGAATATTAATAACCCTTTGAAGCTAAAATTTTGGAACTGAATGTATGCGTGAGTTTTAACAATTAACAACTAAAACAAAAGGTTGGGACTGAAAAGCATTTTGATCATGGATCGAATACTATTTGTTAATTTGCAGCTTAAGAAACCCTTGGTCTTGGGGCATGCATCACCTGGTATGAGTTCAATTGGCATTGTGGCTATACCCTTTTTCAACCAGTTGAAATTGTTGATGGTCACCCTCAATGCTTGTCCCACTTTGTTTAAGTGGTTGCCAGAACTGACTGACCATCTGTTAAAGTGGTTAGCAAAAGTCCAAGTTATAGTAGTTAGTTCATCCAGTTTTAGGACCTTCGGACGTTAACTGATTATCATATTTCAACCGAGCTAAAAACTAGCATTTAATGGACAGAAAACTAAGTTTACGTTGTCAATTAGAAACAAATAAGGTTATAAGCTGTCAATTAGAAACAAATAAAATAATTTGCGGACATCTATTTCTTACACGAATTAAACCATTAATTTAAGGGCGAAATTTAGCATCACATTCTTAAAAAAAAAAAAAAAAAAAAAAAAAAGAACCGTTGCATCTTCCGAATGACTCGGGTGTTCTTTTACTTGACAAATTTGGCAGATGACTCTTTGTATGGTAGGATCTCTTGGGTGGTTACCTTTTGTTATATGTGATAATTTGATGCTTGTACCCACACATATTTTATGAATTCATTCTATTAATTTTATGGAGATTTTTTTGAATTATTAAATTAATATATGAAATTTCTTTGTAATGTTCACATATATGATTTATGATACTTTCACAATACATTTTATTGTGAGCTTTGGTATATTAATTGTGTTTACATTTCAATATGCTTTATTTGTATTTATTTTTGTACATGAATAATTTATATGATTATTTTTTTAATTTTAGTTCAAGATTTGTTTTGCTTGTGCAATATATGTTTTAATTTTAATCCAAAGAAGTATATGTGGTTTACTATCTCATATTGAGATGATCAAATGTATACATGTTATTTTAGTATGTATGCATGTTGGGGTACGATATTTTATCAGTCTCGATTTGAAATAGTTTCATCAGTTGATGTGGATGGTTACCGTCAAAGTGGTCAATTCATTGATATTTATAGGGTTATTTCGTGTTGCTGTTATGGGATGTTTATTTGGGTTATTACATTCAATCATATATCTAAATGGAGTAATTGTGTGTTTTATTTCAGAGGTTGATATAAAACATTTGGTGGAATTTATTTTAGTCTAGATTGTCTTTCTATCCAAAAGTGTTAGGCTTTTCGAAAACTAAGATACGTTAATGTGTTGGTTTCATGTAAGAGATTTTACTTGCATGTTGCATACTCTGCCTAAAGGGGAGTACGTAATGATGCTCTGAGAATCTAGTTGTTGTAATTACCCTTCCCTTCTTATTAATATGTTTCTTTTTAGATGTCCTGAATAATTTTCATTGTCATTATTAAAGTTATGACTATGTCAAATAATAAAAGCAAGTCTACTTTCATAGGAGTGAAAAAAAAAATGAAAATTAAAAATGATAGAAAATATGTAGCTTTATTAAATTTTTTAAAACATATTTTCTAATTCATATTTGCTCAATTAGTGCACTTATCAACAATAAGTAAATTTTGAGCATGTGAAAATGTCATTTATCATTAGACACATAAGATGATAATAAGGATTAATGTGAGAAGCATGATTAGTTAATTTTTTTTAGTTCAATAAATATTTATTTCTAAAAATATTTTTTTTGTTCAATAAATATTTATTTATGAAAATATGTGATTAATTGTTTATTTATCGAAATTTTGCATATATTCTGAGAACTTATTTCACAGTAGATTATTTTAATGTGCTAAGTTGTTATTGATATGCATGTTATGAGAAATAATAAGATTGTTTTGTTAAGTTTAAGACCTATAGTAAGGATGCAATTGTTGATTGTTTGATGACTCATAAAGGTACATGTTGTTTAGAGTACTTGTTGTATGGTCACATGTATGTCTTTCGTTTTGCATTCATCTGTAGTTGTAAATGGCATTACTGTTTATTCCAGTTTTGGTAAATTTTATGGGTTGATATGGGTGTTTGCTGCCAAAGTAGCATGCTTATTGATACTTGTGGGATTTCACTAAAACATGTTGCGAGATTATTTCAATTGCATCATGCAGTTTCTTGCCCAAAGGGGGTAGTTGTGTGCTGTAATTTGTGAAAATACATAGAACACTATGAGAAGATGATGAGTCAGTTTAGAAGGTTTGTCTGCCCAAATGAGACAATTCTTTCGAAAACTGAGACACTATCTTCATATGCTTCATGTATAGAGTTTTTAAGTGTATATTGTATTATCTACCTAAAGGGGAGTTTATAACTATACTCTTAAAATATTTGTTCTTGAATATGTTGGTTATTACCCTTATACATTGCATTATTGTCTTGAATCGGTCTCATTTTCTATGAACAATAACCAAACAACCATTGAGATCCTGACTGGTTCGAATTACAAGAAATGGAAAGACGATGTTGAGTTTGATTTATGGCATAAGTGTCTAGGTCACATTTCTAGAGAGTTGAAAGACTTGTTAGGAATGATATATTACCCGCTCTAAATTTTGGGGATATGGAGACTTATGTTGATTGTATTAGGAGAAAGTTAACCAAAACCAAGAAGAAGAACTCAACTCGTAGTTTTGATCCTCTAGAAATAGTGCACACTGATATTAGTGGATCTATGTCACCTACCTTATGTGGAAAGAAAAATCTAAGGTTTTGGAAAAATTTAAAGTTTTCAAAGTTGAAGTTGAGAAATAACTAGGAAAACCCATTAAGATTGTGAGATCTGCTCAAGGTGGTAAGATGTTAATAGGAGCTTAAATATTTAAGCCCCTTAATTTACATTTGATAAGCTCTTTGTTTGCGTATTTTATTCTATTTTACTTCTTTTTGTGTTTTATGTGTTTTTTATAGGCTTGTGAAGAAAAGAAAGCATTCTGAAGCTTTAAAGGAAGAAAACTGAACATGTGGAAAGAGCTAGTGCGATCGAGCGCAACATAGCTGCGATCAAGCGCACAAGCAATCGCGCACACACATAGAAGGCTCGAGCGCACCCATGCGCTCGAGCACAGAAGCATGCGATCGAGCGCACACGCGCAGAGAGGCGGCATAGCCAGTTTTGGAAAGATTTCTTCCGGACCTATTTTGGAAATTAGGGTTTCAAGGCACCTTTAGAACCCTATAAATAGCCCTGTAAAACACAGAAACAGTATCTCCCTTTTGAGGAGCTTATCTTCCTTTTAGTTGACCTTTTGTTCGAGATTCGAAGCAGAGAGCTTAGGAGAGGAATTGACGACTCGTCTCCCGAGTCTTATTCGGTTTTAGTTTTATGTTTTTATTTAATTATGTCTAGCATGCTTAGTTTACTTAGTATGTGTAACTAAACTCCTATAGGGCTCGATTGAAGCCCTAGTTATGCTTTACCACATATTAATTCATTGATTATCTTTGCTATAGCCTTGTTAGAATATTCTACTTGATTAATACTTGTTTATATTTACATTCCTCATATGTATGTGCCTGATCAACGTATGCATGTGGTATGGATAGGTTAGTCGAATCAATTTGGATGACCGAGTCCTAGGTTCGACATTAGTAACAAAGGATATCTTATTCGGATTCCTGGGTTAATCAACATTGGAAACCGGGAGCGGACCAAGCCCTAGGTCCCGTGTGGTTGCCAATCTCCATAGCCCTTATGCTCTCTTAAGGAACAACTCAGTATACATCCATGCTGAATCCCTTAAGAGATAAAAGATATAGAGTATACGTCATGCCTTAATCGTTGCATAGGGAGATCAATAGCCTAAGGTGTGGGCCAAGCCCTTAGGTTGGCAACTATTAGATATTCATGATAAGGCTAGAGCACTGAAGCTTTAGCAAGTGGGAAAGTATAATTAGTGGTGGATATCGTAGCCCTATGATCTCATTACTGTTATTTACTCACAATCAAACTGTTATTTCTCTTTTAACTTGAAGAAACTAATTCTAAATAGAAATTCACCAATCCATGTGGAAATGATCTCGCACTTGCACATTATGTTACCACAGACCTTATGCACTTGCAAGTAAAACTAGAACGATTATTTGCATATTTATTTGAGTAGATAATCACACCAACAAGTTTTTGGCGCCGTTGCTGGGGATTGTGCTAAATTTCTTTTTGGAATTATTTTCGTTAGTTTTTTATTTATTTATTTAATTCTATTTTAATTTTATTCTGTTCCGTTTTATTTTTGTTTTTATCAAAAATCAGATTTATTCCTTCTTTTTATTTTCTGTTTTTATTCAGGTGTGCAGATGAGGAGTTTTTGTCCTCATTGCGATTTAGCACACTATTTGGTGCGATCGAGCACAATCCTAGTGCGATCGAGTGCTGTTCTTGGTGCGCTCGAGCGCAAAAGCTCCAGAGAGTACTCGATGCAGCAGTACTGAAACTGTTGCACTGAAGTTTTTCAACTAATTCATTCAAGGGAGAAGCACCAATGGCAGAAGCTAGATATGTTGCTATAGAGAGGAAGATAGATATGTTTGTAAAAGCCATGACTGCACGGAACAGCCCACCTAATCCACGAGCCACACAACTCAAGGTATGTACTTTATGTTCTCAATTTGATCACACTACTGAGACTTGCCATTCGTATTCATCTATAGATTCCGAGCGAGCGACCTACGTGAGACCAAACAGTGCTTATGCAAATACTTACAATTTTGGATGGAGAAACCACCCCAAATTCTCATGGAGCAATAATCAAAATGCTTTGAACTTTCAAGGGCAGAAAAAGAATTCCCAACCAGCAGCCCAATCAGTTCCGGAATCAAAGCAAAGTGACCTAGAGAATCTTGTGAGGCAATTGGCAAGTCAACAATAATAGCTGATGACTTCACAAGAGCAGTTTATGGCAGAGGCAAGACAATTCCGGACTGAGCAAAGAGAAATCATTGCAAAGCATGAACAAGCTATTCAAAGACTAGAAGTACAAGTGGGGTAAATTGCTAAAGAGTTGAGTGAAAGAAAACAAGGAGAATTTCTAGCTCATCACGTTGATCCATTAGAAACTACTCCTATCTATAGTTTCACAAGATCGAAAATCGAGCCCAAATTTAAGGATGTTACTAACGACATCATCAAAACTGTGCACCTCCTAGCAGCATCTCCAAAGCATCCAAGTAAGTACACCGATCCATTTGAACTTTATGTGATTACTAATACTATTTTTTTCCTTTCTATTGTCCAGGCACCATACTTGGAATTCAAGTAGTTGCCAGAGCACTTAACTTATGATTATATGGGAGAGAATAAGACACTACCTATGCTAGTTGCTGCCAATCTTAGTTTTGAGGAAAAATAAGGCTTGGTCCGGCTGAAGATGTTAAACTTAGCGCTCATAGGAGGCACCCCACAGCTTATCCTTTTATTTTTATTGTTTTTTTTTACATTTCTTGTTATTTATTTAATTTCAGTACTTTTTGTTTTCCCGTATTACGTTAGTTTTTTTTTTTTTTTTTAGGGATAATGTGTGCATCCGTTCAAGTTTGGGGGTGTGATATGAGCCATACTGGCCCAGCTAATTCTCCATCTCTCAGGTCAGATCTTTCCATGTTATTTACACATTGAGGACAATGTGTACTTTAAGTTTGGGGGTAGTGGGAGATACTATTTCGCACACACACACACTTGAAACACATGCACACACTAAGTCCCAGTTTTTTTTAGGAAAGATAAATGCATGTTCTTTTGGTAAAACAAAAATTTTGGTTGATTTAAAAATTTGATAACACTTCATTAGTAAGTTTAAATACTAGAACACATAGTCTTGTATTAGGAATTTTACAAAGTTAGTTATCTACCTCAAGGCACCTAAGAATTCACGAGTTTGATCCAAATTTGCACAAGCACATTAGCAGCATTTGTGTGGGGTATGACATATAATTCTTTTGTATATGTTTCCATAACCTAACTGTAATTGGATAACTTGTTAAAAAGAACACTTTGGCATAAGAAAAATAAAGAAAAATGTTCATCATGCAAAAAGAAAATAAAAAGCTTCTAATTATCATTAAAAAAAATTCCACTAAGTAACTGGGCCTCTTGCCTCAATAAGCAGTGAGTGTTCATGTCAAACGGTGGGAAGTAAGCCTTTAATGATCATAATAAAAATTTTCACTGAGTAACTGGGCCTCTTGCCTCAGTAAGCATTGAGTGTTCACGTCAAAAGGTGGGAATTTCATTTAGAAACATTAAAACCTGTTAGTTCCGTAGCCTTTTTTACTCGAGTTAGTACGTCCTTGGGGGTGTCTCTACACCTAATGCCCTAAAACCATCTGGTTTGGGAGTCATTGGCCAAACACTCGTTACAAGAGATAATTAGAAAGCTCGATGGAACTCAACATAGATGACCGAGTCCTGGGTTTGACATTAGTAACAAGGGATATCTTATCCGGATTCCCGGGTTAATCAACATGGGAAACCGGGAGCAGACCAAGCCCTAGGTCCCGTGTGGTTTCCAATCTCCACAGCCCTCATGCTCTCTTAAGGAACAACTCAGTATACACCCATGCTAAATCCCTTAAGAGAGAAAAGTGTTAGAGTATACGCCATGCCTAACTCGTTGCATAGGGAGATCAATAGCCTAAGGTGTGAGCCAAGCCCTTAGGTTGGCAACCATTAGATATTCATGATAAGGCTAGAGCACTGAAACTTTAGCAAGTGGGAAAGTATAATTAGTGGTGGATATCGTAGCCCTATGATCTCATTACTGTTATTTACTCACAATCAAACTGTTATTTCTCTTTTAACTTAAAGAAACTAATTCTAAATAGAAATTCACCAATCCTGTGGAAATGAACTCGCACTTGCACACTATGCTACCACAGACCTTGTGCACTTGCAAGTAAAACTAGAACGATTATTTGCATATTTATTTGAGTAGATAATCGCTCCAACAGGTGTCCTTCATGTCTTCTATTTTAGGAGAATAAGGTCGATTAATGTATATACCTAAAGGCCAGTGGGAGTAAATTTATTTACCTGGTTCTTTATGTGAATGATGTTTTGCTTACTAGTAATGATCTTGGGTTATCGCATGACACAAAACAACTGTTGTCCAAGAATTTTGAAATGAAAGATCTTGGTGAGTCGACCTTCAGGGCTTGTTATGGTTGATTTCATCTCTAGACCACTGGTGATATATTGTGACAATAGCTCTACTGTGTTGTTTTCAAAGAACAACAAGAGTTGTAGTGGTTCTAAACATATTGAGCTCAAATACCTTACAGCCAGAGATTTGGTAAAGCAAAGAGACATTATTGTTGAGTATATTCAAACGAAGAACATGATTGTTGATCCCCTAACCAAAGATTTAAGACCCATTGTTTTTTTTTTTTAAAAAAAAAACATGTTGATAGTATGAGTGTTTTAGATTCTTTTGATGTACTGGGTTAGTGGGAGTTATTTATGTTTTAATATTTTTAGTTATTGGATTTTTGTAATTTTTTAGCTTTTCGTGTTTTGGGTACGATAGTTGGATATTTTGATATTAATTAATGATCATTATACATATTTTCATTCATATTGTGTTATCTTTTCTCTATATATGTATAAATGCATTTGAACGTATGACATGTCATATTGTGGAAACTTAAAACTTCGTGTTAGTTTTGAGTTTTGTTTGGTATATCTCGTAGTTGACACCTTGATAAAACCTCGAGGTATTTTGATTGGAGACATACCATGTTATTCATGACTTCTTTAGCTTACTAATAGGCATATTGTACAGAGAGTCATGTTGATGACTAACAATGAAAGTAGCACATTATTTGATCACCATGTGGGATACTATTTTCTTGTTACACTACCACATTGGATCCATGTCAGTAGAACCATCTGCATGCGTAACCATGGATTGGTCTTCTGTGAATAATAGAGCAAAATGTGTCACGGGCTAGATTTTTCCCATCCTAACCTGTGCGGAACTAGTCATGGCAAATTCGTTTGGTTTTGACTAGTAAGCCTTTCACTAAAGAAAATCTAAGTAAGAAGATAATTTATAAGAAAAGGGTTTTAGAAAAGAAGAGAATATAAGAAGAAGATATGCCCTCACATTGTAGGTATTATTAAGATGTTGGAAAAATATGAAGTGTTTACAATGAGAGGGTAATCGACCTTTATATAGGAAAACCCTTAGAAAAGAAAATGAAAGTAAACCAGTACTACTTTTACACTCAATAGGAAATTCTAATACTACTATAACAAGTTACATAGAAAAAAGGAAAGTAGAAATCCTAAGAGAACAAGGTAAAGAGAGCTATTATTCTACACAGGCACTCTACTGAGGCAGTGTTGACTGGGCCTAACGTTGGACCTATTGGGCTGGTGCACTACAGGCTTATTGGTGGTGTTGTTACCGTGTCTAAATCACGTGTGTCATCTCCATTTCTTGTGCACATTTGATATTTGGGCTTCTGGACTGATCTTCCTGTTGGGCACAACATGCGCACTACTTGGGCCAGATTTCATGTATCCACGTATAGGTCGTGTGCGCAATGTCCTGAGCTTGTGTGCGTTCTTGATTTAGGTTTCTGGGCTGGTCCTGGATCTGAACGCATTAGACGCACATTTGTCTTTCAAATTTGGGCTCGTGATAAATTGTTGCCATGATTCCATCTATGGTGTTTTCATGGGACCGGGTCGTTTAAGATGTCTTAAAGGACCAAATTGTTTTTTAAATGTGGCCACAATAAAATCAAGTTGTCTGACATAGGAGTCATTTTAAATTGAGTAACGTGTTTTAAAATTTTGTGAGCTATAATTAGTGTTACCCAAGTGGGAGAATTTCAAAAATTTTCTATATGTGCTACCACTAATTATAGTGGTTTTGGTTTTATAAAATCGGGTCAGTGAATTTGGTCCAATGAAAATAGTATCATAGCCTATATGTTATTAATTGGTGATTATATGGTTTGAGCTTGTACACATCTTAATATTATTAATGTGGGTCAGCAGCTAGTGTAGGCTTTAGTCCAATATGGCTCGAAGACAGAAGGACCCATTTGGACTCTCAGTAACTAGGGTTATTGATGTGTAAATAAACAAGCTAGGTCCCCTCTTTGGCTTCCAGTATGTCTGAGTATTCATTTTCTATTCATATGAGAAAGCTGCTATTGTGGGAGTACAAAGAGAAAGACCTAACCTTGATCAAGCTTCTGCTGTGCGGTAATTCAAGTTTCTGCTGTAATGATAGCTCAATTAGGTATGTGATTTACAAATGAAATTATAAGTGTTCTACTTTCATATGTGATGATATTATTTATGTTTATTTAGCCTACAAATGTGACTTAGGTTGTACTATTTCACATTTATCATAAGGACATGGATGCTTGCAAAGTTTCAAAACATAAAAATATAGAACCAACTCTTTTTCACATAAAAAAAATTAAGTCATCGTTTAAAGCATTGTTTGATAATAAGGGTGGACTCAAGCTGAGCTTTTATCAAGTTATTTGAGTTCGAGCTCGGTCAAAACTCGGCTTGATCGAGCTCGAAACGTTAAGGTTCAGTTTGAAAGGTTCTTAAACAGTTCGATAAGAGCCAATATTTATATTAAATTAATATTTTTACTTATTAAAATTAGAGTTCAAGCTCTAGCTCGAGCTCAAATGGGTAATTTAAGGCTCGAGCTTGAGCTTGAATAGACTCGTTTGTTATCGAGCTTAAGTCGAGTTGAGCTCGAATCATCAAAAAATTGATCGAGCTTAAGCTGGAGCCTAATTTTTTAGCTCGATTCGAACTCTAGTTCGAGCTTGTACATTTTAAGTCGAGTCAAGCTTGAGCCTGTTCATTAAGTCGATTCGAGCTTGAGTTTGTTCATTTTAAGTCAAGTCGAGCTCTATTTGGACTCGGCTCGAGTCCACCCCTATTTGACAAGACCAATGTTTAAAAAGGCGGAGTCTGGGCGCGCCCAAAGGTGAAACTGGGCTAAAACACCCCAAGACTTGAAACCTTGGGCGTATCTGTTGCTGGGCGTGCATTTTTCGGGTCTGGGCATGTAACAACCCATCCCGGGTTGGCCACCCCCGAGACGGTGTCATCACATTTTGAAAATCTCAGCACGACACATATATGCAACAATAAAAATAACACCAACAGAAATTTTTACTTAAATCATCAACACTCAACAGGGGAGATATATTATTATGATATTGACTTAAACATTTTACACAACGTAATATACATAAATATTTAAAAATAAATTTTTATTTTATTTTCTCAATAGTCTGAGGATGTGGACATGTACGTGGCTTACAGAAAATGATTTCATCTGAACCTCAACTCACCAAATTATATGTCCTGCCTGTTACCTGAAATCATTGTACAATGAGGGATGAGCTTCACAAGCTCAGTGAATTAAATTTACTAGAAGTATTCAATTTGTATAAATAGTCATTTAATATTTAATCAGTTATATCTCATATGACTGGATAATAGCATATAGTCTAACATTTAAATAGTTTCTATCATATCATACTTCTATGTTTCTTTCTCACCATAATTTTCCCTCTGTGAGACTCATTTATCTATAAATAAATGCATAATATCAACAACACTTCAGTAATACAATCAACATGTAAAACTGATGCAATGCATAAATTATTATTAGGGAACACCTTCTCACATGTCGACATGTTTTTATCTTAGACCGGCCCTCTCCCGGTTCTTTCATTTCTAGCATATACCGGTTGTCACGGTATTTATTTCCAGCATATACTGGCTGCCACGGTTTTTTTATTTTTATTTTCAGCATATACTGGCTGCCACGGTTTTTTTTTTTTTTATTTTCAGCATATACTGGCTGTCACGGTTTTCCTTTATTTCTAGCATATACCAGCTGTCACGGTTTTTCAATTAGACCGGCCCCTTTTCGGTTCTTTTATTTTATACACATGCATATGAACAATGACATGAAATATGCATATGAACAATAATATAAAAATACATGAATTCAAATATTAAATTTAGCTATCATGTCTTTCCTCAAATTTCTACTTGATAAATTTTATTAATTTCTTCTCCTCATATATCACATCAATTTATCAACCATAACTTGTCAATAATTTTATTTATCACCATCATTATTAAATCGACTATGATGAGAGAAAAATATTGCATATTTTGGCCACTTAATTTACATTTGTTAGCTTAGGATTTTGTTACTTTGAGTTGTTTTCGTTGTTTGTCAGGTTTACAAGAACTGGGAAAGGAGTTTCACTAAAATTGCCAGAATTGCCCGTACAGATCAATCATCTTTGAAAATTCAACTATATTGATTCAAGAAGAACCAAGATATGAGCCATATATGCTTAGAAAGATCCAGAAGTCTATTTTCTGGAGAATTTTACGGCTCATAAAAATGATTTTTCTACAAAAAGTTATGGCCGTTTTAGTAGACAAAGGTCAAGCTGTGCAGGCTGTGCGGGATTTCAGCGTGAACAGAAGTTTTGAAGGGCATGTGAAGACTTAAATCCCACATCCCACATCGGTTGGAAACACATTTCTATATCCCACATCCCACATCGGATTGAAAACACATTGCACTCGTGGTATTTGCCTACATAAGACCCACTCCACTTCATCAGTCAGTGTACAATTCCTGAGCCACTTTGGTATTTACTGGTGGACGTCCGCTAGCATTCTGGTGGATCTCGAAGGCTTTGTCACCACAAGGGGAAGCGTCGCCCGTCAACGAGTGGAATTTCTCCCATATAAAGTTATTTATTTTTTTCTTTACATTTAGTTGTTTTAGTTTAAATGTTTAGCACTTTTATTATGAATTGTTGTTTCATAGTTATGAGTGGCTAGACTCTTCAGCTAAGATTGAAGATAAAGCCTCGCCATTGTTTGGCGTAGTAGTTCAGATTTGCTTGTACAAATCTGACAATTTTTAGTATAAATGTTCTGTCAATTATTTGAGTTAATCTTATAATTGATTGAGTTTAAATTGTCTGTTGGATATTCCTTGTGTTTCATCTGATGGATACATTGAATGCTTTTCGATTAAATTGGATTTCCTTTGTGATTTGTTGAGAGCGGATACATTGGATGATTTTGGTTTAGTTGGGATATTCTTTGTTTTTTGTCTTATAGTCGGATTCATGGAATGTTTTGATAGGCTATATTTTTAGAACATATATGCTTAACTTCGGTGGGGTGGATTTGGAAACCTTAGTGTTTTAATTATTAGTTTTTAAAAATCAATTTAGTTTAATTTTAATTTCTTTTGCAAATTATCATCTGAAATTCGGAACTAGGTTAAAATAGAGTTAGTTTAGACTAAATTATATTTTCACAACGCAATTCCCTGTGGATTCGACCTCGCACTTGCACACACTATATTGCAAACGACTCGTGGTGACAAAGCCACGAGTCGTTTGCAATATAGCATTGTGCAAGTGCGAGTTCGAATCCACAGGGAATTGCGTTGTGAAAATATAATTTAATCTAAACTAACTTCATCTTAACCTAGTTCCGAATTTTGAATGATATTTTGGAAAACAAATTAAAACTAAACTAAATTGATTTTAAAAACTAATAATAAAAACACTAAGGTTTCCAAATCCACCCCACCGAAGTTAAGCATATATGTTCTAAAAATATAGCCTATCAAAAATTCCATGAATCCAACTATAAGACAAAAAACAAAGAATATCCCAACTAAATCAAAAGCATCCAATGTATCCGCTCTCAACAAATCACAAAGGAAATCCAATTTAATCGAAAAGCATTCAATGTATCCATCAGATGAAACACAAGGAATATCCAACAGACAATTTAAACTCAATCAATTATAATATTAACTTAAATAATTGACAGAACATTTATACTAAAAATTGTCAGATTTGTACAAGCAAATCTGAACTACTACGCCAAACAATGGCGGGGCTTCATCTTCAACCTTAGCTGAAGAGTTTAGCCACTCATAACTATGAAACTACAATTCATAATAAAAGTGCTAAACATTTGAACTAAAACAACTAAATGTAAAGAAATAAATAAATAACTTTACATGGGAGAAATTCCACTCGCTGACGGGCGGCGCTTCCCCTCGTGGTGACAAAGCCTTCAAGATCTACCAGAATGCTAGCGGACGTCCACCGGTAAACACCAAAGTGGCTCAGGAATTGTACATTAAAGATGAAGTGAAGAAGGGCTTATATAGGGAAATATCACAAGTGCAATATGCTTCCAATCCGATGTGGGATACTGCAGATTCCTGTTTTTGCTCTTTGATCTTCGTCTACTAAAACTGCCATAACTTTCTCTTGAAAAATCATTTTATTGATTCGTAAAATTCCCCAGAAAATAGACATCGGGATCTTTCCAAGAATATATGGCTCATCTCGTGGTTCTTCCTGAATCAATACAGTTAAATCCTCAAAAATGGCTGATCTGTCACGCTGAAATCATGCACAGTCTGACCTTTGTCTACTAAAAATGCCATAACTTTCTCTAGAAAAATTATTTTATTGATCCATAAAATTCCCCAGAAAATAGACATCTGGATCTTTCTAAGGATATATGGCTCATCTTCTGGTTCTTCCTAAATCAATACAGTTTAATCCTCAAAAATCGCTGATATGCACGAGCAATTCTGGCAATTTAGTGAAACTTCTTTCCAAGCTTGTAAACCTGTAAAACAACGAAAACAACTCAAAGTAACAAATTCCTAAGCTAACAAATGTAAATTAAATGGCCAAAATATGTAATATTTGGCACTCATCAAATACCCCCAAACTTACAATTTGCTAGTCTATTAGCAAAACAAAATAATAAAAATAAAACCTAAATGAAAAACAAAGAACATAAAGATAAGTTCATCACTCATGGTATCCAAAAATTTAAGGAGCACACATCACCATGATATTCATTCATGAGCAAGCTTAAAAAAATAAACCCATCTTCGCAATGAATAGAAAAGTTAAAATCTAATTACTTACAAAAGGCAGGTTAAGGCATCACAAGTCTGATACTATGTAAAGTGAATTAGCATATAGAAATGAAGCTTCCAAGTGACTCCAATGTGTAAAGTCTCCATGTCTCAAGATTCACCAAATTTCCCATCAGAATGAACAAAAATGGCATAGTTTTTATATTCTTCTTTTTTTTATATAAAAGGCTCTGCTATGTTTAATTCCCTTAAGCTTTCTAATTGACCCATGTAGCGAGTGTTGAGTCAATGACTCCCAAACCATATGGTTTTAGGGCATTAGGTGTAAAGACACCCCTAAGGACTTACTAACTCGAGTAAAAAAGGCTACGAAATTAAATCGGCCTTAATACTACCAAACAAAATTTCACCTTTTGACGTGAACACTCACTGCTTACTGAGGCAAGAGGTCCAGTTACTCAGCGGAAAGTTTATTGATAATGAATTTTTTTTTTATTATGCTTTTCTATGCCTAAGAGTTCATCCAACAAGTCATCCAGTTTCAGTTAAGATAAGGAAAAATACACATTAAAATCACGTGTCATACCTCACATAATTTGTGCTAATGTGCTTGTGTTAGATTATATCAAACATGTGAATTCTCAAAATGTCTAAAGTAAGTAATTAAATTTTAAAAATTTATCACCAGATCATGTGTTCAAAATGTTAAGCTCACCAATGACATCACATCACAGAAAATGTTTAGATCAACCAAAATTTCACGATAACATTAGCATGCATTTATCTCTACGACGAAAAGACAACAAATTAGGACAAAGTGCGTGATGTGTCTCCCATACCCCCAAACTTAAATTACACATTGACCCCAATGTGTGATTAATATGAAAAGAGCTGACCAGAGATATGGAGAACTATCTGGACTGGTATGGCTCATAGCATGCCCCCAAACTTGAACTGAAGTACGCATTGTCCCTGAAAAAAAAAAAAAAAAAAACTGGAAAACAAAAAATACTGGAAACAAACATTAATTATAAAAATGCGAAATAATAAATAAACAGAAACGATAAGCTGTGGGGTGCCTCCCATGAGTGCTAAGTTTAACGTCTTCAGCCAGACCCAACATTAGTAATCGTGCCCAACGAAATGCTCCGCCATCTGATCAATAAATGGGAATGAAAAATGATCAGGCCTAGTGGCAGCATTCAATTTACGGTAGTCTAGACACTTTCTCCATCTTGACTACACTCGAGTTGGAACCAACTCGTCGTCTTTATTTACTACCGTCAATTCAGCACGTTTGGGCACGAATTTAATCAAGCTCACCCCCTTGTGATCAGAGATGGGATAAATGATCCCTGGCTCTAACAGCTTAATATCTTCTGCCCTCACAACCTCTTGCATAGCAGGGTTGAGCCTTCTTTGTGGCTCCCTCGATGGCTTGGCATTCTCCTCCAACTGTATCGTGTGTATTACCAATGAGGGGTTGATTCCCTTGACATCCTCAATAGTCCAGCCTATTGCTTCCTTATGCTCTCTTAAGACGTCCAATAATTTCTTCTCTGGAGTATCACCCAAATCTAAAGCTATCATTATAGGCAAAGAATCTGCTGGACCTAGGAACTCATACTTAAGATTATCCGATAAAGGCTTAAGTTCCTTATTGGGGGGTTCAGGTGTTGTGGTTTCCTCCGTCTCACTGATCTTTGGAGGAGCAGACTCCAAAGTAGCATTTGCTTGCTCAAACAAGTTATCTAAATCCAAATCGTCTGCAAATTTAGCAAAGCATGCCTCCAAAATGTCCTCAAACTTCTTTTCTTTCTTGGGCGCTTGTAGTCTCTCAGGGTAAGGTGTTTTAGGTAAAAACAACCTAGAGAGATCATTAATAATAGATGTGGTTGTAGATGGCTCAGCATCTCTCTTCTCATTGTTGCCACTTTCTTGCCCTTGGTGCATAACAGGGTTCTCTTCCACTTGATTGTGCACTTGTCTCCCAGACCTCAATGGGATAATTGATTGCACTTGTTCCTGCCAATGCATAGGAGTTAATAAATTTCCCACCGCAAACTGTTCCTTTGGGTTAGGATCAGTTTGACTGAGGAACGTTCCTTCCTCTGCTTCACCCACGTAACTTGCGATTTGATCAATTTGACTCTCTAGTATGGCAATCGCTTGGGTTTTTTCTATTGTTGCACTCATCACTTCACTCATAGAGTGGCTAGTCGTTTTCATGAAATCATTTAGAACGTCCTCTAATGACTGTGAAATCGACGCTGGCGCTTGAATGAGAGCTTGGTAAGCGGGTGATGGTGCTGGATAAGCTGAGTGACCATAACTTGGAATTGGTGGCGGAAATTCGGGAGGGTATTGATTGTGAGCATGATAAGGATCTCCTCCCTGATTCCTCAGTTGGTTCTGCGTCCATGAAACATTAGAGTGGTCCCACCACCCTGGATTGTATGTTTCAGAGTAAGATCCATTTGATTGCCAACAACACTCATTGAAAGCATTCATTTGTTCCATGGGATACTCGGCAAACGCCAGCATTGATGGACAATTCTGTGCTAAATACAGAGGACTAGCACAGATGGGACAGCTATCAACATTGAATGTGTTAGCAGCATTGAAGGACGGGCCGGTCATTTTAATGAAATCCTTGAAGGCGTCCTCTAAAGACTGTGAAACCGGCGCTGGATTCATCTACATTTTTTTTTTAAAATTAAATTAAATTAATTTTTTTTTTTAACTAACTAGTAGAAAAATAAAATTAATTCAAACAAAAAATTTTCACAAACCAAACAATTCCCCGGCAACGGCACCAAAAACTTGTTGTGAGTTTTAATTTACTCGCAAGCGCACGAGTCGTTTGCAATATAGTGTGTGCAAGTGCGAGGTCGAATCCACAGGGAATTGCGTTGTGAAAATATAATTTAATCTAAACTAACTTTATCTTAACCTAGTTCCGAATTTTGAAGGATATTTTGGAAAACAAATTAAAACTAAACTAAATTGATTTTAAAAACTAATAATAAAAACACTAAGGTTTCCAAATCCACCCCACCGAAGTTAAGCATATATGTTCTAAAAATATAGCCTATCAAAACATTCCATGAATCCAACTATAAGACAAAAAACAAAGAATATCCCAACTAAACCAAAAGCATCCAATGTATCCGCTCTCAACAAATCACAAACAAAATCCAATTTAATCGAAAAGCATTCAATGTATCCATCAGTTGAAACACAAGGAATATCCAACAGACAATTTAAACTCAATCAATTATAAGATTAACTCAAATAATTGACAGAACATTTATACTAAAAATTGTCAGATTTGTACAACCAAATCTGAACTACTACGCCAAACAACAGCAAGGCTTCATCTTCAACCTTAGCTGAAGATTCTAGCCACTCATAACTATGAAACTACAATTCATAATAAAAGTGCTAAACATTTGAACTAAAACAACTAAATGTAAAGAAATAAATAAATAACTTTACATGGGAGAAATTCCACTCGCTGACGGGCGGCGCTTCCCCTCGTGGTGACAAAGCCTTCGAGATCCACCAGAATGCTAGCGGACGTCCACCGGTAAACACCAAAGTGGTTCAGGAATTGTACATTAAAGATGAAGTGAAGAAGGGCTTATATAGGGAAATATCACAAGTACAATATGCTTCCAATCCGATGTGGGATACTGCAGATTCCAGTTTTTGCTCTTTGACCTTTGTCTACTACAACTGCCATAACTTTCTCTAGAAAAATCATTTTATTGATCCATAAAATTCCCCAGAAAATGGACATCGGGATCTTTCCAAGAATATATGGCTCATCTCGTGGTTCTTCCTGAATCAATACAGTTAAATCCTCAAAAATGGCTGATCTGTCACACTGAAATCATGCACAGTCTGACCTTTGTCTACTAAAACTGCCATAACTTTATCTAAAAAAATCATTTTATTGATCTGTAAAATTCCTCAGAAAATAGACATCCGGATCTTTCCAAGCATATATGGCTCACCTTCTGTTTCTTCCTAAATCAATACAGTTTAATCCTAAAATCGCTGATCTGCACGAGCAATTCTAGCAATTTAGTGAAACTTCTTTCCAAGCTTGTAAACCTGTAAAACAACGAAAACAACTCAAAGTAACAAATTTCTAAGCTAACAAATATAAATTAAATGGCCAAAATATGCAATATTTGGCACTCATCAGGCTCATTATTCTAATAATATTTCTTTCCACATAATAATTTTCTACATGTGTAATATTCATATCATACCTATCAATCAAATTTTTATCTACCACCAAAGCATAAGCTAAAAATTTATTTTAATATTATCACTAGATATTTCATTTTTATTTAGATTACTTAAAGTAAATCTAAATCACCACGTAGCACTTAGAGCTACCCGTGGATCACCTCCTTGCCTTTCCTGTTCCTCTCAGCAATTGCCCCCGGTTGCTGATCGTCAACACCTGACATAATATTTATATTAAATTTCTAATTTAGTTTTCAATTCTTCCTAATTTATACCCTTTGAAAATTTCCACTTTGAATTCCGGGAACTTTTATGTATGCTAAAATTCAAAAAAAAAAAAACTTCATGTTATTGCCTTCTTTTTTTCTTAGCGCTTCTCGTGATTCTCTATAAAATTATCCCGTAAACTCCTTCAAAATTTTGCTCTTTCAACCTTTCTTTCGGTCCTCAAGTGTTTAAAGAAATAGAGTAGTCTGTATTGAAGAAGTAAGAAAACCAAAGATTTGCTAAGAAAAATTAAAGTAAAGCAAAATGTGTGTGTGTATATATATAAAAAGTAAAACCGTCTGTTGCAAGAGACAGTTGTTAAACATGCAAATTGCATGCAATTTTTGTGACAACACCTGGACTCCATGTGTTGTCCACGTTTTTTCAAAAAAAAAATTTAAAAAAAATGTTTTTTTCTTTTTCCTTCCCATTATATTGTTCACGATTTTTTTTTTTTTGCCATTTTCTTTTTAACTACACCTCCACATATCCATTTTTTTTAAAGAATTGTTTTATTCAAATAATAATAAACCTTTCACATATATTTTATTTTAATTTCATATTATATTTATTAAATTATTTCTTTACCCTTACTTTACGATTACAGATATTACAGGGTGTTCACCCAGACCTGAGGCATACTCCTTTGACGCCTCGGGCGTCCGGGCGTACGGCTAATGCATTTTTTTTTTAATTTAGCAACCTCAAAATGATGTCATTTTTGGTTAAATTAAATCAACCACATTTAACCAAAACAATGTCGTATTAATAAGCCCTTAGTCCCTTACCCATTTAGTCTTCTTCCCTGAAGTCACATCTTTGAAAACACTCAGCGTCTCTGCCAGTGAAGCTCAATCCTTACTCCAATCCAAGCTCTCTTCGTCTCTCTCTCTCACTTGTCCATCCATACTCCATAATTATCTTAGGTAAGTCATTTATACTGTGCTTTCAAGTTACAATTTATGTGAACAATAACTGAATCAGGTCTTTTAGGTTTAAATTATATAAATTTAGGGTTTTTTTTCAAAATGTCAAAGCTTTACTTTTTAATTCTTGTTGAATGAACTTATTAAAGCGCCTTTATTTATGCATAAAAATATTTTGAATAATACTAAGTTATGAGAGTTTTTTATGAAAGGAATAATATGGTAGGTTTTCTATATGATGCTATGTATCAGCTCAGGGAGGCAGAAGAGGTTGAATTGTTTGTACCTTAGTTTTCTTATTAATTATGAAAACAACCTACATATATCTTTTTCCGACTACCCAGCTCTTCCCATCACTGAAACTTCCCTGGTAGACCATTCTCTTTGCAATCAATACTCTGGCTTGGGTTCGTTTGCATCACATTCAAATGCTTATGTTTTGTTGCTGCAATATCTAGTAATCTGATTCTTAGTATCAATGAAAAGATAATTACAGTCTTCTTTTCAATTGCTTCATCTTGTGGTGATTGGTAATAATGCTTGTAGTTGTAGGTACACTTACTACTAGAGCTTTAAAAGGGCAAGGAGTTGGCTGCTTCCAAGACCAGATCAAACTGCCTCTTGGGAAAACATTAGACATTATCAGTGTAGATACTGGCTTACTACAGGTAGGTACTTGTATCTTAGATTTCTACATTTTAAAATTTGAGGATTATTGAATCTAGTTGGTATTGCGGTATAAGAAGAAAAAGCACCTGCACTATCCTTTAAAATGTTTAAGCTCCCACTTTTTGTGTCATCTCACCACTCATACCTTTGACTTAATTTTTTTAGTAGTTTGGAACTTTGGATTATGTAGTATGTGGCTGCTATACTGAGTAAGAAAATTTTATCAAAATTCCCTAATGCTCATCAAGCCAGTAAGGAAGTTTAGAAATGTCCAAAGTTCTACAATTCTTCTAGAAGTTTTTGATTTATTAATGATTGGTGTTTTAATTTGGGAAAATACTTTTCTTTTATTTAGTGGTATATGTTGATGTTTACACTTAACACACTATTTATTTTCTGAGTAGCAATAGAGCATAAACCTGTTAGTGTAAATGGTATTATATTATTATTATTATCATCATTTTTTTTTCCTCTAATTCTGGCTTCTTGTGAAAATTTTAAGGACACAATGCTTATGGGATCATCAAGTGGCAACGAAAACACTCAGTTAAATTGGCTTCAAGGATTTTAGAATAAATCAGTCTATATCATAATTGGGTGTTAGCCTGTTAATAGTTTAGTTATACTCTGGGGTTCATGATCTTAAGCACTTTCAGGGTTTTAAAATTCAGTGGAAATTGAGAATACTTTGGAATGCCATTGATACAAATTATGAATCTATAGTTCTTTGATAAGTTCTTAAATATTCATATTTAAGCCCCTTAATTTACAATTGTTAGCCTATTTGTTTATGTATTTTAGTATATTCTACTTCATTTTTGTGTTTTTTATAGGTTTTTGAAGAAAATATAGCATTTTGGAGCTCTAAGGAAGAAAACTGAAGATTTGGAACCAGATAAGTGCAATCGAGCACACAGTTTCTATGATCGAGCGCACAAGCACTCGTGCTCACACCTAGAAGGCTCAAGTGCACCATGCGCTCGAGCGCAAAAGCATGAGATCGAGCGCACACGCACAGAGAGGCGGCAGAGCCAGTTTTGGAAAGATTTCTTCAGGTCTTATTTTGGAAATTAGGGCTTCGAGGCATCCTTAGAACCCTATATATAGGCTTGTAAAACACAGAAACTTGACTTTTGATTTTGCTTTGAGTTGTAAGCTTTGGAGAGGAATTGACGACTCTTCTCCACAGTGTTTTTCGGGTTTATTCTTTTCTACTTAGTTTATATTATGATGATGTTTAGCATAATCAAATTGTGTAACTACCTCCTTAATAGGGCTCAATTGAAGCCCTAATTATGCTTTTCTATATATGAGTATTGTTGCCTTTGCAAATAGCCATGTTATGATGCTTTAATTGATTAATATCTGTTTTATTGAATTCCTTATATGTGTTTGTCTGATCAACGTATGCATGTGGTATGGATTAGTTAGTTAGATCAATCTGGATGACCGAGTCCTAGGTCTAACAATTGTAACAGAGGAAATCCATGCCGGATTCTTGGGTTAATCAACATGGGAAAACGGGTGTATACAACATGCCCTAGGTCTCGTGTGGTTGTCAATTTCCACAGACCTTATGCTCTTTTAAGGAACAACTCAGTACACCATGTTGAATCCCTTAAGAGACAAAAGAGTTAGAGTATACACCATGCCTAACTCGTTGCTTAAGGAGATCAATAGCTTAAGGAGCAGACCAAGCCCTTAGGTTGACAACCATTAGGTACTCATGGTAGGGCTAGAGCATTGGCACATTACTTATTGGGAAAGTGTGATTAGTGGTGGATATCAAAGCCCTATGTTCTTATCATTATCAATTTAGACTCAATATTTATTTCTATTATTTTACATTGTGAAACTGATTCTAAAACGAAATTCACCAATCCCTGTGGAGATGATCTCGCATTTGTACACTATGCTACTGTTGACCTTGTGCACTTACAAGTAAAACAAGTTCGATTATTTGCTTAATAATATAGGTAGATAATTGCACAACAAGTTTTCGGCGCCATTGCCGGGGATTGTATTAAATTTCTTTTTAGGATTATTTTCATTTATTGTTATTTTTATTTTTTTTGTTATTATTTTGTTTTATTCTGTTTCTTCAAAACCTAATCAATTATTTTCATTTTATTTTCTGATTCAAGTACTGCAGCAGAAGCTCTCTGAGGCATTGCGATCGAGCACACTCCTTGCTGATATTTGAGCGCACTCCTTGCTGCGATCGAGCGCATTTGAGGCAGAGGCTACCCGAGTAGCAATGTTAAATTGCTGCATTGAAGCGGTTTTTGCTGATTCATGCAAGGGCTTCGATCCAGGCATCCTACTTTTTTTCCCCTCGATACAAAGCTTGAGCAGACCATTCAACGAAGGCTTAAAGACAACTCTGAAGAGGTAGAAGAAGAATTCGAGGAAGAAGCATCAATGGGGAACAACTAGAAAACCAACAACCACCTAAGCGAAGACCTATGAAGTAATTCTTCATCCCACGGAACCTTGACCAGCCATCTTACATTGCTTATCAACCAGAGGTGGAAGACAATTATTACATATCTCCACAGATACTCAGTGAATTGACTCACTTTAGGGGTACATCTAATGAGGATCCACACTTGCACCTTCGAGAATTCTTTGATCTCTGCAAGTTCCAGCATATCCGAGGCTTAGACCAAGAGGGAATCAGGTTAATTCTTTTCCTTTTTTATTAAAAGATAATGCTCAACTATGGTGCAATTCATTGCCTGCGGTTTCTATCCACACTTAGGAAGAGTTGGCTAGCAAGTTCCTAAAAAAGTGTTTCCCAGCCCAAAAGATGAGACAATTGAGGAATGAGATTCAGTCCTTCCAACAAAAGGATGGAGACCTGTTCTTTGAGGCATGGGGACATTTCAACGAGTTGCTACTTAAATTCCTACATCATAATCTACCTCAGAATGAACTGGTACAAGCTTTTTATGAAGGTTTGAGTAATACTAATAAAAGTATTGTGGATTCAGGTTATAGATGTGTGCTGATGGAGAAGAGCAGCGAAGAAGCCATGGAGCTATTCAAAACATTAAGTGAGCACACTCAGAAATTCTCCTCTACTGGTAGACATGGAACCAAGAGCAAATGTATGTATGAGGTGACTCTAAACGGAGGATGTTCTACCCAAATAGCTACTGTGGAGAGGAAACTAGATTTGCATGTTAAAGCCATGACTGCTCATAATGCCTCAACTAATCCACCAGCTACACCAATCCAGGTATGTGCTATATGTTCTCAATTTGATCATAATACTGAGACATGTCCTTTGTATTCATCTGTAGATCCAAAGCAAGCAAATTATGTGGGACCGAACAACTATCCACCTAAAAACAACCTATATGCAAACACTTACAATCCTGGATGGTGGAACCACCCTAATTTCTCTTGGAGCAATAATCAGAATGCCTTGAACCATCAAGGGCAGCAAAAGAACTCCCAACCAGCAGCTCACTCAGTTCCTGAATCGAAGAAAAGTGACATGGAAAGTCTTGTGAGGCAATTAGCAACATAGTAACACCAGTTGATGACCTCACAAGATTAATTCATGGCAGGTGAAAGGCAATTTCGGACTAAGCTAAGACAGACCATTGCAAAACACGAATAAGCCATTCAAAGGCTAGAGGTATAAATGGGGCAATTGGCTAAAGAACTGAGTGGCAGAAAGCAAGGTGAGCTTCCAGCTCAAACACTACATAATCAAGGGGGCACCAGTAATTGAAGGTTGTCACAACTCTTAGGAATGGTAAGGTTATAGAAACTGATGAGTCTGCAAAAGCATCTCTAGAGAAACCATCGGCATCAAAGGTAAGTGAGACGGAGAAGGTGAATGAACCACTCTTCTCGCAAAGGTTAGTAAAACAACAGAAAGAAAATAAATTGCTTGATATCTTTAAAGCTTTGCGGAAAGTGGAAATAAGCATTCCTTTATTAGATGCAATTCAACAAATACCTGCTTATGCTAAATTTTTGAAAGATTGTTGCACCCATAAGAGGAAGTTTCAGGAACATGAGACAGTAGCTCTAACTAAATAGGTAAGTGCAGTATTATTAAAAAAGCTACCACCAAAGCTAAAAGATCCGGGCAGTTTTACTATTCCTGCAGGATAGGTGATCAGCTATTTAAGCGAGCTTTACTTGACTTAGGAGGGGGTGTAAATTTGCTGCCATACACAATATTCGAAACACTAGATTTGGGGGAGCTTCAACCAACTTCCATCACTTTGCAATTAGCAGACAGAAACATCAAAAGACCTAGAGGTATCCTTGAGGATGTCCTGGTAAAGGTAGGTGAGTTCATTTTACCGGCTGATTTTATTGTGTTAGATATGGAAGAATGCCTTATGCTATTACCTCTACCCATCATCTTAGAAAGACTCTTCATGAGAACTGTTGGCACAAAGATTTGTATGAAAAATGGTATAGTAAGTATGAAGGTAAATGGTGAGAAAATAGAGTTTAAAATATTTGATGCATTAAAACTACCTCAAGATGATATGGAATGTTTTAATGTACGTATGATGCAAAATTTTGTTAAGCAAGCTTTTCAGGTCTATCACATTGATCCATTGGAGACTACCTTTACCCATGGTTTTACAAAAGTAGATATTGAGCAAGAACCTGAAGATGTTACTGATGACATCATTAAAGCTGTGCACCTCCCTGAGACGTCTCCAAAACATCCAAGTAAGTATGCTCCTCCATTTGAATCACTTATACCTACTAATACTATTCTTCTCCCTTCTATTGTCCAGGCACCAAACTTAGAATTAAAGCAGCTGCCATAACATTTAACTTGTGCCTATTTGGGAGAGAATAGAACATTACCTGTGATTGTGGCTGCTAATTTGAGTGTTAGAGAAGAAGATAAACTATTGAGAGTTTTTAAGGAGCATAGATTTGCTATTGGATGGACCATCGTTGACATAAAAGGGATAAGTCCAGCTAAATGCATGCATCATATCTTTGAGGATGAAGCAAAACCCACTCGGGATGCTCAAAGACAACTTAACCCACACATGAAAGAGGTAGCAAAGGCCGAGATATTAAAACTATTAGATGCTAGCATTATCTACCCCATCTCAGATAGTAAATGGGTAAGCCTAGTCCAAGTTGTTCCTAAAAAGAGTGGGATAACAGTGGTAAAGAATGAAGATGAGGAGCTCATACCTACAAGAAAAAAATTGGTTTGAGGGTATTTATTGATTACCGAAGATTAAACAAGGTGACTAGAAAAGATCACTTCCCCTTGCCCTTCATTGATCAGATGTTAGAAAGATTAGCTGGTCATAACTACTATTGTTTCTTGGATGGGTATAATGGTTACAACCAGAGTACCATAGCAATTGCGGATCAAGAAAAGACTACTTTCACATGCCCTTTCTGTACATTTTCTTACAAAACGATGCCATTTGGTTTAAGCAATGCACCAACCACCTTTCAAAGATGTATGATGAGCATATTTTCTGACATGGTGGAGAAATTCATTGAGGTATCCATGGATGATTTTAGTGTTTTTGGGTCTAATTTTGATGAATACTTAAATCATCTAGAGAGTGTCCTAAAGAGATTTAAAAAGAATAACTTAGTGCTGAATTTGGAGAAATGTCACTTTATGGTTCAACAAAGCATTATGTTGGGTCATTCCATCTCCAACAAAGGTATTGAGGTAGACAAGGCTAAAATAGACATCATTTCAAAGTTTGCTCCTCCTCTCACAATCAAGGGAGTCAGAAGTTTCCTTGGACATATTGGATTCTATAGACGATTCATCAAGGAATTCTCTAAGATCTTTAGACCTCTATGTGCAATGTTAACTAATGATACCAAATTTGAATGGATTAATGACTGTATGAAAGCTTTCAACACATTGAAGGATGTGCTAACCTCCGCACCAATAATGATAGCACCAGATTGGAGTCTTCCATTCGAGCTGATGTGCGATGCCAGCGACTTCGCCTTGGGAGTCTTAGGCCAAAGAGTCAATAAGGTACCTCATGCTATTTACTATGCTTCTAGAACTTTAAATGATGCTCAGCTTAACTATTCTACTACTAAAAATGAATTATTAGCTATTATTTTTGCTTTAGAGAAGTTTAAATCATACCTGATTGGCTCTAAGGTTATTGTATTTACTGATCATGCTGCCTTAAGATATCTGTTTTCTAAGAAAGATGCAAAGCCTAGGTTAATCAGATAGGTACTCTTATTGTAAGAATTTGACTTGGAGATCAAAGACAAGAAGGGCAGGGAAAATGTGGTTGCGGATCACTTATCAAGGCTACCTTATGAGGATGACAAAAATGAGCTACATTTGAATGAGAACTTTCCCGATGAACAATTATTTGCACTAGAGGTAACACTTCCATGGTATGCTGATATTGTCAATTATCTAACTGCTAAGATTTTTCCTCCAGGTATGACCAGTCAAGGAAAGAAGCGACTAATATCTATGTCTAGACACTACCATTGGGATGACCCCTACCTATTCAAATTATGTCATGATCAAATTATCAGAATGTGTGTCTCAAAAGAGGAGCACTTGAGCTTATTACAACATTGCTATCAGTTTGCTTGTGGAGGACATTTTGGGGCCAAGAGAATAGCTCTTATGGTATTACAATCCAGTTTTTACTGGCCTAATCTATTTAAAGATACTTTCTCGTTTTGCAGCTCATGTGATAGATGCCAGCGGACAGGTAACATCTCTTCCCGAAATCAGATGCCCCTACAAATTATTCATATAGTATAACTTTTTGAAGTATGGGGCATTGATTTCATGGGTCCATTTCCTAACTCCTTTGGTTATTTATATATTCTTGTGGGTACTACGTGTCCAAATGGGTCGAGGCTGTCTTCTCAAGGACTAATGATCACAAAGTGGTTGTGAAGTTTCTACAGGATAACATCTTTACCCGGTTTGGGACTCCAAGAGCAATCATCAGTGATGGTGGCAACCACTTTAATCATCATTCTTTTGCCACACTCATCAGAAAATATGGGATCACCTATAAAGTTGGCACTACATATCACCCTCAGACCAGTGGATAAGTTGAGATAAGTAACCGAGAAATCAAAAGCATCCTAGAGAGGACCATGAATCCTAATCGGAATGATTGGTCTTTGCGACTGAATGATGCTCTATGGGCATATAGGACAGCTTACAAGACACCAATTGGCATGTCTCCATACCGCTTAGTCTTTGGGAAAGCATGACATTTGCCAATGGAGTTAAAACATCGAGCATACTGGGCCATTAAACAGTTCAACTTTGACATGAAACAAGCAGGTGAGAAGAGGAAGCTGCACTTAAATGAGCTAGAAGAATTAAGATATGATGCATATGAGAACACCAAGCTCTATAAAGAAAGGACAAAAGCCTATCATGATAGACAACTAATAAGGAAAGAGTTTCATGTGGGACAAAGGGTGTTGCTCTACAACTCAAGATTAAGATTGTTTTCAGGCAAACTAAATTCCTGATAGTCTGGTCCTTATATGGTCACCAAGGTTTTTCCTCATGCTGCTTTGGAAATTCATGGTTCAAACGACAATCAGACATTCACAGTAAATGGACACAGAGTTAAGTCATACCTTGATATCAACTTACCTCCTAGAGATGAAGAGTTAGCACTTCAGTCTGTCCAGTATGCAGTTGAACCAAGAGCACTTGAGCCACATAAGGTGGGCTTTAAGTGCCCCCTTTAAAGAGAGTAGCACTGAACCTACTATAGAGAGCACTTGAGCAGTTCCAACTTTGATAACCATGTAGCTCAAACGCCTCTATTGAGGTTAGTAGTACTGAAGCCACTGAAGTACGGTATGGTTGTATTATTGTTAATCATTCTCATTATTTTTATCCTTTTAGTTCTTTTAAAGTTTATTTTCCGTACTTTTTGCCCTTGCAATCGAGTGCACTACACAGTGTACTCGAGTGCACTCTTCTTCTGTGCTACATAGCGCGCGAGCGCACCATACCCACACCCACACTTGCGCACAAGTGAAATCGAGCGCACTAGAGGCAGAAAAGTCACGTGATGGTTTTAAACACACTTCTCTCACTTATCCCATTTCCCTCACCCTATGCTCAATCGCACACTCTCTCTCTATCTCTCGCACTCACAGTCGCCCTAAGCAAATCACCCTCAACTCTCACTCTTATCACCAACACTCACCACTAACCACAACCCCTCACCCATCCCACATTAAAATCAATCATCACCATCCTCATCTCTCCCTTTCACCAACACTCTGCACAAATCCGTACTCTAGGAATACCATTATTTATCCTTGAATTCACAACCGCAAGCACATACATTTTTCATTGATCTTGTTCACTAATCGCTTGTACATGTTTTATTTTGCTTGTATAGTTGTCTTTTCAGTTTTATAGGAGGTCGAAATCTTTGTGGGGTGCTGCCCACAGCTTTGTACATTTTTCGCCCATAAACTGTTTGACATATTGCCTGACCCAGTGCGTTCGAGCGCAAGGCATCTGTGATCAAGTGCAGACACATAGTTGCGATCAAGCGCACAGAATTGTGATCCAATGCAATTACTACAAGACTTGCCCAAAGATGCCTAAACAGACAGCCTCCACTTTCTGAGCCTCCAGCAGTCGTACCCAGTCATCCCGGCCCAGTTTTGAACAAAGAGAGATCTTGTTTGAGACTGTTTTTAACATCAATACTGACTTTAAAAGCTTGGACGCCACTCAATGGGCAGTTCAATAATTCAAGAACCGGGGACTGAAGAGGTTGTTCAAGCCTATTTGCTCGACTGTATACACCCAGTTTGTGGTCCAGTTCTATAAGAACTTATCCTTCGACTGCAATAGACCAGGGATCTTATCTTCATCGATCCAGGGCAAGTTCATAGAGGTGACCACTATTGACATCGTTGCTGCTCTTCACTGTTGTGATGAGTCCCATCCCGAAGACACCTAGATGGAGGAGCAGCCAGAGCTTTTTCCACTGTTCTACACCATTGAGGATATGTGTGCGGTCCAGTACGCTAATTAGCATAACAACACTGGGAACCGGTCTAAGTTGCCTCCACGACTCTGGCTCATGGATTCCATCCTCTAGCGGAATTTGTGCCCATTGGGGCACAAGACCCAACAGAGGAACCAGTTCCTACAGACCCTGTATACATTCCATTGTGGACATTGGTATTCCATTCCAGTTGTCATATGGAGCTAGCTCCATAAGTTTTGGGACCATATCTATGGCCGTCAGACCACCACGGCGAATGTATGGGGGCTCCATTTCCCGTTCCTCCTCAGTTATATATTCAAGAAGAAGGGGATCAAGGGCTTCTTCATTAATGGACCAGTGAGTGACCACCCACTCTTTGGGAGAAGTCAGTGGAGTCTGAGCCAATCCCACATACCCCGAGGGCATGTACTTACTGATGAGCCTGTAGAGGATGATCCATGGACACCGAGCACCCTACAGAGAGCCCTACTTGGGAGGAGGACTAGCTAGACATGGGGTTCACCGAGTACCAACACCTTCTAGAGGAGCTGTCCTCTTTCCGCTGTGAGCTCTCTGACATCCGTCGGGAGGATAGAGAGGCGACCTTATTGGTACATCAGCGCATAGATGGCTTGGAGGCACATTTTGTGAGACAATAGGTGATGCTCTAGGCCATCGTCGATCGACTATCTCCCACACCCGGTACCTACTCGACTGCACCACCTAGAGACCAGCAGTGAGAGTGGTACCCTGTCTGGCTAAAAACGTAAAACTTAGCGCTCATAGGAGACACCCTACAGCATATCCTTTTATTTCTAGTATTGTCTTTTATTTATTGTTAGTATTTACTTTTATATAAATTATTCTTATTAGTATTTCTTGTTTTTCGGTATTACGTTTGTTTTCTTTTTCAAGGACATAGTGAGTGCATCCAGTTCAAGTTTGGGGACGTGTGACGAGCCATGCCAGCCATCTAGTTCTCTATCTCCCAGGTTAGATCTTTTCATGTCACTCACACATTAGGGACAATGTGTACATTAAGTTTGGGGGTATGGGAGACACATTCACACACTCTGTCCCATTTTTTTTCTTCGTATTCTTGAAAAGATAAATGCATGTTCACAGTATTTTGAGAATTTAGGTTGATTTAAACAAATATTATGATAAAACTTCATCAGTAAATTTAAAAATCTAGAACACATAGTCTAATGATAAAGTTTTAAAAGTTTAATTACCTACCTCAAAGCATTTAAGAATTCACAAGTTTGATCAAAATCTGACACGAGCACATTAGCACATAATTGTGTGAGGTATGACATATAATTTTTATGTATATGTTTCCATGACCTAACTGTAATCAGATAACTTGTTAAAAGAACACTTTGGCATAGAATAATAGAAAAAAAATGTTTATTGAAAAGAGAAAATAAAATGCTCCTAATGATCATTAAATAAACTTTCCACTGAGTAACTAAACCTCTTGCCTCAGTAAGTAGTGAGTGTTCACGTCAAAAGGTGGGTAAGTCCTTAGGGGTGTCTTTACATCTAATACCCTAAAACCATCTGGTTTGGGAGTCCTTGGCTAAACACTCGCTACATGGGTCAATTAGAAAGCTTAGTGGAACTCAACGTGGCAAAAATCTCATGATAAAAGAAAAAAAAAGAAATAAAACTATGTCATTATTGTTCATTCTGATAAGGAATTCGATGAATGTTAAGACACTGAAACACTATACATTGGAATTATTTGGAAGCTTCATCTCTTATGTGCTAATTCACCACACATTAAGTCAAACTTGTGATGCCTTAAACCAGCCTTGTGTAAGTAATTAGAATTTAAAACCCTTATTCATTACGAAGATGTGTTTATATTTTTAAGCCCACTCATGAACAAACATCATGGTTTTATGTGCAACCCAAATTTTTAGATATCATGAATGATGAATTTATCTTTGATTTTGCTTTTCGATTAGTTTTTCGTTTTGTATTGTTAAGGAACTAGCAAAATGTAAGTTTGGAGGTGTGATAAGTGCTTAAATATTCATATTTAAGCCCATTAATTTACAGTTATTAGACTCTTTGTTTATGTATTTTAGTAGATTCTGCTTCATTTTTGTGTTTTTTATAGGTTTTTGAAGAAAATATATCATTTTGGAGCTCTAAGGAAGAAAACTGAAGATCTGGAACCAGATAAGTGCGATCGAGCACAAATTTTCTGTGATCGAGCGCAGAAGCACTCGTGCGTACACCTAGAAGGGTCGAGCGCAACCATGCGCTTGAGAGCAAAAGCATGAGATCGAGCGCACACGCCCAGAGAGGTGGCAGAGCCAGTTTTGGAAAGATTTCTTCGGGTTATATTTTGGAAATTAAGGTTTCGAGGCATCCTTAGAACCCTATATATAGGCTTGTAAAACACAGAAACTTGACTTTTGATTTTGCTTTGAGTTGTAAGCTTTGAAGAGGAATTGACGACTCTTCTCCATAGTATTTTTTGGTTTTATTCCTTTCTACTTAGTTTATATTATGATGATGTTTAGTATAATCAGCATATGTAACTAACTCCTTAATAAGGCTCGAATAAAGCCCTAATTATGCTTTTCTACATATGAGTATTATTGCCTTTGCAAATAGCCATGTTATGATTCTTTAATTGATTAATGCCTGTTTTATTAAATTCCTCATATGCGTTTGTCTGATCAACGTATGCATGTGGTATGGATTAGTTAGTTAGATCAATTTGGATGACTGAGTCCTGGATCTAACATTAGTAACAAAGGAAATCCACACCGGATTCTTGGGTTAATCAACATGGGAAACCGAGTGTATACAACATGCCATAGGTCTTGTGTGGTTGTCGATTTCCACAGACCTTATGCTCTCTTAAGGAACAACTCAGTAAACACCATGCTGAATCCCTTAAGAAACATAAGAGTTAGAGTATACACCATGCCTAACTCATTGCTTAGGGAAATCAATAGCTTAAGGGGTAGACCAAGCCCTTAGGTTGACAACCATTAGGTACTCATGGTAGGGCTAGAGCATTGGCACATTACTTATTGGGAAAGTATGATTATTGGTGGATATCAAAGCCTTATGTTCTTATCATTATCAGTCTAGGCTCAATATTTATTTCCATCATTTTACAGTGTGAAACTGATTCTAAAGCGAAATTCACCAATCCCTGTGAAGATGATCTCGTATTTGCACACTATGCTACTGTTAACCTTTGTGCACTTGCAAGTAAAACAAGTTAGATTATTTGCTTAATAATATAGGTAGATAATTGCACAATATTCTTACTTCATGATCTTAAGAACTCACAGCTGCTGCACAGCAGCACCCATGAGGGAGGCTGATGTAATACCCATATTCATAAAGTAAGGGTAAAGAAGTAATTTAATAAATATGATATGAAATTAAAATTATATATATATATATATACACACGCAAATGATTTACTATTGAATAAAATAATTCTTAAAAAAAATGGATGCGTGGGGGCGTGGTTACAAAGAAAATGAAAAAAAAAAATCTGGCGTAGTCCAGAAGAAGAAAGAAAGAAAAAAAAAAGGGGGAAAGCGTGGGTTGCCAAGTGAAAATTGAAGGATTTGTATGTCTTACTCGTTTTCATTTCATGGAGTATTTTGGGGGACGCTGCTGAGGTAGCAAAAAAAATTAGGGCTGCTGAATTGAATTTTTTTTACTATATATATATATATATATATATGATTTTGCTTTACTTTAATTTTTCTTAGCTTTAGTTTTCTCCTTTCCTCTATTCAAACTACTCATTTTCTCTAAACATTTAGGGACCGAAAGAAATGTTAAAATGGTAAAATTTTGAAGGAGTTTATAGGAGAATTTTATAGAGAACTATAGGGAACTCTAATAAAAAAAAAACATAAGGTAATAATGTGATGTTTATTTTTGAATTTTTAGCATACATGAAATTTCCCAAAATTCAAAGTGGGAATTTTCAAAGGGTGTGAATTATGGAAGAATTGAAGAAAAAAATTAAAAATTTTAATATAAATATTATGTCTGGTGTTGACGATTAGCAACCAGGAAAAATTTCTGAAAGGAGCAGGAAAAGCAAGAAAGTGATCCACGGGTAGTTCTAAGTGCTACGTGGTGAGTTAGATTTACTTTAAGTAATCTAAATAAAAATGAAATATCTAGTGATAATATTAAAATAAATTATTAGCTTAGGCTTTGGTGGTACATGAAAAATTGATTGATAGGTATGATAAGAATTTTGGACATGTAAAAAATTATTATACGAAAAATAATATTTTTGGAATAATAAGTTGATTAATAAAAGCGATAAATAAAATTCTTGATGAGCTATGGTTGATGTGTTGATACGAATTATGAAGAGATGAAATTTAGTGGATCTTGACCAGCTATGATTGATGATTTGATGTGATTTATGATGAGAGGAATTTAGTGACATTTTTTTAATAATAATTTGAGAATAATCAGGATAGCCAATTTAAATATTTGAATTCATGTTTGTTTTTATGTTATTGTTTATATGCATATACATTAAATAAAAGAACCGAGAGGGGGCCGGTCTAATTGAAAAACCGTGACAGCCAGTATATGCTGAAAATAAAGGAAAACCGTAACAGCTGGTATATGCTGAAAATAAAGGAAAACCGTGACAGTCGGTATATGCTGAAAATAAATGAAAACCGTGACAGCTGGTATATGCTGGAAATAAAAGAATCGGGAGGGGGCTGGTTTAAGATAAAAAAATGTGTCGACATATGGGAAGATGTTTTCTAATAATAATTTATGCATTGCATCTGTTTTAAATATTGATTGCATTACTGAAATGTTAATGTGTTGTGAATTATTGTGAATTTACTTATAGATGTATGAGTCTCACAGAGAGACAGTTATGGAGAGAAAGAAACCTAGAAGTATGATATGATAAGAACCATCTAAATGGTAGACTTTATGATGTGAACCTCATTACAAGGTAATTATGAGATAATTGATAGTCTTAAGGTGAACCAATATATAAGAAGAAGATATTGATAGAGAATGAGACTTACGATATGCGTAGTGATAGTAGAATGCTATTATCAAGTTATGTGATATATAATTGATTAAATATTGAAATACCATTTATACAAATTGAGTACTTCAAGTAAATTTAATCACTGAGCTTGTGAAGCTCACCCCTCATTATACAATGATTTTAGGTAGCAGCCATGACAAATAATTTGGTGAGTTTAGGTTCAAACGAAATCAATATCTGTAAGCCACGTACATGTCCATATCCTCAGACTAATGAGAAAATAAAATAAAAACTTATTTGTAAATATTCATGTATTTTACGTTGTATATAATGATTAAGTCAAGATCAAAATGATGTTTCTCCCCTGTTGAGGGTTGGGGATTGATGTAAACATTTCTGTTGGTCTTATTTTTCTTGTTGTATATATGTGTCGTGCTGGGATTTTCAAAATGTGACAACACCATCTTGGGGGTGGCCAACCTGGGATGTATCATTACAACTGCTGCATAGCAGCCCCCTCACAGACAGTACCTGTCTTTGACTATTATATATCCAATGTTAACAATAAAATAAGCTTGTAAGATATGTTGATTTTAGTTTACAACTGCTCTACTTTAGTTGTATTAATGTTAGTAGTTTTTTTGCTCTAGTTTTAATTGATACTTGTTTTCTCTTCATCTTATTGACGGTGTAAATATAATTGAATTAGGAAGCATGGGTGAACCTGAAAATAGTCATAGCTTGAAGAAAGATCCTGCATGGAAGTATCCAAAGGAAATTCCTGGAGAAAAATACTTCTATTGTCGATTTTGTGATCAACATTGTTCTGGGACTATAAACCGATTAAAGCAACATTTAGCAGGCACTCATTTGGTACGAAACCTTGTTTGAAGGTTCCTGAAAATGTCAAAGAATAAGTTGTGGCAATGTTAGTTTCAAATCAACCAAAAGAAGAAAGAATAAGATGCTTAAAGAGATTGGAATGGGTCCTGGAGGAAGAAGTGAGTTTATCTTCCCCATCAATTGGAGACTATGGGATCTCAAGTGGAAGTGGCAATGGCCCGTTTACTCAACCAATTTCTACACCTAGAGGGCCAATGGATAATTTCACTTCTTCATAAGCCCGTCAAGCAACTTTGAATTCCAAATGGAAGCAAGAAGAAAGAAAAGATGTGTGTAGAAAAATTGGACTCTTGATATACAATGGATCACTCCCTTTTAGATTGATGAATAACCCCTATTAGCTTAGTGCAATTAAGGTTATTTCTAATTTTGGGTTTGGCTTTAAACCTCCTTCTATGCATGAAGTGTGGACACTGATTCTTAAAGAAGAGGTTGTTGACATAGACAAAATGATGGAGAATCACAAGAAGGCATGGAAACAATATGGATGCACTATAATGGCTGATAGTTAGACAGTTAATAAGTCAAGGGTTTTGATCAACTATCTGATTAATAGTCCTGCTAGTATATGGTTCTTGAAATCAGTTGATGCATCTGACATTATTAAAACAGGTGAGTTGATGTTTAATTATCTTGATGAAGTGATTGAGGAAATTGGAGAAGAGCATGTTGTTCAAGTTGTCACTGATAATGGTTCAAATTTTGTGAATGCTGGGAAATGACTTTTGGAGAAAAGGACTAGATTATTTTGGATTCCATGTGCTGCACATTGTATTGATCTCATACTAGAGAGCATTGCAAAGTGGAAGGTTCATGCTGAGACAATTGCAAAATCTAAGCAAGTTATGAAGTTCATATATGGACATGCGTGGGTGCTTGCCTTAATGAGGAAACACACAAAAGATCATGAGCTTCTTCACCCGGCAGTAACACGCTTTGCCACTGCTTATCTCACACTTCAAAGTGTTTATAAGCAAAAACAATCTCTTATAGCTATGTTTTCTTCAGATACATTTTGCTTTAGTAGATATTTCAAGATGAATGAGGGTACAAAAGCTCACACAAGCATATTGTTTGATCCGAATTTTTGGCGTAATATTGCTTTTAGTATCAAAAGTGTTCTTCCTCTTGTTCTTGTTTTGAGAGAGGTTGATTCAGAGGAGAGGCCTCCAATAAGATTTATCTACAATTTGATGGATGCTGCAAAAGAAAAGATTGCTTATAATTGTGGAGGAAATGAACACAAGTATGGGCCAATTTTGAAGAGGATAGATGATAAATGGACTTCACAACTTCATCGACTTTTACATGCTGCTGAGTTTTACTTAAATCCTCAGTTACTTTACATAGAGAAGTTTTTTAAAATTTGAGCTGATATTGAGGAAAGGATTGCTTGAATGCATGGAAAGAATGATGAGTTATGAAGATCGTGTTTCAGTTGATATTCAATTGGATTTATATGACTATGCACGTAGAGACTTCGGAACCAGAATTGCAATCGATACAAGAAATCGACATTCTCTAGGTACTATTTAAGACACATAGTCTTAGTACTTGCTTAACCTCAGTTTGTTCATTAAATGATTTTTTAATATTTAAGATTTAAGACTATAAAGTCCATAATGCTCTAAATTTAGTGACTAAAACATCTTGTTTAGACTTACAGTATCAAGCTATCAATCAATGTGCTAGTTAGTATTATCGTTTGTCACTATCTAGTATTATTCTTATGGAATTAGTTTAATTGTGTAGCTGATTGGTGGCTGTGTTTTAGAAGCGATACAGCTGAGTTAGCAAAGTTTGCTATTCGAGTCCTTAGTCTCATTTGTATTACTTTAGGGCCTGAGAGAAATTAGAGCACCTTTGAATCGATAAAATTTATTTCACTTTCACAATTTAATACATCTCATCTTGTAAAACTGAAACTTATATGTTGATAAAAATTTGATCTTGCAGATCCACACAAAAAATAGGAATAGGCTTGAACACAAAAGATTGAATGCTTTGGTTTATGTTAAGCACAAACACTGCATTGAGAGAAAGAAGTATCAGAAGGAGGCAACAAAAAATTGATCCTATATTGGTAGAGGAGATTGACTCTGATGATGAGTGGATAGCGGAGACAGAGTCATCTCTTCTCCCTAGTGATCTTTCTTGGCTTGAAGAAGAACAATTATTTGATGTTGATGTCATTAGGACTGTGCTAATTGAACCTTTGCAGAGAGAGCAGACTCAGACACCTGCTCCTACAATAGAATGTGGTTCTTTTGCCTGTGAATTATCAAATAAACAAACACATAAGACATGGTCAAGTAAGTATGAAAAAAATATTATCATAGATGGTCACATATCTATGGAATCATTGGTTTCATTATCATATATTGTTATAATGCACTAATGCTATATAACTTGTGTAATTTGCTATGTAGGTCAAGAGACTCAAGATCGAAGAAGAAGCAAGCAAACTAGATTATACCCAATTGTGGAAGACATGTCACAAAATATGCCCCTAGGATTTCATTCAAGAACTTTTCATAGTGTAGATATGTTTGATGAAGATGATGATGATATTGATGAGAGTGCTTTAGAGCTCATTGAATGATCTTGTTTGCTATGCTATCTAATTTGTTGCTTTTAATATATTTATGTATGTGAATTTGTTATACCAATGTAAGTGTGTAAACACTAAACAATAAACAACTGACACTTAACATTGTTGTTGTTATTTATCTAAGTTTTAAACATTTCCAAACATGGTCTAAGGTTAGTTAATGTCCAAACCAATTATGGGATATCAAAGTTCAGCAAGTTATAAGGTTGCACACATGTGTGTGCTTTAATTTTGAGCATGGGAAGGTCAGGCACACTGCTGTGGAAGTTTCTGCCCACAGGCAGGAGGTGTGCGCACAGCATCAGGAGGCTGCAGCATCAGGTCACGCCGCAGCACACAGCACCACACCAAAACGCACAGCATCACTTGGAGAGTGATGTAGGGCTGAGATTAAAGGAAGAACATGATCAAAGGGTCAAGAATGATTCACAAGATTGTCCAAGAATTAAGAGGCTATAAAAAGGGTTTCCTAGCCTCATTTCAAGTGGTGAAAAAGGTGTGTGAGAGAACCACACAGGTTGTGACATTGTGAGATCATTGTAAGCACAAGAGAGAATTATGTGAGAGACATAAACACAAGAGGGACTCTTGTAGTGAGGCTGGTTGTAAAGAAGAGAGGTTAGTAGAGAATTGATAGAAAGCATTGTAATAGGTCTATCACTTTCTCGTTCTCTTCTTGGTTCTTCAAGAACTTGGATTCTTGAAGGGGATTGCTGTAACTTTGTAAGAACTATTGAGATAGTGCAGAGAGTTCAGAAGAACTCACAGGGACGTAGGCACATTGCCGAACCTCGACAACAAATTACTTGTCTTCTTTCTTTCTTTGATTTTCTGTTCTTGTGTTCGATTGCTGAAATTCTTTCTATAAGTTACTCAAGACTTGGGTGTTTGGAAGATCACCACCTGGCCATCTTGTCAAGGTGATTTCCAACAGTGGTATCAGCAGCTGGTTATCGGAGCAAGAAGTAGAAGGTACGGAGCCAAGACTCCAAGAATCAAAGATCAAACTTCTTGGGTGATTCAAGAACGGTGTAAAGATCAAGATCCGGTCGCGTTCTTGAAGGTTGATTCAAAAACGGTGTTAAAGATCCATCTTCGATCTGTGTTCTTGAGGTTGAAGAAAGTAGTTGTGGTTAGTGCACAAATCTGGGATCTTGTCCGCAAAAGATGGCTTCAAATTTCTGTGTGGAGAAGTTTGATGGAAATGGGGACTTTGCCCTATGGAAGCGGAAGATCAAGGTGGTTCTAATGCAGCAGAAAGTGGACTTGGCTATTGGAGAAGATGATGCTTTTCCAGCAAGTGTCACGGAGGACCAGCGGACCGAGATGAAGAAGATGGCTTACAGCACCATTTTCTTGCACATGTCGGATAGTGTCACAAGGGAGTGCAGAGACTCGGAGGATCCGGCTGTCATATGGAAGAAACTAGATGAGTTATTTCTTACCAAAACTCTCCCTAACAAAATTTATCTTCTTAAAAGAATCTTTGCTTTTAAAATGGACCCTAGTAAGGAGTTGCAAGATAATCTTGATGTCTTTAACAAGCTAGTTCAAGATTTGAATAGCTGTAGCATTTTTTTTCCGGACGAACAATTGGCTGTTATTTTATTAAATTCACTTCCAGATTGTTTTGATAATTTGATTAATGCAATTGAGTATGGAAGGGATTCTTTGACAAAGGAGATTGTGATCAATGCCATAAGGGCACATGACTTCAAAGCCAAGATGAATGAGACATCAAGTGGTGAAGGGCTGTTCATAAGAGGAAGGCCAGCAGCTCGGAATGGCAGTAACAATGGCTACTACCGGGACAATGGTAGAGGAAAAAGCTATAGGAGAGCACACTCTAAACTAAGGGTTGGAGGAAGGAGGTGCTTCTATTGCAACAAGGAGGGCCATTTTAAGAAAGATTGCAAGAAGAGGATGTGGGATGAGAGGAGAAGCATACCAACAATGGAGAGGCTTCGGTTACCAAAACAGGACAGCAAGATGGTGATGTTCTTGTTGTGTGCTCGGATGTGAGCAAAGGGCAAGAAGGCAGTGGGAAATGGATCTTGGACTCCGGGTGCACTCATCATATGAGCCCACACAAAGAATGGTTCAAGAATTTCAAGAAGATCAATGATGGAAGGGTCTTCTTGGGGAATAATAATTCTTGCCAAGTGAGAGGGATTGGAGACATCCAATTGAGGATGTTTGATGGAGTCACAAGGCTGCTGGAAAATGTGAGGTATGTTCCAGATTTGAAGAGGAACTTGATCTCATTGGGGCAGCTAGATTCCATGGGCTATACATGCAAGATAGAGGAAGGAAAGATCAAGGTGGCCAAGGGATCTTTGGTAGTGATTAAGGCAACAAGAAACGATGGACTCTATGAGATGATCGGAGAAACAGAAACCAATGATCAAGCAGCAAGCTTGATGGCTGAGCTGGACAAGGCAGCCCTTTGGCACACTCGCTTGGGACACATGAGCGAAAAGGGCCTGCAAGTGCTTAGCAAGGAAGGTCTACTTGGTGGTGACAAAGTAGAAGAACTAGATTTCTGTAAGAGCTGTGTTTTTGGGCAGCAACATCGGGTCAGCTTCAACACCGGAGTGCACAAGTCTAAGGGCATTCTTGACTACATTCATGCGGACCTTTGGGGACCAGCAAGGACACCAACACAGGGAGGTAACATTTACTTTCTGTCTTTAATTGATGATTATTCAAGAAAAGTATGGGTTTATTTGGTTAAGAATAAATTAGATGCCTTGAATAAATTAGTGGTGTGGAAAGGGCTGGTTGAGACTCAAATGGGTAGAGTAGTTAAGGGGATAAGAACCGATAATGGCTTAGAAATTTTTAACCAAGAACTTGATCAAATCTGTAGGTTAAATGGCATTCTAAGACATAGGACGGTTGTGGAAACTCCTCAGCAAAATGGAGTTGCTGAGTTGATGAATAAGACCCTTATGGAAAAGGTTAGGTGCATGTTAGATGGATCCGGGTTACCAAAATATTTTTGGGGAGAAGCTGTAGCTACAGCTGCATATTTGATTAATAGATCACCCTCTAGGATTGTGTTCCAAAAAACTCCCATGGAGATATGGAGTGGAAAACCCCCTGAGTTGGACAACCTTAGGACTTTTGGGTGTGCTGCGTATGCACAACAAAATGATGATGGACTTAGCCCAGGATCTAGAAAATGTGTGTTTCTAGGATATGGGGAAGGGGCTAAGGGATATAGGTTGTGGTCCTTAGAAAAAGAAGGATTAAAACTCATAATAAGTAGGAATGTTAATTTTAATGAATTGTTATTTCCCTACTTGGAGAAAACTAACCCTGCAGAGGCTAGTGAGCAAACCAATTCAGAAATTGTTGAGCATCGCATCAAGGAGTACTAAGTTCAGGTAGAGCAGAGGAGGCAAGAGGGTTCGGACCAGGTAAAGCCCTTAGAAGAAGGCCAAGAAGCTCAAGAAACTCAAGAAGAGGCTGAACAAGAAGTGGTTGATGCAGTAAATAACTATCAGCTCATAAGAGACCGGGAAAGAAGAGTGGTTAGACCACCCTTGAGATATGGGTTTGCAAATGCTGTAGATGCAGCAGCTCCTTGGAAAGAATGAGGGATGGGTGAACCAGAAACTTACATGGATGCCATGGAGTGTAAGGATTCGTCAAAGTGGCAGCTAGCTATGGAGGAAGAAATGGATTCTTTGAGGAAGAACAACTTCTGGGAATTGGTGAAAATTCCAGGAAATCAGAAAGTTGTGGAATGTAAGTGCACTTACAAGATCAAAGAAGGGTGCCCTCCAAGAGATGAAGTCCAGAACAAGGCTAGGCTGGTGGCGAATGGGTTCACAAGAAGAGAAGACATAGGTTTCACAGAAACTTTCTCACCTGGACACAAGGTGGAGAAGATGGTGAGTATCCTCACCTATGTCATTGATGGGCTGTTAGTTTGGAACAGCAGGAAGAGGATGGAAAAGTTTACATCTCAACTCAGTGAGGAGTTCGAGAGGAAGGATCTCAGCCTTACACAAAAGATCCTTAGGATGAGGAGAATCATCCTGGAAAGGAAGAGAAATAGGTCAAGTGTTTCTTGGGCAATGAATGTTTTCAGCAAATGTGTGAGTAATCCCGAAAAAAAGTGTTGGCTTGGTATGAAGTGGTTGCTGAGGTATATGGAGGTTTAGTGGCAGCCAGTGGTAGCACTCATAACAACCAGGGTAGAATACATAGCGGCTACGGAAGCCATAAAGGAGGCTATGGGGTGCAAAGAGTTGTTGGACGAGTGGGAGGTCCTAAAAGAGCAGGTGGTGGTAACTTTGGATAACCAAAGTGCGGGGCACTTTTGGAGGAATCCGGTGTTCCATGAAGGGACAGAGCATATGGATGTTTGGTATCATTACATTCTGGAAAATGGTACGAAAGGATGCATTCATGTTGACAAGAAGACCACGGAGAAAAGTCCTGCAGATTTAGGCACCAAGGTTCTACCTCTAAGAAGGTCCAATCATTGCCTTGGACTTCTTAGGAATGGAGTTGGTTAATTGATAACTCCAGATGAGTTTGGATCCCGAAGCTTTCTGCACAATGGTTCAGGTTTTTGAACTCTTAGACAAAGGTAGAGATTGTTGTTATTTTTCTAAGTTTCAAACATGTCCAAACATGGTCTAAGGTTGGTTAATGTCCAAACCAATTATGGGATATCAAAGTTCAGCAAGTTATAAGGTTGCACACATGTGTGTGCTTCAATTTTGAGCATGGGAAGGTCAGACACACTGCTGTGGAAGTTTCTGCCCACAGGCAGGAGGTGTGCGCACAGCATCAGGAGGCTGCAACATCAGGTCACGCCGCAGCACACAGCACCACACCAAAACGCACAGCATCACTTGGAGAGTGATGTAGGGCTGAGATTAAAGGAAGAACATGATCAAAGGGTCAAGAATGATTCACAAGATTGTCCAAGAATTAAGAGGCTATAAAAAGGGTTTCCTAGCCTCATTTCAAGTGGTGAAAAAGGTGTGTGAGAGAACCACACAGGTTGTGACATTGTGAGATCATTGTAAACACAAGAGAGAATTGTGTGAGAGACATAAACACAAGAAGGACTCTTGTAGTGAGGCTGGTTGTAAAGAAGAGAGGTTAGTAGAGAATTGATAGAAAGCATTGTAATAGGTCTATCACTTTCTCGTTCTCTTCTTGGTTCTTCAAGAACTTGGATTCTTGAAGAGGATTGCTGTAACTTTGTAAGAACCATTGAGATAGTGCAGAGAGTTCGGAGGAACTCACGGGGACGTAGGCACATTGCCGAACCTCGACAACAAATTACTTGTCTTCTTTCTTTCTTTGATTTTCTGTTCTTGTGTTCGATTGCTGAAATTCTTTCTATAAGTCATTCAAGACTTGGGTGTTTGGAAGATCACCACCTGGGCATCTTGTCAAGGTGATTTCCAACAATTGTGTTATTTTTATGTCTGTTGGAATTTAGAACGTGTTTGTGTCTTGTGATTAATTGATTGGTTAATTTGAAAATTAGAATTTGGCTTTTGGAGCGTGATTTGTGATTTATTGATGAAAGATGAGATGTATGTGAATTTGTTATATTATTTTAAGTGTGTAAACAACAACCACTTAACATTGTGTTTGTGTAAACGTGTGTTTATGAAATATTTTGATAAATACTCATTCATATGTCTTAAATTATTAAAGTTTATTGATAATTAATTTATTTACATTATTTCAATTTTTTAGTATTTTTATAATTTAATTAATATTATTTTATTTAAAACACCCCAACATTTCAAAAAGCTTACGCCCCAACGTCTCGGAGCTTACGCCCCAATGTCTCGGGGCTTATGCCTCGCCTCATTGAGACAAAACACCTCGCCTCTGAAAGAACTGGATAAGACTAACGAAAATTGTTTGATGTCTGGTATGTGATGACTGATTCGTGAAATTTTTAATTATGATCAAGCTGACTGATTTTTAATTGTTTGGTTGCAAATTGTCTTGTCTTAATTCAAAACTATTTGACACCATTATCCATGTTTGGTAATAACTTACTGATAATTTGTATTTTCATAACTTTACTAACAAAAATGATTATCATGAAATTAAAATTCTCATAAAATTACAGGTGTACAAAGTGATTATGAATTTAATGAGTATGAATTTAATGAATAAAATTTATCCCAAAAAATGAATTTGGTGAATGGTTATTGGATCATTAAAATCACAAAATGAATACTTTAAGATTGGAAATAGAAATGTTTATTTAATAAAATAAAAAAGAAAAAAGATAACAAATAGTTTGATGAAAAATCTTCTAGGATCGGGCCAAACCATGATAGAGGACTAGAAAATACATAGCATGAGAGAAAGAGAGGAGAAATTCTTCATCTCATTTTCTCATTATCCAAACACTAATCGCCACAAGATTTTTTGCGTTTGGGGTTCAATCCATTTGTTCTTGGTTCTATCACTAATACGCAGTCCTGTTATATTACTACCATCTTTGACTTTTTCCTTATGGGGTCCTTTTCCACAGCTCGTGCTGCCCATCTTCTTGATTTTTTGTGCGATTCGCAGAGCTCCCTACAGCACCAGCAAGACGTTGAAAGACTACCAAAAAAAAAAAAAAATTTCTTTCTAGAATAACGAGTTTCTCGATTTTGAACAATTTTTTTTACTGATGATAGTAAAATTTGAATAGGAGGTTCATGGTTGCTTATAATCCCCTGGAAAACGACAGAAATAAGAATTATCTAATCTTCAAAAAAAAATTAAAAACGGATCTCAAATAATAACCGATGAAATGATGAGAATTTCATACTTTAATTAGATATTTAGGAGAGTTTCATTGACGTCGAAAAAAGAGTTAGACAAAAAAAGTAAATGATATGAAAACCGAGAAACCTAAGTTAAAGATGGTGAAATAAATTTTTAAAACCTGACCATGGAAATTCATAAGTTACAAAAAATTGAATTGCTTATTATTGACATTTTAAGTCACAAGATTTATTACAAGATTTATTACTATAAGTCACAAGACTCTTTTATCAGATTTATTTTATCAAACGCCTGTTTTAAATTAAATAAGTTTATTTAACATTTTAAACCTCAAAAGTAAATTCTACAAGTCTTACCAAACAAAGGCATTAAAGAGATGAAGAGATTCAAATATGAAAAAAGGTTGATCCATTCCAAAGTTGATTGATTGGTCACAGGAGAATGCCTCATAGATATGTAGTACTAATACATGGTTCAACCATTGTGACTTGCTAGTAATTGTGATACATTATAGTAACACCACTTTTTACCATTAAATAAAAAAACTTATCATCTAATTAACTATATTACTAGCAATTGTGACAATCTTTACAATGCCTTATTTTAAGTCAAAACACATTTTTCATTAATCCATTTGAAATTCAATTTCTATTGTGGTCATTTGGATTATTCATGCCATTAATTTGAAATTTCATTGCTTAAAATTTACAAAAAAAAAACCATATAAAAGACAATTTAGTTTAACATTGTAGTTGAATCAAGAAGAGTGGATGAAAATGAAAGGAAATGAAAGGAAATGAAAGGAATGGTTATTTGTACCTCTTATTTGGAATTTTTTTAATGAGGTGAAAAAAAATGGTGGGATGCATTGTACTTATTCATTTTCTTTTAAACTTTTGTTTATATAAAAAAATAATTTAATATGGTAACATGTCTTAATTGGGTCACGTGTAAAAGACCTAACGTGTAAAAGTATTAAATGAGATAAGACGACTCTAGTCGTCAGAAAAGCTTGTGAAACAAAAATTTTAAAAGAGAAATTAGAGGGTCAACATCGAGACAAATGTCAACTCGAGGACTCAAGGCTAGTAAGCTCGAGAGGATGCTATTTCAATCTCGAGTATCAATAACTACTAATCCGACTTTTCAGGGATCAAGGATAATACCAAACATAGTGTATTTAACATGGCTAAAGTAAAAGTGGCCACGATGAGATACAACTCACGTAGTGAGTAAAAAGTTTTGCCATGTGGCGTGCTAAGAGCAATTAATCCAAAGAACGTGGATAAGTGAAAACATGGGAGACTCTTAAGAAGAATCAATACAACTGTCCATGCTTGAAGCACCATAAATAGCGGCAAAATAAATCATAAGATACACACTAATAATCATCCAACAATCATTTATCTATCTATCTGCATTTACTTTCTTTTACTTTCCAATAATTTACTTTCCAGTCAATAGAAGTAGTTGAATTGTAGCCTTAGTTGTAATTCTCCTTCTCCATCTTTGTTATGTGTTTGTCTCGAAGTCGAGTTAGAGTCATATAAAAAGCTCAACATTCACTACAACATGCTCGAGGTTTATATATGGTATCTTGAAGTTTCAATCTTGTAAACTCATTATATCAGTATTGTTTTCAATTTTAATATCAATATACATATTGAGTTTGTTGTTACATTGCACTTGCTACTTATTTTGCTAGATTAAATTTTCATCTTTGAATTTATAACGACATCATTAAAGCCCTTTTAATTGAGGCATTACCGAACCCTTCTAAAGAAGCATTGTTCCAATCGAGCCTGCTTTAACCTCAATTGATGCATAAATTAAATTTTGCATCAACAACCTTCATTTTGTTAATTCCTTCCAATTTAAAGGATTTAAAGGGAGATCATGCATCCATTATAATTTCTTTTTATTGTACTCGTAATTTTATAACATTTATTTTACTAATGAAGGATAGAATAGTAAAGAGTGTTTTATTTTGGGGCTTTTGGTGATTTAAACTGTTAATATAGTCCATAAAACCGCCGGTAAAAGTATTTAATTTTTTTTTCTAAAAAAAAATATTTGAGGGTCAAATGTCTTCCCATACCCCTTAAACCTGTCCATAGTTAAATTATTTTAGACCACATGATTATAACACTAACGAAGTCAAGGAGATTTAATAAGAGATTTAAATGGACAAAATTTTATAATTGAAAGTCTAGAGATAATTTAATCGATAAAGCAAACTATGGTTACAAGTGATATTATTTAGCTAATTAATGCCATTGATGCTTGAAAGCAGCGGTGGATGTAGAAAATTTTATTAGTGGGGCAACATATATAAACAATAAATATATATATTTAAAAATAAAAATAATATAAATATTGATAATAATTTTTTTACAAGACAAAAACATTTCTTGATTTGAATATATGCTATCTTTTTTATACTGTTCAAAGTTATTAACGTTTTTTTTCATTACAAAAACTAACAAATTAAAAATTAAGTTAGAAAAATTTATAATCATATTTTCATCTTGAGTTTACTTATTCATAACTCATAAGATTTAAAAACTGTAAAAGGGCATTTTCATTAAAGTAGGAAAATCAAGTAAAGAGTCATAGAGGAAGCTGAGTGTCCTTTATATTGATAAATTTAGTCAATCATGCATAAATCCAAGGAGAGAAAAGATATTATAAATAGAATCATAGAGAACATAATTGAATCTAGAAATAGACAAAGTACATGAATGCCCAACAGCTGAATCAATAAATGTATAGCTAAAGAAGAAACAAACAGATAGAACCGATTTTAAAATCCAGAATCCAGATCGTGTTCTTGGATGAAAAGGTAAGAGAGAGGGAGATAGAATTATGGTGAGAAGTGGCATGCGCGGTGCTGGATGAACGGCTGAAGTCGTGACGACATGAATGGCGACCAGACCAGCGAGGACAGCAATCGAAATGTGGAAAAAGCTTGAGAGTTGAGACTAAGTCTGAATGTAAAAGGACTGAAAAGAGTCAAAAAGAGAACAAGAACAATAGGTGGTGTTTGTCGTGGCCTGCGACCGTAGAGTAATTTATAGGGGCAGTTGTAAAATAATTTTATTTTTAAAAAATTAAGTGAGGGCAGCTGTCCGACTACCGCCACAGTAGATCCGCGCTGGTTGTAAGTTTTATTAATTATTGTTTTTAGAAATCGACATCCTAAGAAAATTAATGGAGTAGTATTATATTTTTGGGTACAAATGGGATTAGTATACTTAATTTGAGAGCAACCTAATCTTTTATTATAAGAAAAGCTAAAAAAATAAAGTCTTTAAACATGTGGTCATTAATCTTCATTTTATGTCTCTAATAAATTCAATGTTCCCTTTGATTAGAAATTTGGTAAAATCATGCAATCAAACTCGCTTTAGTTGAGTTAATTCAAAGTTTTGACTAGTCTAACTAATAATCAATTCAAACAAGAAATCATTTTTTAGTGACTTATGTGGATGGGAAATCCAGATTTGCACAATTTAGAATCATTTGCCAATGAATTTTTGATAGACAATGGCATATAATGGACAGTTGAAGAGTGAGGTTCACGGTAAACACAGAGAAGCCCCTTATTTTTTTTTTATATATAAAAATATTTCTGCCATTGTCTTGTCACTTCTGAACCTCACAGTGTTACAGTGAGTTGAGGTTGGGGTTGCTTAGATGCCACCGACAGTGACAATATTATCAATGTCTCTCTCTCCTCGCCATTCACGAAAATTGCAAAATGGGAAAGAGCCAAAGCAGTGAAAAAAGGTTAGGAGAGAGTCAGAGTGAGACTCTTGGGGCTAGGGGAAGCAGGCATGTGGATGAGTGGGGGACACACCAAACATCAATTAAAACGCTCTTGAAATAATTGAGTTTGTGACAGAAAAAGAGAAAAAAGAAAGCCCAAAGCAAAGCAAACCCCCCTTCCACCCCCACTCTCTTTTGGTTGTACAGTACTGCATTTTCCTCAGTTTAAGCAAGGAAAAAGAAAGCCAAAAGCACAAGCTACCACAAATTTTCAGAGAGCTTGGACCTTCTTCTTTCTCTTTCAACAAACAAATCTCTCTCTCTCTCTCTCTCTCTCTCTCTCTGTGTCAAGGATTATTGAAGATGCCAAGACCAGGGCCAAGACCATATGAGTGTGTTCGAAGAGCTTGGCACAGTGATAGGCACCAACCCATGAGGGGTTCTCTCATTCAAGAAATTTTCAGGTCTCCCTCTCTCTCTCTCTCTCTCTGTGAATATGCAGGTTTTCTCTCTCTGTGTGTATCTATTTTCTTTGTTACCAATTTTTTTTTGCTATGTGTTTGATTTAGAGTTGTCAATGAGATTCATAGCTCTGTGACTAAGAAAAACAAGGAATGGCAAGAGAAACTCCCTATTGTTGTCTTGAAAGCAGAAGAAATCATGTACTCCAAGGCCAATTCTGAGGTAAAATTTCTCATTATTTTTTTTCTTTTTGGGTCCTCATGGTTGAAAGGAAAAATCAAAATAAATTTTTAGGTATAATATACTCTGTCTCTTTTCATTTGTTTGGAAAGGAACATTAATAAACTAAAGACTTAAGCTTTTAACATTTGTTCATATTCTGTATATGGTCAGGAATCAGGCTGAATTTTATTATGTTGCTGGTTTCGATTCTCTGATAATCTTTCAAAGTTCAAGTTTTGCATTCTAATTTTTGCTTAGGCTGAATACTTGGACCCTAAAACACTTTGGGAGCGAACAAATGACGCCATTAATACTATAATTCGACGCGATGAGGGTACTGAATGTGGAGATTTTCTTCAACCTTGTATTGAAGGTACCCTTTTTTTGTTCTTTTAACTTTCTGGCTCCAAATTATCATTTTTTTTCTTCTAGCATCCTATCTTCAAGTGCGGTCTTTTGTTACTTTTCAATTACCTTGGCTTAGCTTTATATCCTTAATATCAATTAGCTTTAAATAGACCAGATTTTATGTTTTGGATTCTACTAATTCTGTGAAATATTTCACATTGCGAATGGAGGGAATTGGAATTGAGGTGGAATCATACTTTTTTTTCAACATTAAAATCGTTGAGAAGAACATGATTCTAACTCAATTCCATACAACCAAACGTAGCGTTATGAATTGTGAATACAGTGTGTAATCTGCCTTATTTATTTGGTTAGCTGCTCTCAATTTGGGTTGCACACCAAGAAGAGCCTCAAGGAGCCAAAGGAATGTTAATCCAAGGTGTTACCTTAGTCCCAATAATCAAGAACCCACCAGCACAGAGAACACTGGGCAAGGAAATCATACAATTAACCCAGTAGCTCATTATCCGTATTTTATGAAACCCCCAACGATAATATCGAGCAATTTAAGCTCTGAATGTCCAAACCCCGCTGTCAAACACAATATTTGTACCTCTAACAATTTCCCCTTTATATCCAAGAATGTTCCTCAATCTAAGACTAACCAATGCTCACCCATGGAAAATTGTACTGCCTCAAATTTGTATTCAGTCTACCCGTTGTACTATGGAAATGGCTGTCAATTTGAAGAACCTCATCATGGTTTTGGAGTTCTTCCTAAGCCAATTTCTAATACTATGGACCCTGTCAAGTTGGGGTTTTTGCAGAATCCTTTCTCCTTTAATGTCAATGTTCCTGCAAAGGTCACTCAAACGCTTATCAGGGATATACCTGAGAGCCCACATGAGGGTGGGTGTGATCTATCGTTGCGGTTGGGCCCTCTTTCAGTAAATGTTGTAAACAATCATGCTCAAGAGGTTGAAAATATTTCCATTGGTTCTAATTCTCAAGAGTGGGGTAAGGTAAGTGATTTGAAACCACCGATTGATAAAGAATCATCTTACTCTTGTAAAGGCAATATAGATGACCCATTGAACTCGTGTTCAAGTAAATGGGGTGTCGAGGATGAGCATATAAATGCAGATGCAGCAATAAGAAAGCGGAAGGCAGTTTTTAGTCCAGCTATGGAGGATGAACAATTTTGTTGGCAGCTAAAGCTACCTTATAGCCACTTGACTGAAAGAATGAAAAGTGCAGGTTTGTAGACTGACTCTTGCTTGCTTCGGTGTGCGCTGCTTCAAACTTTTGACATATCTTGGTAAATTTCTGTGCATCACTGAAGCATTTTTGTGAAATAGTTCTACTTAGTAGTTTATGTATCAATGAGTTGCTTGTTGCGACTTCCGCGAGAATGTGAGAGGTAAAAAGAGACTGAGATTAAAAGTTGCAAGTCTGTTAGATGTAAATAGAGACCGAATTTTAAGTATCTGAACTCTGAAGTGATCATGGATAGACTGACGGAAGAAACTTTTGATGTGCAATTAATGTACAAAGAAATGTTATGTCTTGCTACTTTATAATGGGTTTTAGGCACTTTTGGTTTGTTTATTTGTGTTTAGGATATGTTTGTAAGGTATAATATGTCTTCATGTCTCAACTCTATGTTGAAATGAGATCCAAAGATGTCTCATTTCCTTACCTTAAACTTACCCATTAGTAGAAGAAATAATCTTTTGAGTCATAATAACTTTTTTTTTGGTGGGGGGGAGGGGGCAGTGGACCTTGTACTGATTGGTTTTGATTAACAAGTGGGGAGAAGATAATAAATGAAAACTGGATAGGGCTTCTGTATGTGTGGGTGGGGGACAAAGGAGGTTGCTTTGCCAAATTTTGAAGTCAATAAGCCTGGTGGCTGTGGGGTCTACCTTTTCTACTTGGTCTAATTAGGAAAGGTAAGAAATGATTAATAAGAGACTGAGTGGTGTGGAATCCGTTGGTTTGAGTTGTGGGTAATGTGGGGTCAGATTCTAATCTCGCTTGGTTTCAACTTAGGTTGTAGATTTGTAGTGGAGAACATGGACCTTTTTTGAAAGTTGGGGCTATGTAAATTTGTCCTTAAGAATGTACACAGATCTCCAAAGTACATTATGGATGGAGGAGGTTCAAAGGTTCTTAGGATCTAAGTAAATAACAAATCATATTGTTGCTTCTACTCTGTAAGTCTGCAATTGGGGAACAAGAGGCATCTTCAAAGTATGGCTGTTTAGAACATCAAGGGCCCTAGGAAACACAAGATAATAATGGGTAATACTCAGTCAGGACATGGAGGACGAATAAAAATTTAATTGTTGGTGTCATATTTTAACTTTTTTGTAAAAAAAAAAAAATTAACAGGTGAAATACTATCATTAAGATTAGAAAAGGCCATATAATGAATAAATATTCAAAATGACGTTCTGCATGCTTTTAATCATAGAAGAGCTGCACTTGTTTTACTATTGAATGAAGAAATGAGTGTTCCGTGTTAAGAGAAGTGTTAGAAAGATAACAAACACAAAATTTACGTGGTTTGAACATCTGCAGAAGAAAATGACCTGCGAGATATTTATGTAAATCTAATGAGCATGGGAAAAAAATTACAATTCTGGTACCATGCTAAGTACACTCTTCACTAGGGAAGTTGATATAAGTAGAAATTGCAGGAGTCAAAGATGAGCTGTAGTGAAAATCAATTTGCAGTCGCTGGTGAAGAGAGAGAGTAGAAACTGTCCCCTTTTTCTCTTCCACCTGAAGCTCCCTAAGTGGTATGGCAGCAAGAAATCTTTTAATGTACTCTTTACAGCACTCTTTTCCACTGCAAATTACAACTTCATTTTCCTCATTATTTCCACTCTGCTCCCCTGCAGCCATTTCCTGTGTCTCAACTTCTTCTTCTGCTATCTTCCCATACATCAAGCTCGATTCATCAAACTTCAATATGTAAGCTTGCTTGCACCCCTCAAACAGCCTCTCGCCCAATGAATCAATGATATAATATGCGTCAGCTTCCACCTTCAAGACGAAGAAATGATCGTTCCAGCCCACTATGTAAATCCTTGGTTCATAATCATCTGTACTGCTCTTGCGGCTCTCAATCTCATTCCATATCTCATCAAAAGACATAGCTCCTTTTAAAGACTCGAACTTTTCAGGGCTGAAGAACCCCGTAAATGATTTATCGCTAGTGACTGTTATTGGCTTAAGTTTAGCTTCTAACACGGTTTCGAGATCAAAATGTTTATTGGGGAAGAAATGCATGTAGGTTTCATCGTCGCAAAGGTTTCGCCACAGGGAGGAACCTTCTGTTATGAGGGTATCGAATTCGGGTATCGTTGGCATCGATTCTTGATTTGAATGGAGGCAGTGGGCGATGACTGCAACTAGAGCCGTGCAAGCACTCTCTCCTGCTGCTTTGTCGTCCCGTTGATCAAAAGAAGCAAATAATACGTTGGCTTTTAGTCTTGATTGTTCATCTCTGCTGACTAGTTCTTTCGCTACCCAGCCGGTTGTGTCGCAAAACTCTTCTCCGTACTTTGATTCTGTTGAAAGCCCTGTGGTATCTGTTTTCTGCAAATAATTATAATTTTTTTAAAAAAAAGAACCCAAAATCAGTATTTGATCAACATTTTGGCGCACATAGATTATTGGTAAAAAAAATCAATTTTAACGACAGGTTTATCGGAATTTTTAAGTGGTCTTTCCACTTTCAAATTGAATCAATTTAACTTTTTATTCTCCAAATCGATCCAGTATGATTTGTTAAATTATCTTCTAAAACACCATTAATAACTGTTGTAAATACTCATTTAACCTAACCAATAAAATTCTTAAAAATTATAAATCTGACAGATTACATACCTGTACAGAGCATGTTGTTGAGTCAAGGGTGAGACCACTACTGACCTGGCAGTCAACGTCAATCTCCACGTCATCATTGTTGCCATTAGAATTTTCAATCAACGGTTCTCCTTTTCTCCTTGCTCGTCTAAAAACTGACCGTTTTCTCTTCCACGAGAATAACCCAACCTTGTGGACCGGGTCCAACTCCAAATTCGGGGATGACCCCAGCTCAGTCCTCGAACTCAGCTCCCCACTGCTACTATTCTCACCGACGGTAGAAGTACTGAACTCGTTATCTGGCGGGCAAGACGAGTCAAACTCGGACGACTCACATGAACTCGGTTGGTCCTCTTGACCCATATTCTTCTTCTTCTTGTAGCCCGTTAGGCCCTTTATCTTTTTAAGGAACCCATCTGACTCGGCCGAGTTGTGAATTATTCCTGGCGAGTCATTGGTATTTCTGACCTCGGCAAAGCTGACAGCTAACTGTACAAAACAAAATAACCAAATTATAAAAACTGTTAATTTAAGGTCACGTGGTTCCCAAAAAGAACACGGCAAGATTAGTTTTGCGTTGGAATTATGGTAAGAATTGGTCAGCTAGAGCTAATCATTCGATAGGTTTACTGTTTTTTTTTTAAATACCGATGAACAGATTTTATTCTTAATTGGGTATGCTTCGAAAAAAAGTTATTGAAATTCGGATTAATTCTTCAATTTAAAAAAAAGAGAAGAAGGAAAATACGTATACTTCTGATTTAAATTCTTTAAAATAACGAGCTTACCGAAAGAGTTGCTTCCCTGGCCTCGCCATTGGCCTTCAGAGTGACAGGAAGCTTTCTTTCAACATTGGACTCCATCTTTGAAGCCAATTCTGCCAAATTTAACGAAACTTTTCCCAAAACAACCAATTTGGTCTTGGATTGTAAACCGTCTCCCTAATATTTCACAAAAGTAAAGACATTATCTAGATTTTGCATCGTATATGTAGAACTTAAAAAGAATATAAAACCTAAATCTGTATCAATTTTAAAAAAACTAAATCAATTAGGAAATTTATACATATATACGCTCTATTTAATACGAGGAATTGTTAGTTAGATTAAGTCTAATATTAATGTTTTAAATCAGTTTGAAACTTCTGTTTTAGATTTTTTCCAAACTTTATTAATAATTTTAAAGAATTTCACTGGTAACATTAATTTTAAATATCACATTTTTATTGACGTTATCAGTGAGGTTCTTTAAAATTATCAATAAAGTTTTGGATGAGCTGGTGTAACCAATATTTTCTTTTAATAAACTAAACCAATCATAAACTGAAATTTATTAAACAGTTAATATTTTAAAATTTATATTTTTTTAAAATAATAAAATATTATGATTGGTCTAATCAATAATTCATGTATTAAACATAATCTAATCAAAATTTTACTAGGAAACTAAAACATATCTTTAACACTAAACATTATTTTTACGGATTAAAAATGACATTAACATGAACATTAACCCAAATGGAAAAAAAAAAAAAAAAAAAAAGAAGATCGATGAACTCACATATATGATATTGAAGGAAACGTCCCATTGACCAAATGAACCGTCCTTTGAAATGATCGAGAAGGAACAAATCTTTTCGAATTCATCGTCCCATTCGATGGATTCACGATCTTCTCCTGATAACATTCTCTGGGTGGTACAGTTTCTTTGATGCTTCGATGATGGATAAAATGGAGGAACCATTAATCCAGACGACTTTGGTCCGTTCCATTTCACTTCAACCATTACCGTCGACGACTTCTGATCTCTTTCATCTTCTTCTACCTTATCGTCTAATTTTAATAACATTAATCCTTCAAGCTTCAATGGCTTCACCTTCACGCATAACTTCTTTGGTAATTTCCCCATTTTCTTCTCAATATCGCAATTGATCAAATACAGAAAGATAAATATATTTAGCTTTTATTTAGGAAAAAACAGAGAAGGGGGAGGAGCGGGAGGGAGGGGACTTGGTCAGTTGGTCTTTATTGGGTCAGTGACAGCTATGCATGCCCTTGTAGGAGAGAGAAAACCAGTCAGTGTTTGTTTCCGTGTGAGTGTCACCACAAGAAAAGATCACGTGAGTTCCATGTGACTGACGAAGCTTTGTTTTTCTCATTATGTGGCAATTAGCTATTGGTTAAAGCTGCAGAGAAAGTTTCGTACCAGATGATTACGAACCTTGTGGGGGAGGTGACACGTCATCAGGGACAACCTATGAGATTCGTGGGATATACGCGTAACATAGTTACATGCGAGGAGATGCTTGTGTACTGTCCTGTCTTTCTAAGAAAAGGAACTGAACTAGTTTCTTTTTGTGTGTGACACGTGTCCGTGACGCACGTGGGGTGGAGTTTGTGATAAGGCCGACCATGCACGTGCCTCTTGAGATTGGATTGGTTAGGAATCCCCACCTGTTTTCTGGTCTTGTTTCACTCGTTCGGGAAGCTCATTAATAATTGTGTATGAAGAAAGTAGTAATTATATTAAAAATATTTTTAAAAAAATTAATTCTAAAATCATATCTTTATTTTTATGCAATTATTAGTGAAGGATTCATAAAATCACCTGCCTGACTCTCTCCTTTTAGGGTTAAATTTGGGCTGCTTGCAAAACCCTATTATGACAGCAAAGTTTTTTCATTTTTTTCCTTTTCCTTTGTTTATTTTTCTTTACCTCTGCGTGTGATTTGTTGTGCTGTGTTTTTCTTTTCTTTTTTGAAATTCAGGGTGGCATTTTTATGTGTTCTTCAAAAAAGAGACACGTGAAGAAATGATGTCAATAGTAAAGGTAAATTGTTTGTCTGATAGCTTAATTCATAGATTTTAACTGTCCAAGATAACGGTTTGCTGAAGATAAGTTGCGGTCAGGTTGTCAAACTAATCATCTATAAAAAGATATCAGTAGATCTATCTAGTACAATCAACATGCATAGAAAAAGATTTATCTCTATTTTTTCAAAGATAAATATGAACTCTTTTAAAAAAATCACGTAAGAAAAAACCAAGAATTATTATTCTACTATTTTGGTATTCCTTTAAAAAACTCTTATTTATACGTTATCTCAGTACATATAATAATTTAATCGTCAAAAGGTTCTCTCCAAAGTATAAAAACTTCGAGCGACTTTTTTTTGCAGGAGTTTGCGTAGCAAGTTGATGTAAACACAGAAACGGGTTCAGCCGCTCCCCCAATCTTATCAAAACACAAAGCTTCACACTTTTATACAGTTAAGAACGATAAAACTCCGTACCGTAATTTGTTACTTTTTTTTAACATCAACAAAAAGAATCACTAATAATTTTCTATTATGGTGACAAAAAGAAAAATGCATTTAATTATTAATTAAGTTTAGTTTTTGGAATTCTTTTTGGTTTAAATGGGTGGGCTATGCCTAAATACAAGCAAATTTTAAGGGCAACTGGGCGTGGGATTAGTCCCAATTTCAATCTGTGGACTACTAGTTGGCCTTACACTGGCTTCAGACATAATGGATGAATGAAGAATACAATAATTGATCATTATTATTTTTTCCTCCTTTAGTAATTGTAATCACGTTTTAATTCTCGTTAGTTTATAATCTTTAAACATCATCTCATATCGAAAAAAAATCTGTTTAAAAAGAGCTACATATAAATATCACTATTACAAATCTGTTTCTGTCTCATGCAACCTCCTTTATAAATTTTTAATTGATTAACCAACTTATTTTTTACACCAACACAGATAATTGAGTACTCCAAAATTGTCTCTTACCGATTGCAAAGTTTGTTCAAGTTGTTTTTTGGTTTGAAACCTCTCTTCCATAGCTCCGATATGAAATTTAGAACAACGTTACTACTACTTCAATGATGCACTTTTCACCCAACGACATCTATAATTTCGTTCATCTCATTTAAATCTCAATTCTCAATATCTCTTATTGTTGAGTTTGATATCCTCATACAAGATTCTATATGCTTTGAGTTTAAGTTTCATCCTCCCGCTGTAATCTAAAACCTTTCGACTATGGTAAGAGATTATACAAAAAAAAAATTGTTCCTTTTATTAGTAGGTGATAAAATTTCACAATTTTTTTTCAACACAAACCTCCTTTTCATTGACTCAAGTTGAACTCATCTATTCATCTTTTGATGATTTTTTTCAATCTCAAATTTTAACATGTAAAGTCAGCAAAAGTTCACAATTTTAATATCACTATGATCATAAGATAACACCACTTAACATGTCAAATTACAATATACCCTTGAAGGGACAAAATAATATCACAATAATATCTCTCTATGGGCTAAATCATAAGTAAAGCTCTCTAACAAGTAAATCACACGAAAACAAATAATTAAGGACTCTAATTATTTGTATAAAGTTATATTTCACATAGGTATCCTTGGATTACCTAAGCTACATATTTGATAATTTACTTGCAAAATATTGCTCAACTTGAGTCCCAAAAGATATTGTTAAGTGTCTCAATTGTTTCAAAATTAATCACAAAATCATTCCTTTTTTAATCTCACAACTTATTTTTATGAAAAAAATATTTTTTCTTAGTAAGAAAACTCCCTCATTGAGTATGTGCCAGTATATATGTGCTTTTGATTCACAATTTTTCTTGGCACCACGATAAAATTAACGTGAAGATACACAATCACATCTCAATATTTATTTATTTATTCATACAAAAGTTTTCCGAACCTCTTTCCATATATCTCAAATCATCTCGGACGTTAAAAATGTTATGATTAAGTTAAGCATTGTTAATCCATATTTATCCAATAAAAGAATTATTAGTAAAAAAAAAATTGTACTAACCACTAAAATAATAAAATGATGACATTAATCTTTCAATAGCTAGTGTCACAAAACTAGTATAACCACAATCATAAGTTGTATAATGTATTTCACTAATTCATTATTAATTCGCACGATCATGAAATAAAAGTTCATGCATAAATACATTGGATATCTTATAAAATATGTTAGCTTCATGAATTGGGCATGCATAATACCAAACACAATTCTTTTATGAATAATTAATTAAAGTCAGCATATGCGTAGACATATATTCTCGAGTGGTGATATCACAGACTTATGATGCATTTGAGAAAATTTTTGGTCACAAAAAATAGTTGATGAGAATAGATTTAATTGTTTTTCTTAAAATTGCTATTTGATAAAATTTCACTATTACAGCTTTTTCAGAAATAGTTGACAGAGCTAAAATTCTCATTTTTAGAAACACCAATGAAAAAGCTTTTAAATTGTGCTTGACCTAGTAGCTTCAAAAGTTTTAATGAATTTTATATAAAATCAAAACTGCAGTTATCACATTTCACTAATTACCATATAACTCCTTATATATTCAAATTATCTAAACTCTTAATCCTTATTTCTCTTTGTTAAAACGACGAGCTCGGTCATGAAAATGACACTTGAAAGAAGCGATTAAAGAAAACAAATACGGTAGATTTTTTTTAAAATTTTATTATTAAGTAATAAATAATTTTATTAATATAAAGTTACTGATTATTATTAGATAATGAATACTTTCTTTTTTGTTGTTAATAAATATTACTTTTTTAGTTAAAAAAATAATTCATTAAAACTGTATATTTTTTAACCATGTCTATTTTTATAATTTTACAATTTTTATAGCACTATTAAGATTACAATTGTCAAACATTATTAATGATCACAACACTTTCACAGTACTTTTGCAAGACAGTTTACCAAACGCTACATTGAGCTTTTAACAACAACACTTCTCAAAGCACTGTTGGCACCAACGTAGCCACCGCATAGTACTCCCAAATGAACATTTAGTTTCATAAAAATTATCACGGAATCGAAAAAATTCACTAATAATTATGAAGAAATTAAACAATAACTTTAATATTTACTTTTTAATTTTTAATTTTTTTCAAAATTTATTATTCAATTTTTTCGTAATTAATTACTAATAAACTTTCTCGATACCGTAATAACTCTCACAAAATTCGGTAAAGAAAATCATCACTCTAAAACCTGATCGCAGTTATGACCTCTTAGCAAAATAGAATATCATTAGTAATTGCTAAAAAAGGTAATAAGTTTTTTTTTCTCCATTTACAATTGAAAACAATAAATTTCAAACATTAATTGGACCATTGCTCCATAACATCATAACAGTGATCTTGAGCCTTCCGACAGAATTTAATAGTCGTATAATTACCAATCAAGATATAACAAATAAACATTTTACAGTCATATCATTAGATAATATTGCACGAACGAAATGCATAATCAAAAGGCGTTTAGTTTTTTTTTTCATTTGAAATTTTCCATAATTTTTTTTTGAGAAATAACATATATGAGTTTCTCAATGAACTCAACATATTTTTTGTCTTAATTATAAAAATACCCAATGGTTGATTGTATTTTCAAAAAATACCCGAGTTTTTTTTGACAAAAAATATCCTGTAGTTGACTCTATTTTTAAAAACTAACTTGAGATTTTTTTGTGATAAAAAATACCGTATGATATGTTTTTGTTAATGAAAAATACCGTGTGGTATATTTGAGTTAGTAAAAAATAACATGTGATATGTTTCTTTTAGTCAACCATAATATATTTTTTTTCTAACAAAAACATACCATATGGTATTTTTTACCACAAAAAAACCTCAAGATATTTTTTGAAAATACAATCAATCATAAAGTATTTTTTGTAATTAAGCAAAGTTTTACAGGGAGCATAGAGTCAATCAACATTTGTATGAAATTCATGAAATTGAAACGTCTTAAAATTGTTGTTCCTCATATATAATTTTATATTATAGTATAAATTTCACAACAAAAATATAATAAAATAGTATTGTCTATAATTCAAAGAAAATGGACTGAGATATAAATCAATTCATTTCTTTAAAGTGTTTTATATAACTGTAGAGGTAATTAAACTCTATTAATAAAACGATATTATAATTGCATCGTTCCCAAGATACAATAGCCTAACATTTTCTTTATTGTTACTCGATAATTATTGCAATGTATCATTAAACTAAAGTTTCATCATATCATATTTTCTCGGTCCATAAAATAAATATAGTAAAATATTTTTATTTTCTCTTTTGTTAAAATACAACACAAGATTAACTAGTCACAAATCAACAATTCTGATGAATCTTCAACAAATTTGTAAAATGAAAAATAGTAATTTTACTTGAAAAGCATGAAAGTTAAATTTAAAAATAGTAAATTTAGTAAGTGGTTAAAGTTATATTTAAAAGAAAAATTAAATTAAATTACTGTGTTAATCATTTTACCAATCATGGTGCACGTTGTCCGGCTAACTTGCGCCGAAAGCCCAACAAGCGAAACATTTGTACCAAACTTCCTACAGAATCACGAAAATGCCATTTCTCTAATAGGATCCCATTTTCTGTCCTTTCTCCCCCAGAAACCAGCGAAAGAACCTCCACCACACTCCAATTCCGGTTCCCGACGTGCTTCTCCCGCTGAGTCACCCCAACTGAATTCGCTCTCCTTCTCTCTCGTCGATCACCAGCTCACATCAGGTCAGTTGATTCTCACAATTCCTTCCCTCTTCTTCTTATTCATCTTTGCAATTTGGATCCAAAACGCACGCGATCCAATCAGATCAGGGTCTCAACATCATTTCCCTTCATGTACAGTCACATTCGACTTTTTCTTGGGTTTTTCTTCAATTTCCTATTCTTCTTCTCATATGCGGATCCGGGTAAAAGATGCTCCAATAAGAGCTCATTGATCGGGTTCGAGTCCGAGTTTGCGATGGCCCAACACCAATTGCGAGGCCTCTTCACCATAGTCGATGATTGCTCATTTAGGGTTTCCCGGTTCGATATGTTATCCGGTTCGGATGTTCACTGGTGGGGCGCGATCGAGCCTGATTTCTCTAACATCACCCACGGGTTCGTTATCTCCGATCAGATACTCAACCGAACTTACAAAAATGCATCGTTTACTGTACATTTGATGGAGAACATTACCTGGGACCGGATCCATGTCCTCTCTGCGTGGGACCTACCCACTGCCTCCGACTTCGGGCACGTTTTGGTCGCAAACGAGTCGAATTCAGGTATTAGTCTAAGCCCCGATACGGCTCCGTCTCCGTCAGACGGAGACGCCGTTTCCGGTAAAGAGAATAGGAGTCGGGTTTTCACGGTGCCTACAATGTTTGATAATTGCAGGGTATTGTCTAAGAGCTATAGGCTTAGGTGGACTTTGAATGTGGAAGACAATTACATTGATATCGGCCTAGAAGCCGCCACAGGAGTCCAGAATTACATGGCATTCGGGTGGGCAAACCCGAATGCCTCTTCGGAGCTAATGATCGGTGCTGATGTGGTGGTGACGGGTTTTGCAGAAGAGAGGTTGCCGTTTGCTGATGATTTCTATATAACGAAGTATAGCGAATGCTTGGTGAAGAAGGATGGTTCTGCTTTAGGGGTTTGTCCTGATGCAGTATATCAAGGATCGAATCCGGTTGGTCAAGTGAATAATACGGAATTGGTTTATGGGCATAGAAAAGATGGGGTTTCGTTTATTAAGTATAGGAGGCCGTTGAATCCAGTTGATAAGAAGTATGATTTGCGCGTGAACCATACCGAGAACATGACGGTTATTTGGGCATTGGGGTCCATAAGGCCGCCCGATTCTCTTAGACCTTATTATCTTCCACAGAATCATGGTGGGTCAGAATCAGTGACTTATGGGCATTTGGTGCTTAATGTTTCAGAACTCGTGGATGATTGTTTAGGCCCTTTGGATGCAGAGGATAAGGAGGATCAAGATTTGATAATTGCTGATGCCAATGTGCCTCTTGTTGTCACTTCAGCTCCTGCATTTCATTACCCAAATCCTCCAAATCCCTTGAAAGTGTTATATATTAATAAGAAGGAAGCACCCATGTTGAGAGTTGAAAGAGGGGTGCCAGTGAAGTTCTCATTACAGGCAGGGCATGATGTTGCGTTGTATATTACTTCAGATTTGCTTGGTGGGAATGCAACATTGAGGAACAAGACTGAAACCATATATGCAGGAGGCTCCGAAGCCCATGGAGTTCAAGCCGGTCCAATGGAATTGGTTTGGGCACCTGACAGGAATACTCCTGATCACGTGTATTATCAGTCAATGTATCAGCAGAAAATGGGTTGGAGAGTTCAGGTTGTTGATGGAGGTCTTTCAGATATGTATAATAACAGTGTTTTTTTGGATGATCAGCAAGTTACATTCTTTTGGACCTTGTCAGAGGATTCAATATCTATTGCAGCTCGTGGTGAGAAGAAGAGTAGTTATCTTGCGATAGGGTTTGGTAGTGGAATGGTGAATAGCTATGCTTATGTTGGCTGGTTTGACAATAACGGAACAGGGCGTGTAAGTACCTACTGGATTGATGGACAAGACGCCTCCAGTGTGCACCCAACAAATGAGAATTTGACCTATGTGAGGTGCAAGTCTGAAAATGGTATCATTACTTTGGAGTTCACGCGACCCTTGAGACCTTCATGCAGTCACAGTGATAGGCCAGAGTGCAAGAATCTTATTGATCGCACAACTCCTCTTAAAGTTATATGGGCTATGGGTGCTAAATGGACAGAAGGAGATCTAAGTGAGAGGAATATGCATTCAGTTACGAGTCAAAGGCCTATTAGGGTGATGCTTATGCGTGGATCTGCAGAGGCCGAGCAGGATTTACGACCAGTACTGGCTGTACATGGGTTCATGATGTTCCTTGCTTGGGGTATTTTGCTTCCTGGTGGAATATTGGCAGCTAGATACTTAAAACATGTGAAAGGTGATGGATGGTTCCAGATTCATGTTTACTTGCAGTATTCAGGATTAGTAATTGTCCTACTTGGGCTTCTTTTTGCAGTGGCTGAACTTCAGGGTTTCTTTGTCAGCTCATTACATGTTAGATTTGGGATTGCTGCTATAATCTTGGCATGTCTTCAACCACTGAATGCATCCCTAAGGCCCAAAAAACCTGCTAATGGGGAGGAGACTTCTTTGAAAAGGCTTCTGTGGGAGTATTTTCATGTTATTGTTGGCAGATGTGCCATTGTAGTAGGGATGGCGGCGCTCTTCACTGGAATGAAGCATTTGGGAGATCGATATGGGGGTGTAAATGTTCACGGGCTTATTTGGGTATTAGTAATCTGGTTTTTGATCGGTGCCCTGATAACTGTGTACTTAGAATATCGTGAAAAACAGCAAAGGAGGGAGAGAGTACTTAGTAGAAGCAACTGGGTTTTGGGAAACCTTGAGGAAGATGATTCTATTGATCTCTTAAGCCCAAGCAGGGTTGTTGCAGAAAAAGAGTCGCAATCATCTGGAAGAATGGAAGTTCAGTTAGAACCTTTAAACAGATAGGTACATTGGATGGTTATTTTTTATATAAATTTGCCACTCTTCACCAGTTTTGGGAAAATACGGGGAATATCAGCAGGCTTTTCTTTTTTCTTTTTTCTTTTCATATGAGAGGATTTTTTCGATGAAGAAAGGATTTACATAGTGATCATTGTGTTCTCATCCGACCATCTGTGATGAAGAGCAGTTGTCTTACAACATGCATTTTGTATACTAGATAGTATATCTTTTAACATAGTGGAAGGTTATATCATTTTATCCACATCTTTTCTATAGATCAAAAGTAGTGACTGTTTGCAGTTTGTATTAGCTCAGGTACTTCTTCTTGAGCCACAGTGAAAGTGATTGTTGCTGTATATTATAAGATGATAACCAACGATCTATTGCTTCATTTTATTTTCATGGTTAGTTCCTTATTTATATACTATTATAAAAGTGGCAATTTCATAGGAGTCTGTCTCCTATATGCGTAAAATCTGCTTCCTTATATTGCGGCAATCTCATAGGACTATAGGAGTATGTTTCCTATGGTTAGTTCCTTTTGCGAATTGGGCATGACACTTCTTCCCTTTGATACATATCTTCTTCTTCTCTTCTCTTTTGAGTAAGTTTGTTCATTTTCTAAGCTTTTTTTTTCACTGTACTTATTACTGATTCCTTTTGAAATTTTAGAAATTTATCGGTGTTGTTGAAAATTATTTCTTGTTTTGTTTTTCTTTTGTGAATTATCTTGGGATACATCTTGTATTTTCTAATTATGTATTGTTATTGCTTGCAAATCAGCATTTGAATTTTTTCACTATTAGGGATCTAGAATTTTAGATTTTTAAGGTAGGGTTTCTTAATTTAGGTTTGTCTCATTTCAACGTCTTTCCTCGATGCCATGCAGTTATCTTTAATTTCGACCGAGACTATGAGGTAAGAAGTAGCTAATGTGGCTCTGTTATGTTGAATGGTGTTCTTTCTTTAAGGTTAGTTAATTAAGTTTATGTTGATTTTTTTTTTTTGTTTTTAACTTCATATTAAAACTTTGAATTGTTTCTGTTCTTTCATGTAGCCCTGTATGTTCTATTGCTTTGCTTTCTTCACAAAAGTAGAGGTTAGGCGAAGTGTTATGTTGACATTCATTTGGAGGTAATCTTATCCTTCAACTATGTTGTATATTTCACTCTGTTAAATAATACTGATTTTATGGTAAGAACACTTTAATGGTTCTGCAATAATATTATCATTCTGCGGTCTGAACTTTTACATCTTAATACATTACATGTATGCTTGAATCATCTAGATTGGTATGGTGCCGTTTGGTAATCCACTTTAAGTGGGATTAATACAAATTCTGTTTAATTTTCTTTTTGCTTTAATCCCACTTAAAGTGGGTTACTAAACGGTGCCTATGTAACTCCACTGTAATGTGCCTTATGTATCTAAATTTTAATTTTCTTCATGCTTACTGTTAGTAAAAGAGTTAAGAACACAAGTTTCAATCTTTCAAATGATTCGTGACAATATATAAGTTGATATAACTTATTAGCTTGTGAAGATCAAGTAACAGTAATTAAATTGTGTCCTGCATTTTTTGTTCATGACTTGAATTGACTGTGTTCAGTATTTGCATGATGGCTTCTTCAAGGAATAGTTGCAGTTAGTAACCCTGTTAGTGACTTTAGCTTGTGCCAGACATCAGCATGGCACAGCATCTTCAGCATGATAAACTGAATATGAGAACAATAACAGAAACGATGATGACCTTCTTGGGCAACATTTGTCATATTTAGTATTTAGAATAGATATGTTTATCACAAACATCAAATTTAATATCTCCAAGTACATACTAGATATGGGTCCTTGCATCTGTAGAATAGGTTGCACCACATAAATGCTGGTTTATCTAAGTGGAAATTAAAAAGTTCATTTTTTCTGCCTGGACAATGGAATTTGTGTTGAAAGGTTTTCATGTCTCCAAAAATTAAAATTGTATATCCTTAAAGGTTCTAAATTACTCCCGGTATGGCATCTACAATCCTTTGATGAAATGCCCAATTTCGTCTTATGGTTAACTCTCTAAGTGGCTTATGAAAGTGTTCCATGTCTGACATCTTCCCTCATTCTATTTTTTTGTCTCTATCTCTCCCCCTCTCCCCCTGTTGTCATTGGGGCATTGGGGGTTTTTAATCTAAATGTTCTGTTGAATATCTGGATGGATTGAAAGAAAATTTGATGGACCTTGTTGAGACTCAATTTCTAAGCATTTTTCAGAAAGGCAGAAGCTTGGAAGGATTTGGCACCGTATAACATGGAACTCAGTCCTTAATCACGAAAAATATTGTATTTTTTTTCCTGAAAAATATTGATAAAAAAATATGGGCAAAAAATTTAACTAAGAAACTGCAGAAACAACACTTATTCAGGGTTGGTGGTTAAAGTCCTATGGGATGTGTTCTGGTACATTTGAAGAAAAGTTCTGTTGACTGAGTTTTGGTTAAATTCAAGTTAGCAGATTACGATTCAATTCTTGTTATTTCTTTTTACCAACATGTTTATTTAATTTTTTTTGCTTAGTACTAGAAATTTTGAAATTTCAAATCTGATAGATTCTTCTTTTTTTTTTCTCTTGTAAGAAAATTTGATTTTTTATTATTGTCAAACAAATTATCAAAACTGTCAAAGGATGACTGTTGAAGAGGTGTGTGCTAAGGTTGGCCATATCATAGTACATTACGGCAAATGTGGTAGACAGAAACAATGAGCGGGTAGTTGTAACAGCATCGACTGTTGAACATGCCATCAAAGGCTCACTCGAGTGTGGTCGGTCTTGCAATGCCAAGGCAGCAGCAGTTGTTGGACAGATGTTGGCCATGGACTCAAGGTGGAGGGCTTTGAAGGGGGACAAGGAAGAGGAATACATGTTGATGTAAACAAGGAAATTTAGAAGAACGGTTTTAAAAACTGCACCAAAATATGGGCCATTGTCAATGCCCTTTAAGAACTCAAACTTGGTTCTTGATCATAATGATGATAACACTTCTCGGCCAAGTTACTGAGTATTATTTTCTCTTTTCTTTTCTCAGGTTGTTAATTCTTTTATCTATGTGGAAGATAGCTTAGCATGTCTTATTGAAAATTAATTGTAATACTAATAATAATGATTTTATTATTGGAAGAAATTTTGCTGCTTTAACTTACATGCAATCAACATAGGTTTCTTGCCTTAGAACTAATAATATATATTGAGAATTAATGAGCTTGCTTGGTTTCAGAAGGAATTGAAATTGTGAGACATCCTCAGGGAAACAAGAATCAAGGGGGAGCTGTTTCAAGTGGAAGAAAATTTTATTTTCTGGCAATTCTCACACAGACCTGCCTAAGGACACTGGACACATACCTCAGACTTCTGAACTCCATTGAAAGATAAATGTTTAGGTATGCTTTCTTTACTTGAATTTTCCCATTAAGATATTATAATCCACTTCCTTTTTTAACTCTTGCCTGCTATGTTATTAGCTGCTCACTGAAACCATTAGGGTAGCAGTGGCACAAGCATCTTATATGTTACAGGGTTAAATAAAGGGCCTGAGATTTGAATTGAAACAACTAAGAATGATTTTTAGCCTTTTTCTTTTCTGTTGTGTACTCTATATAAAGGTTGTACAAAGAATAAAGAGATTCTAAGGGTCTGTTACTTATAAAAAAAAAAAGAGATTCTAAGGGCCTATTTAGTTGTTGAAAACATTTTCCATTTTCTTTATTACTTTCCTCAACAATTTGCACATTATTAACATATTTTGGAAAACAACATTTCTCTGTTTCCATCTTTTCAACATAATTGGGAAAATTATATTTTTTGTTTCTCTCTTTTCCAATATTATGTTGAAACAAAGTAGCCTTGTTGTCCAAAATATATTAAGAATGTGCAAAGTGTCAAGGAAATAGAGATAGAAGATGGAAGAACGTTTTCCACAACTAAACAAGCCCTGAGCTTTTGTCGGACAAGACTAGAAGCACAAGTGCAAAAGAGTCTCTAAGGCTATGATTGGTAGAGAGAAAAAATTGGAGAAATGAAGAGGGAGAGGAAAGAGGAGTGAGTGGAGGGCACTTTTCTATCATTAGTGGCTTCTCAAACCAATGGATTCTTCTGTGAGATTAATGGAATCATAAAATTATCCCAACTGTTTGGGGGTGTATGGACACGGCTTTTGTTGGGAAAGGAGGCAATTCAAAATTTCAAATATATATATATATATATATATATATATATATATATATAAGGAAGAAGTGATTGATGCAAGAAGAATTCTGTCATTTAATCATTATTAGCAGTCAGAAAACCTAAGCTTATTATGTGGAAGCTGGTAGTAGACTTCAATTATTTACTGTGTATTTCGTTTTCTGGTTCGTTTATGTTTATTTTTTAAATTTTAGATACTTCTGCCATGAATTTGTAAATATTCTTTTACCTTTGATAACCTCCTACAGAGAAAACAAGGATTGCTCATTATGCAAGGCAATACTCATCTCGGAATTGGTAAGTACGGATGTTTTGGGTTATCTGTTAGATTTAGCAGGTGGTGCCTTGCAACTATTTTAATAGTGTGCTGTCTCCCTAGAGTAAAGCCATGGGAATGATTAAGAGTCTCTCGTGTATTTTATCATATATTTCTTAAGAAGGTATGGCTTTCTGAATTTATCGTTGTTCCTTTACTGAAAATGTTGGGAATAAAATATGAATTATTTCAAGGGGGCTTCTGATTCGGTTTGTGACAAGGAATATGCCTTAGTTTGTACCTTTCATTTTAATTACTTCAAAAAGATTGGAATTATTCGCTTAGATGATCTATATATGACCATGCAGCGCTTCTGATTAATTAACTTCTGCATATAGCCTTCTTTGGCAGGGTCTAAAAGCTGCCACAAAGAAGTAGAACTATGACAAAATATGTTAGAAGAAGTTAACAATCCCCATTAAGGAATGCATCGATGACCTTGGTTTTTTGTGATTTGAATTGAGAAATTGTATTTCTTCTAAAAATGGTCTGAGATGGATTATCTTTTCAAACTTTTTTCTGGATTATTAATGAGGGTGTCATCGCTAATTTTGATTTACAATAAGCATAAGAACTATGAAGTGGAATTTTAGAGATAGAATCCATCTCAGAACTTTATTGGAGAGTTGTTATTTGCAGAGCAATTCTTCTTGTTCCGGAAAAGTAGATTGAAATTACATTCACTGACTGATAACTATTATTAGCATAGAGCACTCATAATATAAGGATGCACCTCCCTTTTGTTGGTGACATGATTGATTCACATGCACCAACAGAATACTAGAAGAACAGGACTCGAGCGTCTGGGGTATGCTTCTTACTTCTCTAACTATACTTTCCTGTTGCATGTGAATTTTATTACAGGGCTTTTCATTGCTAAATTTTCAGTTGAGATTCACTGCATTTTGTTACCATATGAAGTTAGAACCTGTTTGGCATTGCTTCTGGCCACTGTTTCTGCGGTGGAGAAGCTGAAGCTAAACCAAACAGTCTCTCAAGCATCAGCTTCTCAGTAGACCCAGAAGCTAGAAAGTGTGGTGGAAGGCTTCAAAAGCAGAAACATTAAGGCCTTGTTTGGTTTGCTATTTAAGCCAACTTGCTTTAAATTGGCTTAAATAGCAAACCAAACATCTCCTAAATTGGAGCTTTTAGGCCAGACGCACAAAAAGACTGAGCTACAGTCCTTTAATGAATCTTTTGAACTTCCAAAAATACCCAAGGCTGGCACAGATAATTACATTTGTGCCACTATATAATCTCTCCACCCCACAAATTTTACATTGTTTCCTGTTATCTCTCCTCTCTTCACTAGCAGTTCCTTCTCCTCCTCTATAATCTTCATCTCCCACCGCTGAATCGGAAGAGAGGAAGCCTTTTTCTTGGTGTACCATTAAGTATATGCTCATCTTTGTTTCTTCGAAAAGTTTCATAACACTATGCTAAGATCTGACATACAATCTAAGAAAATTTTAGATCTTTTCTTCTGTTAATCTTTTAGATCTTTTTTTGGGTATTGCTGAATCTGTCTCTGGGTTTAAATGACCCTTACTTCTTACAATTTCCATTCCTGTGTTTTTTGTGTTACAATTTCTGTTCATGTTTTATTTATCAAAAAAAAAAAAAAATTTCTGATTCATGTTTTGGTTGAGCTAAAGAGGACGCAGATGTTATATTTTTGGAAGAAATTTTGCAGTGGGCATTTTAATCCTTGAGGATTACAATTTCCTTTCATGTTGATGTGTTCTTGGTCTGAAATGCCCCTTTTTTACTTTTTCTTTTGTGCAATGAACCCAAATGACATCTTTCTGCAATTTATTTTCCTTGTTTGCTTGTTCATGTTACATAAAACTTCACGTGTGGTTACTTATTATTAGTAGTAGTTAGTTTTCAGTTCTCTCTCACATTTCCTTTACACAGGGGGGTCACAAGAAAGGATATAGAGTAGCAAATACAAGAGTAGCCAAATTAAAATGATTTTGGTATCTTATATAAAGGATGGGTCCTGTGCCGTTCTTCGAGCTACATTTGTTAGACCATTTCCCTTGGGCTTGAAGGAAATGTGGTGAGAGTCATATCGGTGGGGTGTTGGGTCCTTTTGATATTTTAAAGAAGATTTTTATTGGACTAGCTGTGATATTAGTGGTAGAATTATCAAATGGGTATGAAACTAATAGTACAAGCCTTAAAAGAGCTTTGTCTTGTGGTGTGGAAAACAGTTGATTGTGGCATTGGATCATGCATCAGAATATATGTTAAAGGTTCTAGTTGTATTAAATGGCAAAGCCTTCAAAAATTATTTAACTTTGAAATTCGAAAGTTGAAGGTTAAAGCTAATGATAATTGTTAACGTTTGTGTTTAGGGCTTAGACAAAAAAAGAAAATAGAGAGAGGGTAAGTATTAATCTAGTTACTAACCCTAAAGTTAGTTGTCATATATATAGAAAATTTAATATTATGAAATTACATCAATACCATTAAACTCTAATACTCTTATTACTCTAGCATTCCCCCTCAAGTTGGAACATATATATCATATGCACTAAACATGATAATCAACTTCAATATACTTGGTCCTTTGATGAAACACCATATTAGTTGCAATATGAATGGATGCTTGATTATCACATACCATCAGAACGAGACTGTTCAAACCCAAGTTCTGCTAATAATTGCTTCAACCAAACTAACTCACAAGTAATGTGTATCATCGCTTTGTACTCAGACTCTACACTTGATCTAGCAATCACTGTTTTTTTCTTACTCTTCCATGACACCAGATTACTCCCAACAAACACACAATATCCAGTAGTTGATCTCCTATCCGATGGAGAACCTGCCCAATGTGCATCAGTGTAACCCTTAATCCTAGTATGATCATGGTTTTGATAAAGTAAACCAAGATCAGAGGCACTCTTAAAATATCTTAGAATACGAATAACAGCATCTAAATGAGTGGTACGTGGGTCATTTAGGAACTGATTAACCACACTTGTTGCAAAAGCAATGTCTAGCATACTGACAGGTAAATAATTCAATCTCCCAACCAATCGTCTATATTGTCTTGGATCAGTCAACAACTCACATTGATCAATTGAAAGTTTTGTGTTGAGATCCATGGTACGACTAGTCACTGTAGAATGTGAGGTAGTGAATTGTTTTTTTTTTTCCTTACAAGAAAGGAGTTTACACCAGCACCACATATATGCAGCAACACAACATGAGACACAAACACAACCAGAATATGGTACGTTGATTCTATCCTATGATTCTCCCATTTATATATCAGGATGTTGCAGTTGGATATGAAGTTGAAAAGGGTCTCCCGTATCGGCTCATTAGGAATTCTTGGGAGAAAAGTGTGGCCCCTATGGCTACTTTAAGATGGAGATGTGGAAAAACGTACGGTAAGTTCCTAATCCAAATCTAGATTATCTTTGTCAAAGCAATACACACCACCTGAAAGGATCATCCCTGACAAGCCAATAACATATAATCAAATTGAACAGAAGCTAGCAATGCAATTTAACGTGTGCATTTATATAGTCATAAAGTTAAAAATGCTTATTATTATTTTTTATTTTATAAATCTCATTATTATGTTTAATCTAAATGAGAAGCATATCAACATGCGCGTAATGCTTGAGATGCTAAATTTTTTAATCTAATAAAAAAAACAGATCAACATGCACATCCTATATGTTGAGATGCTTAGAATTATTTATTTGGAAAAGTTTTCATGACATTTTACCTACTAGAGCAGCTCTGCATTTGAGAGAATCTTGATTGGGGACTTGATCATCAAGTTTGAAAATCAAAGTACTTCTCTAATAATGACTTGTTAACAGCTTAAAGCTTCAATAATTCTTCTGGTTAGGTTTGTCTAAGTTAATTCCAACTTTTATAACTCTTTTTTTTATAATAACTTTTAAAAACTTTCTTGAAATGGAAAGTTCGGGATGTGCAAGTTCATCAATTTATGGAATAACATATTGCGCTTGCCTAATACCCCTTTTGTCTGACTGGCTGCTAGACAATATTCCTCATTCTCTTCTTAACTTACCTGGCTGCTACTTGCTAGCGTTTTTAACTCTTCAACAAGATCTTGGGATCTTACCCCTATTTCTCATGTTATTCCTTCCCATATTTTCTCATACTATAGAAGGAATTCTTCTTCCTTCTAATTCTCAACCTGAGAGAATTAATAGCGGGAAAAGATCCTATTGAAACAAACGATTAAAGAGTGAAAAATATAAATAAAACCAAATATAAAATTTATGAATGAAAATGTTATTTAGCTTATAAAAGATTAATTTTTGGAAAAAGGTATCAGCCCATCGGTAAGTACCTAAGGATGTTGCACCAGGGGTGTAGGCCCAAGAGGTCACTTCCCTTAGGGTAGCGCGTGTCATCGTGTATAATTCTCAAATGTATAATTCTTAGAAGTTCAACCGATTTGTTGAAAGTTGCAGGTTTTTAAGATTATCTAATGCATAGTATAGAGGGTCTCGATCCTTTTCATTTGAAAATTGAAATAAAATTAAAGTTTATGATAAAATTGAATGCCATATCGTTAAATGTAAAATATTCAAATTCAAATTTATAAATGTGACATTCAATCTCATTATAAACTCTTGACCTTCATTTTAATTCTTAAATGAAAAGAATCGTGGTTCTAGTATAAAATATGTGAAATGATGAATGCTTTTTCAACTCTTTCTTTTCGAAATATTGATAGGGATGGACTCGAGCCGAGCTCAAATATTAAGGTATTCGAGTTTGGCTCGACTTAAAATGAACATGCTCGATTTCGAGCTTGAGTTCGAATCGAACTAAAAAATTGGGCTCGAGCTCAATCTATTTTCTGATAGCTCGAACTCGGTTCGACTCGAGTTTAATAACAAACGAGCTTATTGAGCTCGAGCTTGAGTCATAGCTTTGGATTGCCCATTCGAGCTTGAGTCTGGACTCTAATTTTAATATAACAAATATATTAATATAAATATTTGCCTGAGCTCGATAACACCTTATCGAATTGTTCGAGAGCCTTTCAAACCGAACTTTAAGGTATTCGAACTTAAATCGATAAACTAATCGAGCTTAATTTTCAAACTCAAACTCGACTAAAGTTCAATCAAACTAAATTTTAATTGAGCTCAAATTCGAATAGCTCTATAAAAAATCGATTCAAAATCTACCTTAAAAATTGATTAAAATCTTGCCTTTCAAAATATAAAGTGAAAACTTTCTTCCGTGCCTAATATAATGACCTTTGGCCATCAAATTATCCATCACATTAATTTTCCAGCTGACATTACAATTACATAAATACCACCTTGAAAGTCGAAGGTCATATAATAATAAATAATTATGTTTTGTTTATTAAATTATTTTTTTTTGTCTCATAATAATTATGACCACCGTCTGCACCATTTCTCCAAATTGTAAACTGTCCAAATGCATGTAACACATGCAACACTTGGATTTTTAGTTGTTGCATTATACACACATAGAGAGGCCTCTGTTTCAGTCAATTTACATGCCTTGTTTGTTAACACAAAATATCAAGATTTATTTTAGAAGATTTTCTTGAAATTACTATTTATCGATTATTAATATTATAAAAGAAGAATAAAAAAATTATAAGCATCTCCATCACTAGCTAGAATTCTAGAAGAATTTAATCATAGTACAGAAATGTCAAGAGTCGCATGTTCACGTCCCCAATTTCAAAACGATGAGCTTCTTATGAGAAAAATCAAATATCAATGAAGGTGCCCTTAAAAAAGATATATATTTTTTAATTTAAAGGAATAGATGCCTTGAATATTACGGCACATGGGTAAAGCTAGATTGCTGGGATAGGTTTGATTTAGATCATTCTGACCTACTCATATAGAGCTTTGGTGTAATCACCAAATTGCATCTATTTTGTTAGTTGGATGCCTGCCTGCCTGTCCTGAAGTTGGCACATATGAACCCTAGATAAGTATTTAATGTATGGGTACCCCTACATTCATAATAGGTTGTGTTTTATTTAATTTAATATTAATAGGATGATTTGGCAACATCTATTAATTAATTCAACATTAAATAATGTGACTGATATGATCCACCACCCAACATTTCGAATCTCACTTACTTTCCTGCTTCATTAGTATGATCAATCATCAAATATTAATTAATTCAACGTTGTATCATGTTTTAAATTTTATTATTAATTTTTAGATAATTTTATTAGTAATATAAATGATGAATGTACATATATTATTAATAAAATTTTTTAAAATTATTAATAAAATTTTTATCCAATGTAAAAATAAAATCTTTAAATATTTTCTTATTTTTAAAGTATAATTAATAAAGATATATATGAGCTGTCAATATAAGATGTAGGAGTGTTATTTTATTTAATATCCATGTTGAATCCATGACTTAAAATTGATGCTCTTATCTTATAAATTACTCCAATCGATTAAAACGCGTGTGTGTATTAAAACTCTTTGTTAATTTTATGTTATTTTTCAATTTATATTTTTTAAAAATTATTCTCTCGATTAATTAATGTGAACTGTGTTTTCAGAGACAGAGTCAGAGACGTACCTTACGTATATAACAAAGCGTTATTTTTATTTTTTTAAGTATTTACTTTTATTTTAAAAAACTAAATGTTAATTAATTTAAAATAATAAAAATAAGTAAATAACAATCAAAATTAGAAAAAAAAATCAAATAACTTAAATAAAATAATCATATAAAAGCTCAAAACGATATCTTTACCTTATTTTTTTTTCATATTCAATTTTATTCAATCAATATAATCACCGCGTTGAAGAATTAATCCACATGCGAAACTGAATCTGATCCAAACGTAAGACATTTTTTTTTAATCAAAGATGTAAAAAAATGAAAAAACAAAGACACGCAGCTACGCAGGATGAGGTAAGCTGGCTCATTCCATTAATAAAAAGATGAGGTAAGCACGGGTTGACCTGTGACTTTCAAACGTAATAAACCTAAAGAGCAAAGGTTATCTTGGGAATTTAAAATACAAATTGGGGACCCACAGTTCAAGTTGCGACCGGGCGCGAACCGCCTTGTTGCAGGGACCTTGATCCTACCCTCATTTTCGTCCAACTACGCATTAAATTATGAAGGATAAAACCAAAGCATGCATTTAATAACCGCTACTTGTCACCCATAAATTAATAAGAAAATAAATCTAGAATTAAACTCAAACCCATCTACCTCCACCACCATCAAAATAATTAACAAAATTAAGATAAATATATTTAGGATGTTTTACACATTTTGTCATCTAATTTTTAATTTTATCCAATTGAATTATTTCTGTCAAAATTTATCAATGATCTCGTTAATTTAAATAAAATTAAATTTTAAATAAATAGGTGAATAGTTAAAAAAATCCAAGGTAATGCCAAAGTACAGAGATGGAGTGATGTGGAGAGAGAATTGCAAGGAAAATAAGGGAAATTGAGGAGAAGCCAAAAAAAGAAGGAAAAAGAAGAAAGCAAAAATTAATGGGATTTCTCTTGGAATGGAGAGAGAGCTTGGAAGTAGTTTCAATGGGGAAGAACATTAAAAAATATATATTGAATAAAGAGATTTATACAGATCAATTTAATTATTTTTATCAATTTTCAACATTTTGTTTAATCAAATTTGATCGAAATAAGTTTTTTTTATCATTCTCAAATAACAATAAAGTAAATATATCTGATCAAAAACTTTGATATATTTTTATATTTTACTCATAAAAATATAAATTAAATATCCACCAATACTCATGTCTCCATCCCTATCATGATTTCCTTCTATTTTGGCGTCTTCATTGAAAACACACACAAAATTTGTTTGTCCAATTCTTACCATTGTTATCACTACATCACTTGTAGTAGTATATTTTACTTTCACGTGTATAATTTAATGGTATCTATTTACCCTTTCTTTTAATCAAAAGGCGTCTATCTTTTTATATTTTATTTCTTTTAAAAAAATTAATCATATAATAATAATATTATTTGAAATCATATTTAAATGTGATAAAAAATGAATGCAAAACTAGCTACATGGCAGTTATGAGATACAGGTGTTCTTTCACTCGTGTATTTTATTTTTCCTCCTTAAAAAAGATTTAACGTTTCCTTTAAAATTTCTTTGTTTATTTGTTTTCTTACACCCAGTCCATCCTTCTCCCAGCTAATTGATTGGATGAGACACCTTTGACTACATTTATACATGTATTTTCTTTTTCCTCGTTTAAAAAAAGATTTTTTTTTTCTTTTCCTTTAAAATTACATTGTTTATTTGTTTTCTTACACCCAATCCATTCTTCTCCCTGCTAGCTGATTGGATGAGACACCTTTGACTACATTTAGTAACTCACTTGCGCCGTTTCTTATTAGTTATGTTGTTTTGCTTACGATATATGGGTAGAGGCAAAAGGAAAATATTATAGAGAAAACCACATACTGGATCTGTCAATTTGGATAAAAACCACATATCTCAGACAGCTCTGTCAATTTGGATAAAAACCACATATCTCAGACAGCTGCTAATCCACCCTTGAAATACCAGACAAAAAAAAAAAAAAAAGGAGAGAGAGAGGGTGGCTTTGGAAGATACATAAAACCCAACTCAGATCTCTCCAAAGTTGTGAGAGAAGCAGGAACAGATTTTTGGAAACAGCCATAGACCCATGTCTGCAAGTTTACGTGTTTCTGTAACCTTGCCAAAAAAAAAATGCGGTGAGAGCTACGTACCTCTCTTGTCTTACATACTCAGTATCTCCTTTAACCTCCCATTTATATAAGAAAAACACTTTCCTCTGAATCTGGTTCTCTTCTCAAAAGTATTCAGTGTCTCCGCAACTCACTCTCAATATGATGGACAAATGAAGAGTACCCATCGATTGTAATTCACAATTCTCTTCTTTTCTAGCCTAAATTCTAGTCGGTCCTTTTCATCTCAAGGGTAAATGAAAAGCACCCGTTTGCTGTATTGTTGATTTCTAGTCTTGATATCTTTTGTGTTTAGAAATTTGATGTTTATGGCTATACTTTTCAGGTGTGAAAGATAGAATTGTATAAAATTGCAGTCTTGCGCGTAGCATGTCTCCTTGACTTTTCAAGCGTTCTAGCATTATATTCGATGTATAGGGGATGTTTTTCCTTTACATCTATTCATATGTGATCCCTTTGTTAAAGCGCAAAAGCTCTGTCCTTTTCACTGGGTAAGAATGTTTTCTTCTTTTGTAACATCGTATTATTCCATACTTCGGTGAATTTAGGAAGACATGTCTTATAATTTGCTTCCTTAGAGTAAACAGTTTTATGGGTGTTTTCTAGGATTACTTTTGGAGCAAGTTTTCCATATCGTTTTTAAGAAGAATTTGATAGATCAGTGGTTGAATATATGGTTTGTGATAGGCTAGTTCCTAATGGAGACAGTTGAGAAGCTATTTTTGTTTGCGTGCTTCTTGGTTTAGGTGTCAAAATTCTCTTAAGTCTTCTGTAAACTCTTGATTTTTCCTTAATTTAGGATCTTGGGGAGGCCATGGGTACTTGGGGATTCAAATATTTCATGGGATTCATGTCAGTGTATATTCTGTCTATTTTCCTTTTGTCTGAACCCTGTACGGCTAGTATTCGAAGAATTGGCAAGATTTATCCTGGGTTTCAAGGGGCTCAAATGGATTGGATCGATAATTACGGGCTGTTCCTTTTGTCTAACAGTTCAAATTTCGCTTTTGGCTTCATCACTACTACTCAAGATGTCACATTGTTTCTGGTAGTTATAATCCACATGAGCAGTGAAAAAGTAATCTGGTCAGCAAACCGAGGATCCCCGGTTGCTAATTCTGATAAATTTGTGTTTGATCAAACTGGCAACGTGTTCCTACAGAAAGGGGGAACTGTGGTTTGGACGTTAAATACAGGTGGCAAAGGAGTTTCTGCAATGGAATTGCAAGACTCAGGAAATTTGGTTTTGCTTGGGAATGATAGTAGTCCAGTTTGGCAGAGTTTTAGCCATCCAACGGATACCCTTATATCGAACCAGAATTTTGTGGAAGGGATGAAACTTACAAGCGACCCTGGCTCTAATAACTTGAGCTATATTCTTGAGATCAAGTCGAGCGATATGACTCTTTCTGCAGGTCGTACAACTCCGCAACCTTATTGGTCTATGGGAAAGGAAAAGCGAAAAACCATTAACCAGAATGGTGGGGGTGTCACTTCGGCGACTATTAAGGCAAATTCCTGGAGCTTGTATGATCAGAATAAAGTTTTACTGTGGCAATTTACATTCTCAGATGATACTGATGCAAATGCCACTTGGATTGCAGTTTTGGGAAGTGATGGCTTTATCTCTTTCTTCAATCTTGGTAATGGAGCTGACCCTTCACTGACTAGAATACCAGATGATCCATGTGGTACACCACAACCTTGTGATGCGTATTATGTTTGTTCTGGTAACAACAAGTGCCAGTGCCCCTCTGTTCTTAGCACCCATCCTAACTGCAAAACTGGGATTGTCTCTCCCTGTGATAACTCAGAGGGTTCTAAGGAGCTTCTCAATGCTGGAGATGGGCTTGGTTACTTTGCACTTGGGTTTCTTCCAACCTCTTCTAAAACTGATTTGGATGGTTGCAAAGCCTCTTGCCATGGTAACTGCTCATGCCTTGCTTTGTTCTTCCAGAACAGTACTGGAAACTGTTTCTTGTTTGACTGGATTGGTAGCTTCCAGAGCTCTGACCAGGGCTCTGGTTTTGTTTCATACATTAAGGTCTTAAGTGATAGAGCCAGTGGTGAAGGGAATGGAGGCAGCCAAAAACACTTCCCATACGTTGTGATCATAGTTATTTCCACGGTACTAGTCATTTTTGGTCTACTTTTCATGGCATTTCGATACTACAAGAAAAACAAAAAATTGCCAGAATCTCCCCAAGATACTTCAGAAGAGGATAATTTCTTGGAGATTTTATCTGGGATGCCAGTCCGCTTCAGTTACAAAGATCTTCAAACTGCAACAAATAACTTTTCTGTGAAGCTTGGGCAAGGTGGATTTGGTTCAGTTTACCTAGGGACTCTCCCTGATGGAAGTCAATTGGCTGTGAAGAAGTTGGAAGGCATTGGTCAGGGAAAGAAAGAATTTCGAGCTGAAGTTAGCATCATTGGCAGCATCCATCATCTCCACTTGGTGAAGCTCAGAGGCTTCTGTGCTGAAGGAACCCATCGGCTTCTTGCATACGAGTACATGGCAAATGGGTCTTTGGATGAATGGATCTTTAGGAAAAACAAAGAAGATTTCCTGTTGGATTGGGAAACAAGGTACAATATAGCATTGGGAACAGCAAAAGGACTAGCTTACCTCCATGAAGATTGTGATGCAAAGATTGTTCACTGTGACATAAAACCTGAAAATGTGCTTCTTGATAATAACTACCTTGCCAAAGTCTCAGACTTCGGCTTGGCTAAGCTAATGACGCGAGAGCAGAGCCATGTTTTCACAACACTGAGGGGCACCAGGGGGTACCTTGCACCAGAGTGGATCACAAACTACGCTATATCAGAAAAGAGCGATGTCTATAGCTACGGGATGGTGTTGCTTGAGATCATTGGTGGAAGAAAAAACTACAATCCAGAAGAAACTTCGGAGAAATCCCATTTCCCATCCTACGCTTTTAAGATGATGGAAGAAGGGAAACTGAGAGATATACTTGATTCACAGCTGAAGATAGATGAAGTGGACGAGAAGATTTATACTGCTATTAGAGTTGCATTGTGGTGCATACAGGAAGATATGTATCTGAGGCCTTCAATGGCCAAAGTCGTCCAAATGCTTGAAGGTATCTCCCCTGTTCCTAAGCCTCCAACTTCTTCTCCATTGGGTTCCCGCCTTTATTCAAGTTTCTTCAAATCAATCAGCGAGGAGGGCACATCTTCAGGACCATCAGACTGCAATAGTGACGCTTACCTTTCAGCTGTGCGGCTTTCAGGCCCTAGATAACGGCTACTGAATGTTTCTTTGTTTTGGGGGGTAGGAGGCTACTGAATGTTTGGTGGGGTGAATTGTTACTTGGATGCTAAGCATTCGTGAATGAGCTATTCCTGTATACATTCCATACGTCATTTTCCTGTATATTTGTTAAGACTTGAGAGTACTCGAATTTTGTAATTCTAGCTATGTAAGTTAAGCTTTTCTTGATCATCACTTGTTTGTGTGCTCCAGCATGCTTTTGGAATGGGGGTGTTCATTGCGATGAAATGATGCAAATTCAAGCCATGTTAGTGTTACCACAAACAAGTAAAAACAGTTGCCATTGTAGAATCAAAATGTGAAGTCTGCATTGCACAACAAAAGAAGAAAATTTAAAAGACTGCAATCTACTGGAAACCTATTTTCTAGAGTACCATGTATGAGGATATGATGATGTCTGGCCAGTGATAGTTGAAAGGGGAGGATCCATTAATTTGTCTAGTAATAGATAGTAATCCATTAATTTTTTTGTTCTTTCCTAAATGAGTTCTTAAAAATCTAATTCTCTAAATGGGATTCTTTTGATCTTATTTACTAAAATATGATAATTTCTGTTATATCATTTAATAGAAAAAGAATAAATTACAACAATGGGAATATAGTTTGACATGAGGTTCAAATTAATTTCTAAAATTTTTTTTATTCTACTATTCATCTAATTAAATGATTAATTTTTTCGTCAATTTTAAATTAAAAATTATCTAATTTTTTAAAATATACTCTTATAGAATATATTAATTTCTAGAAAGTGTTTTTTCACAAATTTAATTCAAAAAATATTTTTAAAAAAATAAATGTCAAAATTACATCAAAAAAAGTCAAAATATACAGACAATATGGGATGTAGGGAGCACAATTTAAGTAAAAACAAGTCTTATTTTCACTTAAATTGCAGTTGTTACTAATGGCAAATGGTTTCATGGATTTGCTACTAATCTGGACATGATTACTATCCTAGAAGCTGAGTTATTGGGAGTGATTTGTGGTCTGGAAATTGCTAAGGGAGTCAATCAGCTCATTATTGACTCTGATTGTATAGACGTTGTAAATCTCTCTCTCAGAGCATGAAATGGGGGTGCTGAGTTAAGATCATGAAGTTAATTTTTTTTCTTCTGATTTTAATTTTTTATTTAATTTATTGATTTAAGTTTTTTTTTTCAAAGATATGTTTTATAGAGATTAACTTAAATCTCAAGTCAAAATATAAGGACCATTGGTGCAAATTTTTTTTAATAAATAAGATTAAAAGTATTTTATTTTAATAAATAAGATTAAAATAACTTATTTAAAGAATTCAGATTTTTAAAACATCATCTAAAGAAAAAAACTTGAGACAAAAGCAACAACCCGTTTAATAATATTTTAAGAGATAGTGAGTTTAATTTAGCGGTTAAATTTTGTTTATTTGGGAAAGTAATGTTTTGATTTCAATTCGAATTGACATTGCTTAAAAGATATAAAAAAAAATATTTTCAATATTTGCTTAATATACAGTAGATTTTGCTAAATTTAATGTGTTATGAGTAATTCGCACATTTCATCTCATAATTTAATTTAATTGTACTATCCATTCAATTAAATAATTTATTTTTTGTTAAATTGACAAAATATTTATTTCTTGTTCAATATATTTTTATAGAGCCCAAAAGTTTTCAATTTTTTTAATTTTAAATCATAAACCAAACAATAGTACTAACAATTAAAATCTATATATATAATTACTATAACACAAGTGTAATAAAGATATAATTAATTGATGAACTATGTTCTTCGGTTACAATTATCAAGCTATATGTTCTTCGGTTACACTAATTGAACTATTTTTTCATACATATTTTACTTTAAAATATAATAAAAAACTTATAAGAGTCAACTTACAGAAAACCTAAAGTAAATATTACTATATATTTAACTAATATGATTATTTTTATATGTTGAATTTATGAAATTTTAATATAAAAATATTGAAGGAAAAAATAAAAGCTTTCACCATAAATATAATTTTTCTTAAGTTCTGTTAATATATTAAATTTCATTATTGCAATATTTTGGTTTTTAGTACATGTTTTATTTTAATTTTTGATAAAAGTATTACAACATATTTTTTGTTTACAAATAAATTTAACATAATATTGAAATCTTAGTTTCGCATTCTCAAATTTCAAATTTATTACTTCTATATTTATGTTTTATACCTACATATTATGCCGAGTGTGTGTACGCGCGTATGTGTAAAATTTGTTTACTTAGTAAATTGGATTCAAATTTTGATTTAAAATTCGTTACTTCAATATTCATATTTGTATGCACATATTAGATGAATATTTAAAACATTATTAATAACATGGTCAAACATAATTAATATTTTTACATCTTATAAATTATTTAATCTTCATTATACCACATCATAATTGTTATTTTAAATATTTACTCAAAATAAGTTATTCTTAAATTTTTATTATAAAAATAAAATAATAACTCTCAATTTTTATATAACAAAAAAATTAAACTAATCCCGTGCATTACACGAACATGACGACTAATTGTTTTAAAATGTCAAACAATTCAAAATTATGAGACGGATGTTGTATTTCTTTTCTTTCTTTTTTAAAAGAAAAATTGCTTTTCTTTTTAACCCAAAAATAAAAATCTCAGTACAATTTATTGGGCTTCTGTGAAGCACTCAAGCCCGAACCAATCATATGTTCGACTTCTATCCTCCTCACCCTCACAGGACCGAACCCCATCCACTCTAAACGTCCATTTGCAATTGGAGTAGCACTTCTCCACCGTCCGTTAAAGAAGATGACTTCGACTATCTTCAAACCCTCTCTTCTTCTATGGTCCCTGTACTGCTCCTCTCCCTCATTCGAATTCAAATTCAAAACCCTTTCTCCCGCCAAATCACAACAGTCTTCTCTTCCAACTGTCAAATATGGTGCTAGACCCCTCAAAGTTTGTTCTCTCCCTAGCACAACCAACGATGATTCAGGTGACAAGAACTGTTAGCCCTTCAATTTCCAGTACTTAGTATTCATTGTTTGGTTTCTGAGAAAAATCAAGGAAACAAATTGAATCATGTTCTCCCTTGTAATTTTCTCAAGAATTCCGAAACTTTGTTCTCTTTAGTTTCCTGTGTTTTCTTTGGAACCAACAGAGCCTCGGAGTAACATTATGCGGTTGAATTTGTATATTTTAATTCATTGTTTTATGAGAAATATTAATCCTCCTTTTTATTTTCTGTTGCTGATTATAGGATTCTTTTTTATTTATTTAAATATTGGTGTTTATTGCATTCATTTGCTTGAATTACAGGTCAAAATCACTTTTGTGTCTCAAATAGAAGGAGAGTGCTTCTCTTTATATCCACGTTTCCGTTTCTTTTTCCTTCGGAGAGCTTTGGCGTTAAGGCAGCTGAGTGAGTTGAGCAAATCCCTCTTTCTCCATAGGTTAAGAATCTATTCATGTTGGGTTAGTTTTAAGTGTTGTTATGGGTGATATCACTGGTTAAGTGACCATTTTAGTTTGATGAGCCTTTATTTGTGAATAATGTCACTTTTATTGGTGGACCAGCTTGGAGAATATTGTGCAAATATTGCTGGGTTAGAATTCGATGATTGTGTGTGTGTGTTTATTGCCTGCCGAATGCTTTAATTGTTGAGGTATTATATTCAAAATATCTTGTTCCCATTGACATTGAAGGTCAGGTACGAGCACGTATTCACTGATAAAGGGAGAGATAAGGAAAGTACTGTCCAAAGGCAAGGCTGCTGGTATACTTCGTCTTGTTTTTCATGACGCAGGAACCTTTGAAATCAACCAGAATTCAGGTACTTGTTCTGGGAAATGACCATCATGGCTTCAAAAGATGATAATTGGTGTAATTGCTGTTCAGGATCCTCATCTGGTTCCGTAATCTATTTAATCCAACTTATTTATGAAATGAACATTTTAAAAGCTAGGTTTGTATCATAGTCAGACAACCTCGATCTGAAATTCTATCTACAAGGAAAGACAACTGCCAGCGCACAACACCAAAAAGAATTATTGCGAAAACTGCTTTTGTGCTTCCATGGCCTGATGACCATGTTATACAGATCATTAAACATACTAATTTCACATGCCTTCAAAGCAATCAAAAAGTTGGCAATAGTGTGTCTGTTTTAATGATTGATGAGTTGCCAATGCTGCTTCTGTATTAATAACTAATGATCTTTTTTTTTTTATTTAACAAAAGTCTTTACAACCTACATGAGGTTAAGGTGTCAGCTAATGAGTTTTGAAGCAGTTTTTGGATAGGCTAATGTAATTTCTTAATCATTTTAAAATTAATTTTGCTATAAAACATAAGAATTCAGAATTTTACATGCTTTTTCTACTCTCCCTAGATGGCTTGAAGTGCAAAACTTCAATCCAGCTAGTCCTCCCAAACCAAGAAGTTTAGTTAAAATGAAACTGGAATGCAGATCTGACTTATCCAGCCTTCTAGAGGCATCAATTGCCAAAAGGGGCTAATTCTTATCATTACAGTCGTAAAAACAAAACCATTTCAGTGGTGCTTCATAGGACATCAAGACAATATATGACAGTGTGTGACAATCATCACTGCTTCAAGTTTTCATATCCCATCATTGCCCCTTTCATCATGATATTTTCACTTTCGTATATGGTACATACTTAAGTATCAGCAAAAGTTTGATTTTGAGTTGGATTGGTAAGTGAAAAACTTTGGGGTGAGGCGTCCAAGTAGCTGTGTAAGAATTTATTTTGTTGAATTGCATAAACACATTCTTATAAAAAAAAAAAAAATCTTATCAAAAGAATTGCATAAACACATATTGTCATCTTTTCTTTATTGGGCATTCTATCCTTACCAAACAATCGTTGATCTGTTGAGTCTTTCTTGTTCATTCAAATTTACTACATACTTATTGTAACTGCAGGGGGTATGAATGGTTCTGTAGTTTTTGAACTTGATAGACCTGAAAATGCAGGTTTGAAGAAATCTTTAAAGGCATGTGTTCTCTGTGTTGCTTGTCTTTACATGCCTATAGAATTCTAAATTTCTTGGATATAAATCCTGACTGGTCAAATCTTATACGATCTCCTACCAGCTAACTCCTCATGGATGCGTTGTTGTTTAGATTCTAGAGAAAGCAAAGTGTGAAGTGGAGGCAATACAACCGGGTAATTATTATCTGAATTGCTACTGAAAAAGAAATCTATATTAATGGTTAGTACAGTGCCATGCTAAAATTTTGTGCATTTCCACTTTAGTGTCCTGGGCAGACATGATTGCTGTGGCTGGTGCAGAAGCAGTTTCAGTTTGTGGAGGTCCAACAATCCCAGTTCTAATGGGAAGATTAGATTCAATGTAAGAAGCAAGCTTTTCATGTTACATATTGACATGAAATAACACTTAATTTCAAGTGAACCGGGCATCTTAAGATGATTTGTGAAAGTTATCCTCTAGCTTGCACTTTTCAATGAGTAGTGAGAGATTCGCCGGTACTTCTATATTTGCACACTAGAAAAAAACTTGGTTTCATGCCGTTATAGTGTAGATTTTCAGCAGCTATAATAGAAACTTGAATGGTATGGATTTCTTCTAAGTTCATATCACAAATAGTTAGTTCTTCTTTGTTGAGAATTAGGATTCTCAACAAAAGTTCTAGTAGACTCGGATTATATGTATCTTATTTAAATTGTTGTGTCCTAGTCCTATTAGACTTAGTATTCATAAGTCTATATATATTGGGTTAATTGTATTCTTTTCATTCAATTAATTAGACAAAAAAGTTTCTTTCAATTGTTGTTTTCAACATGGTATCAGAGAAATTTGCTCTTTGGGATACTCCATAAAAAAAAATAAGTCACCGTTTAGAGTTGTACCTGTCCGCCACACTCTGCCACGCGCTGCCACTTTTTCACCGTCTTATTTGACATCATATGAGCACACCACCAGGATCAGATTTGTCCGATCTCCCCCATTCTGGCCGCTGCGCACCATAACTCCACCAGAAAAGGGGCCAAAAGTCTCATCCACCAAAAATCCAGAACCAACACCTATCTCCTTCGATCCAGCCAACCAACGCCGGATCGGGCACTGGAACCAGGCGCTTGCAACGACCGTTTCCGGTCCAATTCCGTCCGCCTTTTCCAATTTTCGGTCTAGTCCAGTCCGGCCGAGTCGCCTCCGACCGTCCGTTTTTCGGTCGTCTTCCCTGACCATCTGGTTGCTGTTTTGTTTGTCTATCGCATGAAGGAGATGATACCCATGAGTACTTTAGGCATTTAATCATAGTTATTGTTTTTTTAGTTTTCTATTTTTAGGAAGTACTAGTTGACTGACCCGGTTGAATCAGTTCAAGATTTAGCTCAAACCAGGTCAGTGGTTTTGTTTTATGTTATCTTTTTTTTTAGGAATTCACAATGGAATCCAAGACTATCTCCTGTGTGTCTCCTCATCCAAGTCCTCATATTATTACTACTCGAAAGTTGAATAGTAGTAATTACGTCCAATGGTCCAAGACAGTATATAAGTATGTCACTAGTCAGGGCAAGCAAAAATTTCTTATTGATGATCCGCGTACTGATCCGAAATTGTTTGATATATGGGAACAAGAGGATTCCTTACATATCGCTTTATTATGGAATTCAATGATACTCCAAATTACCGACTTATGTATACATCTTGAAACCTATAAGGAAGTTTGGGAATATGTTCGTCTGTTATATTCTAGCAATCTTAATCGATTGTATGATGTGAATGCCAAGTTCTTTCATAGCCAACAAGGTGATCGAGATGTTATTGAATATTTTGTTGATATGAAGAAAATGTCTTTAGAATTGCGTACTTTGATGCCTATTTTAGCTGATGTGACGACCATGCAAAAACGGCAGGAGTAAGTCGAGGTACTCACATTCTTGGCTGGCCTAAAACCTGAATATGAATCGGTTCAATCCCAAATACAAAAAAGATGCATAACTTCCTATATGGTCTGAGACTTTTGCTCGTGTGCTATGTGCAGTTTCCTAAACTAGTAACAACGGATCTTTGGTTGACAAATCTGCCTTGGTTTCTCAGACTTGGCAAGGTGACCGAGCGGATGATACTAATACTAGTAGAGGCCGTGGTTATGATAATATAAGTAGTCATTGTGGAAGAGGAGGAGGAGGTCATGGTTCATTTGGTCGTGGTAGTAACTCTGTTGGTCGTTGTGGTGGTCAAGGTTCACTTCGTCAATGTATGTACTGCTATCGTTTCGGGTATACTCAGGACACGGGTTGGAAATTAGTGGGTCGTCCCATGGTTGCTAATGTTATGACTTCTGGTTTTGTTGAGTATGGATCTACCTCCTCAAATTCTGTGCCCTCAATTTCTATGATGATTTCCAAAGATGAGCATGATGAACTCTTACAGTATAAGGAAGCCAACCAGACATCTTCCTCAGCTGCACTTTTCACCTAGAAAGGTACACCAAAAACTTGTCTATCATCTAGTAACTCTTCATCTAGACCTTAGGTTCTTAACTCTGCATCTACTAATAATTTGTTAGGTACCACTGACGTTTTCTCTAGTTTTTATCACTCTTCGTCTTTGCCTGATGTTACTCTTGCAAATGGATTTAAAACCATTGCTAGTGGCATTGGCACTGTGTGCCCTAGTTCTTCTATGCCTTTATCATATTATTTATCTAATTTTTCTTAGTATAATTTGATACCTGTTAGTCAGCTTACAAAACATCTTAACTGTTTTGCTACCTTTCTTCCTCATTCTGTTCTTATACAGGATTTGAAAACAAGGAAGAGGATTGGTGAGGGGCATGAATTGGACGGTCTGTATTACTTTGATCCTTTCCCATCACCTGTTGCTTGCTCAATTGACGTGTTTCCACTTCAGATCCATTACCGTTTTGGTCATCCATCCTTAGAAAAACTGAAGAAGTTAGTTCCTACTTTGAGTCAAGTTTTAACTTTAGAGTGTGAGTCATGTCAATTAGATAAGCATCATCGTGTGTCATTTGCTTCCCGAATTAATAAATGCGTGTCTAGTCCTTTTATGTTAGTACATTCTGATATTTGGGGCCCAAGTTGTGTGACTTCCAAACTTGGATTTTGGTATTTCGTTACATTTGTGGATAATTATTCCAAGCTTATCTGGCTTTATTTAATGAAACACCGTTCCGAGTTATTTTTTATTTTTTGTGCTGATATAAAAACCCAATTTGACTTATCTATTAAGATTCTTTGTAGTGACATTGCTCGTGAATATTTTTCTAAGCCTTTTACAACTTTTATGATTAAGTCTGGCATTATTCATCAGTCATCTTATATGTTAATAAACCGTATGCCATCCTCTATTCTTGATGGCAAAACCCCTCACTCTGTGCTCTTTCATAGAGATGTTACCTTACACTTACCTCATCGTGTCTTTGGATTCGTTTGTTTTGTTCGTCAACTCCGTCCAGGAATTGACAAACTTGATCTCCACTCTGTAAAGTGTATTTTCTTAGGTTATTTTCGTACACAAAAAAGTTATCGATGTTATAGTCCCTCATTACAAATGCATTTTGTTTGTGACGATGTCACATTCTTTGAGTCTATTCCGTATTACTCCAAGTCTCATTCAATTTCAGATCTGGCTGATTCATTTCCTTGTCCATTACTTGTTCTCATGTCCCTTACACAGTCAGATCATCTCTATTAGTCTCTTCGCCGTTTGCTCCTCTATTGCAAGTTTACTCTCGTCGTTCGCGATCTTGGGCCTTTATTGCTCCACCAATTGCTCCCTTGTTGACAGATCCCGATCCTCTTTCATCATTTGAGGATGATCATTTTATTGCTCTTCGTAAAGGTGAACGTTTATGTACTACTTATCCGATTGCAAATTTTGTGTCTTATGATCTTTATCTCTTTCATATGCTTCGTTTGTTGCTTCGGTCTCTTCTGTCTCTATTCTTAAGTCTATTACATAAGCTTTGTTGCATTCTGGGTGGAAAACCGCTATGGATGAAGAGATACATGCCTTGAGTACTAACAATACATGGGACTAGGTTCCTCTTTCATCTGGGAAGTCTGTTGTTGGTTGTGGTTGGGTCTATACCTTAAAGGTTCATCCAGATGGTACTATTGATAGATTAAAAGCTCGGCTAATAGCAAAAGGGTATACACAGGTATATGGTATTGACTATGCTTAGGTATTCTCTCCAGTGGCAAAGATTACATTTGTTCGTGTGTTTTTCGTTCTAGCAGTCACTTTTCATTGGCTCCTACATCAGTTGGATGTGAAAAAATGCATTTCTAAATGGTAATTTGCAAGAAGAAGTATACATGGAGCAACCACCCAGAATTGTTGCTTGGGGAGAGTCTGAGTTAGAATATCGATTAAAGAAGTCTCTATATGGCTTGAAACAATCTCCTCGAGCGTGGTTTGGTCGGTTCAGTGAAGTGATAATTAATTTTGGCCTCAATAGATGTGGTGTAAATCATTTGGTATTTTATAAACACAATGAGACAGGTAGGATATTGTTGATTGTATATGTGGATGATATTGTGATCACATGAGATGGCAAAGAAGGAATTTAGCACTGAAACAATTCTTGAGTACTAAATTTCAGACAAAGGATTTAGGGCAATTGCGATACTTCTTGAGTATCAAGGTTGCTAGATCTCATCATGGTGTTTCTTTATCTCAACGTAAATATATGTTCTTGATTTGTTGATTGATAGTGGAATGCTAGGGTGTAAGCCTCTAGATAGTCCTATGGATCTCAATACAAAACTTGTTGTTGATCAAGGTGATTTATCATCCGATCTAGGGCAATATAAGCGTTTGGTCAGTCAATTCCTTGATGCTCCACGTATTAGTCATTGGAATATTGTTATTCTAATTTTAAGATATCTTAAGAGTGCTCTTGGTCATAGTTTACTTTATTAAAATCATGGTCATGCTCAAATTGAAGGTTATACCGATGCAGATTGGACCGGCTCTCCATCTGATAGAAGGTCTACTACTGGATATTGTGTATTTGTTGAAAGTAATTTAGTATCATGAAAGAGTATGAAGCAAACTTTGATTGCTAGGTCGAGTGTTGAATTCGAATATAGAGCAATGGCGCATACCATCGATGAGATGGTTTGGCTAAAATAGTTGTTAGTAGAACTTGGAGTTAATCAATTAAGCCCTATGAGCTTGGTGTGTGACAATCAAGCAACTATTCATATTGCGAATAATCCAGTATTTCATGATAGAATTAAACATATTGAAGTTGATTGTCATGTCGTTCGAGAAAAAGCTTATGCAAAATGTGATTAGTACCATACATATGAAGTCGACAGATTAGTTAGCAATTTATTTACTAAACCATTGGATGGTTCTCGAGTTCAATTTATTTGTAACAAGTTGGGTGCATAAGATATCTATGCTTCAATTTGAGGGGGAGTGTTGAGAATCCTAGAAGGATTCTTAACAAGTGTTCTAGTAGACTTGGATTATATACATCTTATCTAAATTATTGTGTCATAGTCCTATTAGACTTAGTATTCAAAAGTATATATATATTGGGTTAATTGTATTCTTTTCATTCAATTAATTAGACGAAGAGTTTCTTTCAATTATTGTTTTCAACATTCTTATTTACAGGGAGCCTGATCCTGAAGGCAAATTACCAGAAGAATTTCTCGATGCTTTGGGCTTGAAGCAATGCTTCCAAAGAAAAGGCATGACGTGAGTTTTAATCCTGAAACTGAAACTTGATACTGTAGCTAAGGAACTTCTGGTTAAGTTGTGGAGAGTGTTTACTGAGTTGTACATGTAACTGAAACCTACCAGTTCATTGACTATGGTTGTAATATCTTTGGCATATTTTACTATGATCAAGTGTTTTTCTTTGCAGGACACAGGAACTCATTGCGTTGTCTGGGGCTCATACTCTTGGAAGTAAAGGCTTTGGAAATCCAACCAGTTTCGACAATTCTTACTATAAAATTCTTCTGGAGAAGCCGTGGACGTCTTCAGGTGAATTACGTAGCATTGTTCTCATAATTCTATAACTTCATTTAGTTCCTTGCTATAGTTGTGATTTATTACCAACTTTTTCCAATGGGCTGGCGTTTGAACACACTCTTTCCCTTCTCATCTACCTACCATAAGACAGTCGTGCACGTTGACAACAATGGAAAGGCGGGTAAGCAACATGGAGTCTAGGACCTTTTCTGATTGTCCAAAGCTATGGATGAAAACTTCTTCCTCACTTCCTACCTGAAGGAAAAGAAAAAAAGAAAAAGCATTCTTTCACAGATTTATTCATTATGTCAAAATGTTGAGTTCTTTTGAGATCACTTTGGTAACAAAAGCAGAGGTTTCCCATTGTTCTTTTTATCAAACTCTCTCTTTTCATTTGCCTATGGAGTTTTCGTTTTATCATTTAATTGTAATGTCCTTATTTCATCCATTGATTTTTTTTCTTCATATGCAGCTGGTATGACAAGCATGATTGGACTTCCTTCAGACCGAGCACTTGTTGAGGATGATGAGTGCATAAGGTTTGCTATCTTCCCAAAACCTCTTGACCTGCCCTCTTATGGCTATATATTGTTTCATTATTTTGCTATATAACTCTTGGACTAGCTAAGTAACTATTTCATGAGTGCTTTAAGAATAGTACAGAGTGATTCCAATTTTTTTAGAACAATCCATTAACTTCACACTATTTGGGATATTATGGAAATTTACAAAAAAAGTAATTAGATTCAGAATGAGAAATCTGAGAAAACTCCAAACTTTTGTAACATTGAGATTGACAGTCGAGTATATGGAGATCTTTTGAACTTAGTGTAACGAAATCTTGACAATGAACACATGCTTTATCTTACGTCCACCCCAATCAGACTGGAGCTTGAGTTATTCATGGAATCTTCTTAAGTAGTTCTGCATTAGTCTAACTTTCATTAAGTTATGATTTTGAATTTTGTTAACCTTAGGACTGATAAATGATGACACATCTCTCAATCATGTTATTGTATTTTTGGTTTGTGTTTGGACTTTGGACTTTGGACTTTGACTCCTGGTTTCCAACTTGACCTGGAAATTAGTAAAATGGGAAATTGCTGAAAATGGGAGTGCATATATAATCTTTCCATTTAAAGTATTGAAATATCAACTGATTTCTCAAATTTTCTCGTCTTGAATTAGAAGGAAACCATGTTATCCTCCCCCCCCCCGGGGTATCCGTCTTGAACTCATGCTGGGCACAATGGATTGTAAATTATGGTTCTTCTACTTGCTTTGCTTATAGGAACTCATGTTGTACGCAGTTGGATAAAAAATTATGCTGACAATCAGGGTATGTTCTTTGAAGATTTCAAGAACGCGTACATCAAACTTGTGAATCTCGGTGCAAAGTGGAAAAGCTTGTAATTTCTGAGAGCAACATTAAGTTGCTTTTCTTCTGGTGAGCTTGTGGCCTTACCAATTGATGCAGGTACAGGGGAGGGGTGCCTTACTAGGTACAATGTGTATCATAGTTGTATATTTGGTAACTTTTACATGGGATGACGGAGGGATGCATGGGAAACCTTGATAAGGTCACCATAAAGTACAAATAGTAGATATCATTATATCAAACATGCTACATAGTTTCTTCTTGGAAAACATAAAGATTCCTTTTGTTTTAGTCAAAAATATTTTCCATTCTAGTTGTGTAGGGTCTTTTGTATTATGGTGTCTTAATGATTGGAACATCATTTTACTCTTCTGGACTTTTTTTCCCATCATAATTGGACCAAAAAGGGTGATCCATCAAAGTATTGGTAGGGATTATGAGCTGTCACTGGTTTAAGAAGTTTCCTAAGAAAAGGATTGGCTGGCATTAACAGGTTTATTGGGTGTCAGTTTTATCTGGCTCCTGTTCTTGCTAAGCCTGACCTTGATGGCATTGTTGTGGAGAAAATTCTTGCTTACGCCCAGTCTAAACACTGCGCGTTTGGATTAAGTACATGACAGCCATTTATCAAAAGAGAGAAAGTTTGATGAGACAGTGTTTGGACAGGGTGCAGGCAAGAATTTTCGTAAACGAGCTTCATGAAGGAAAATTGTCCTTTGATATCGAAAAGGAAAGAAGAGAAGACAACTTTGGCTCCAAGCTGGTTGGAGCTCTCCTTTGTTCTTGGTACTGTCCTGTTATAGTTATAGCTTTATAGCATCTCACGTGAAGAGGAGTTTAGTAGTACAACTTGGACCGGTGATGGAATCTATGGATTGGCTCAAAAGTATTATTAATGCAGTACTTTGTAAGACTTGTAGTCTACTCCGTATATAGTTTAGTCAGATATTCTGGAGTGGAAATAATAAAAATCATGAAACATAAAGATATACTTAAGAAAGTAAGTAAATTAACTGCAGAGTTATGACATAACTGCGAGATCTGATCTCCACTATATATATTTTAAGTAAAGCTGTAGTAAATAATAATATACGTGCAAAAATATATGCTAATTGGTGATGATGCCTTTTTCTCTTTCTGGGTTTCTAAGCTTGCTGGTCAGGCTTAAATTTTTTATTTTTGGCTTAATTACAAAATTCTCTAAAATTTAGGGGTTAAGTAGTAGTTTGTTCATTGAGTTTTAAAAATGACAATTTAACTTATGACTTTGTCGATTTGAAACAATTCAACTCATTTGTTTGATTCCGGTCAAATTTTGATCAAAAGATTACCGAAAAACTTAATATATTTATTAACTGATTACGTCAGATGGTTAAGATTATCAGAAAACTTAATATATTTACATTCTAATGTGACAAGAAAGTAAATATATTAAGTTTTTTCAATAATTTTTTGGTTGAAGTTTGATCAAAATTGGGTTGGAATCAAATCAATAGGTTGAATTGTTTCAAATTGTGAAAGTTATAGTTTAAATTGTTCATTCTGAAAACTCATGGGATAAACTGTTACTTAACGTTTAAACTTACAGAGAATTTTACAATTAAGCTTTTATTTTTCCTTTTGTCCTAATCATTGGCTTTGTTCCAATCTTATCCCTTAATTAATAAGCATTTTGTCCAATTGTTGTCTCCATATCGTCTTCAAGGTTCATCAGGGTTTTTGAACCAGGGAATCATGGAGCAACATGCGCCAAGAAAACAACGTTCAACAAAGCATATGAAATTGTCCAAAAATAAAAGAGTGGGTGAGAGAGAGTATTATTCTCCAAGTATATATAATGTATGTATCATCATCAACATCTAAACACCACAAAGGACAGTGAAGAGGGGTCACTGATGTCTCTGAGGACAGTGACTAAAGTTATTATTATTCAATGCATCATTATTTAACATTTGATGATTCAAGCATTTGAATCTGATAGAGCCCTTACCCTTTTGCTTACTTTGTTTTAAGAATTTGTCATTGTGGGTTCTCTAAAGTCTCTAGTGCTTTGATTTTCCTCTCTTCAATTGACAACAAGCAAATTAGTGTACCAAGGAAAAATATACATATTATATAATTGTGGGAAACCAACCAAATTTTTTGGGTGAGTTTCATGCTAGAGTTTGTTCAAGTTTACAACTAATATCCCATAAATAATACAAAAATTAAAAAAATTGTAAAAATAATTAAAGTGATATATAAAACATTTTATGTTTTTCATAGATTATAAAATCCATACAAATATAAATTATAAAATTTATACAAACATAATTTATAAAATTCATACAAGCATAGTTTAAAAATTCAATAAAAAAAACCCCAACATCTCATTATCACGCATCACTAGGAATGAGTCACAGCAAATCACCAAAATCATGTGTACCATAGAGAGCATAAAAAGTTACCCATTGAGCAAGAGAATTTTGAAGCTGAAAATTACCAAAACTCAAATTGGTAGCTTAATTCAAACATGAATTCCTGGAGGAGAAGAACTATGAAGCAAAAAAAATTACCATAAGGAGAATCACATAATCGATTACACAGAAATTCACAAAAATGCCCAATTACAGCCCTAATTCATGAAACGAAAATGCTCAATAAATAGCACATGAATTTCAAGAGAAGAAGAATAATTTTGAAGCAGAAAGAAAATTACCCAAACAAGAACACAGAGAGGGGAGGGGGTTTGTCACAGCAAATCGAGAAAATTATATGACTATTTGGATGTGTTAAAAAATTACCCATCTGTACAAAATTATGAAACCAAAAATTTCCAACACATGAAGTCCAAGACAAGAAGAACATCCATGGTGTAGAAAATTAGCTTAATAAAAAAAAGATTATTGTTTACAGTGAAATTCCAAAAAATACTTAGAAAAAACTCTAAATCATGAAACAAAAATCTCAGTAAATAATACATCGTTTTTAAGAAAAGAAAAAGAAAATTCATGTGAAGAAAAAGAAAATCAACACCATAGTATCATGAAACGAAGAATCTCAGTAATAAACATATCAATGTTGAGTAGAAATGGCGCAGTGGTAAGTTCGCTTTCGAGATAGCGGTGATTCCGTAAGGTTTCGGGTTCGAGTCTTGTCACTGCGCTGCACATCTTGCGATTTACATGCTCCACAGGATCCTAAGACAGATTATGGGGACGATCGTAATGGTCCGTTATCCAAAAAAAAAATAATAATCAAACTTGAAAAATAATAATCAAACTTGAGCTTGTTGAGATCATCGTGAAAAATTGAAGACCAAGGAGATGATGAAGGAAGGCGCAAACCTTAGGCTGAGTTTCGGTGAGATTTGACGAAGAAATTGCAGAGACATAAATGAGAGAGAGAACAACGAAGTTGTTGAGGGAGTGCTAAGATCGAAAATACAATGGCTTATGGGATGTGATAAGTTGAAAAAAATAGATTGTTGGTTATGCGTAATTTAAGACATAAATCAAACTTGTATAAATCACAAAACAATTTGACAAAACTTATTTTACTAAACATCACTTTAAAATAAGTAGGTTTATTTTACACTCGAAATCTCATAAGTAGGTTTCATAAGCCAACATAGGCTAAGTTAGCTAGCGTCTACTGTTTTACCCCGAATATGAATATGCAAACTTGGTGATAAATAAGGTAAGCGTTATCATTCTCGTACTAAGTGAACCTTACTCACCAGAGGATCTCGATAGGTGAGAAAGGTAATATGAAAAGATATACTACATAAGTCATGTTTATGTGATGCCAAAAGACAATAATGTTCATTAATTTAAGGTGAAATTTCAAAAACACCCTTATATAAATTAAGCATTAATATATAATATAATAAATTTAACATAAATTATTTAAAAATTCCTAAATAAATAATAATTATATAATATGAAATATTAATATTAGTATGTGAAGAAATATTGTGTAATGTATAATGATAATTAATTTTAAACCAATAAAAATAAAATAAACTTATCAAATAAAATATTATACATATTATTAGTTAAATATATATTTCAGCAATATCATGAAACATATAAAATATTAAACATTTGTAATAATGTAATAACAAGAATATAATAGGTAATGTAATACTAATGATAAAATTATAAAATACAATATATTATAGAAGACTATAATATTTAAATATTTAAATAAATATTTCACTTTTAAAAAATATATTACATTAAATATATTTAATTATTCATATATATATATTTCATGTAATACGTGATATTAGTGTTAAGATTATTTTACTGTAACATTCCATGCTATGAAAAAATGAAAGAAAACACAATAGCTTATAGTTAGAATTTTATTTCAATTATTTGCACGTAATATTGTATTTTCAAGTAATGAGTAAATAAAAAAAATATAAAATTCGAGCCCTGATGGATAGACTAGAGTTTGATCCAACCGGAGTTCATAAAGTTTTTAAGAAAAACAATATTTTTAAAAGTAAAATTCTATGCATGACTGACCTCCAAACATCGCACATGTTGGGAAGTCAACCAAGGTTAGACTGGAAACATCACACGTGTGAATGCTATAGAATGTCTTCACGACTGAAGAGCAGAAGGGGAACATGCATTTATCAGCTCTCTTGCACCTGTGCCAGTGCCACACCATGGGCCATGGTCTCTCACGTGTCTCTCCTCATTGCACGTGTCATATGGGCACATTTTTAGAACTACTAGGTGCAAATTCTGAATCCAATTCTCTTGGGTACATTTGATTAACCCATTAAACAAATGTTGTATACTAATATATAACATAATGTTTCCGTGTAATTATTTTTCATTCTTTTTGTGTATTAGCTTTGGGTTAAAGAGGAGTCTGTTTGGATCAAATAAATGAATTTATAGATTTTATGAAATTTATTTGTAATTTTATATTTGTGTTGATGTCGAAAATTTGTCTGTCAAGTGAACGAACGTGATGCGGTACTTGCACACACAAAAACAGAAGAAACCCTAAAAAATCAGAGGAAGACCGGAGAAATTGTGCCCTCAAGGACTTTCCAATACCTAAGTCAATAAACTAAAAGCATAATAAAATAAAGAATAAGAGGGTTAGAAAATTTGAGTGAGAATTAAGTTATTACAAAAATCTATCAAAATTGATAGAATTTACAAATGAATTCCACAAATTGAAGAATAAAAAGTTATGTCGATCAAAATACTATGTCGTTCTCTCCCTCACACTCCCTTCCATTTTCTACTCTTTTGAATTTTAATGAATTGTTCAAAATATTTTAAACATGATAATTTAATTGAATTCTACAATTTAATATAAAAAATCAAATATAAAAATTCATTTCAATTCATTTTAAAATAAATTCACTTTTCAATTCAATTGAATATTAAATAAATTCTATTTTCTTTTGTTCTAAGTTGAGTATTGTTGACACCTAAAATATTTTGTAAAGCTGCTTCAGAGGGGCCTGTACAAGGAAACATGGATGAACTAAAGAGTTGCTAAAGGAAAGGGGAGGCGATGCCTCCGAGGACATTCCAATGCTTTTGTCAGTGCAAATTTTTAGAGAAACGGAGAGAATTACCACACTAGCGTTTTCAGTAAATGAACTTGTAATTGAAGATGGTCTTGGATTTGCATACCTTGGGTATTTTATAGTGATTCAGAGGTGGGATTGCCCACGTGCTAGGGATGGGGCAATCCCAGAGATCCTGTTCTTCCAGCAAGGGTCTAGTCGCGTATTTTGGGATGACTCAATCCTGTAATCATGCTTACAGTCCTGCACAGGAGAGATCATGAGTGACAATGGTGTTGCTAATTGCTCGTTCACGTGTCATCAGACTATTGGAGATAATCCGTCAATGCGTCCGCATGCTACTGAAAGAGAATTATCTACGTGTCTTCATACCATCGGAGAAGAGTTGTGTATGTGTCATCCCATCATTGGGTGGTAATTTTTTGACATTATCAAGTTAAAAAAAAATATGTAGAGCAGTTATTTTTCTTTTCCTCCATCCACCTGAAATCTGTTGCCTGTTGGCTATCATTATCAATGGGTATAGTCATTCGGTAATTGTTAACTCCAAAAATGAATAAAGTTAAAATGGTGTGACGTCATTGACCACTACTGAGACTTGGTAATTAAGCATAACGATAATGTCCGAGGTTGACGCAGAAAAGAAAAACCCCATTAAGCCGTAATCTTATCTTGTGGTGGCCAACTTGGCCGAAAAGCAGTTGTGTATCTTGTCATGTTGGTAAATGGTAATTGCCTGTCTATTGAAGCAAGCAATCGATTTGGCTTCACTAAAATCTGTTTAGCCTAATCTATGTTTTATTTGATGAAAATATATTAGATGTTGTTTGCGTAATGATTTAAGTAGAAATTAAAAAAAATTAAAAAAATATTTTAATCTTCACTTAATGGATTACTCAAACTACGTTTAAAAATGTGTTTAATATGAAAAAAATAAAAAGAAAGAAAAGTAAGAATTAAAAAAAATACAAATTTTCTTTCATATGTTTTAATAGAGATAATAAAAAATTAAAAAAAAATTAAATAATTTTCTTTCATTTTTGTTTAGTAAATTGAAAAAATATGAGGAAATAAAATGTAAAAAAGTATTGATTTTTCTATTATATCATTCATAATGTTAATCGAAATTAAAGTGAGTGATTAGATATATGGCTATTAATTTGTAAATTGAAAATCTCATTAATTTTCTCTCATATATTTCACTTATATTTTTTCAAATTTTAGAAGATTATAATTTATACATGCATAAAAAAAAACACCAACTATCTCAATTTTTTTTTATTTATTTTTATATAAACAAAAAAAATTTCATTTCCAGACATTTTTTTTCGTGCTCGAAAGTCAAGTAAAAAAAGCACCACCGCACCAGTAACCACAAGCACCCTCGATTTTCTACTTAAAATATTTAGATAACTAGCCAAATAATTTTTTTATTACATAAAAAATCAATAAATGTGAATTGAAAGTAAAATTTTAACATAGATCGAACCTTTGTCTACAAGGACGCATGGAGATGTCCTTAACCAATACACCACGTGCTTTTTATTTTTAAAAATTTAAAGATTTTTATTGGCAATTTTATGGGTTTTACCTACGATTTAAACCGCCAGTAAAACTTCAAGAGTTATTTTTAGCTTTTAACCCAAAAAAAAAGTTTTCCAAAATCCTTAAAAAAGAATTGGATACAATTTGAAATTTTTTTAGTTGTATGTTAAAAATTTTTGACCAAACATTTTAATCTTTAAAGAAATGATTCTACAGTGATCACATAGACACACGATTAATCATGAAATTTTAGAAGTGATAAGTTTTATAGAGTAAAGTAATTAACATATAGATTTTGATTTTTTAGCCTAACCTACTTTTCTTTTAGTTGAATTTATCGCATTCTCACTCAAGTTTTAATTTGACTCTTTTTTTGGGTGCTAATGATTATGGTTTGATTCTAATCCCTTCTAATAGACAAGTAGTGTAATTTATTGCTGATGCGGTATTCATTTGATAGTGCATTTAGAAAAAAATTTATAGTAGCACCAACATTAAAGACTAGGCTTTTATTTAATTAATGACTGGTCTCACATAAGAGTGACAATTCGGATTGATGGATCATGTTTATATCATATCGAAATTGGATATAACACTAAATAGGTCGATACGAACACGACACGATTATTAATCGTGTCAAGAAAACCCAACACTAACACGACATGTTTATTAAACGGGTAACACAATACGACATGCTTAACCCGTTTAATAAACGAGTCATATTAAACCCGACATGATTAATTTATTAAACACGATAACCCAACACGATATATATATATATATAAGTGCACTTAACCCGCTCCAAAATCTTGAAGGATCGATCATCTCTTATGTTATGATTCTGGAACTAATTACAAGTGAAACAAACCAAAAGAGTTAGATGTACATCACATATATGTTACTTGCAACACATGTAACTTTTCACGCATATCACATATATGTTACTTGGATGAGAAAAAAAAAGAAGAAATAATTGAAATGTCCATCGATATTTTTTGAGAAGTGTGCGTTCTAAGTAATTAGAGAAACCCTTTAGAGGTTGTAATTGGTGAGCTTAACAAAAAACCAATTGAAAAAAAAAGGTTGTTGGTAAGCCTTTAGCAAAACCAACTTTGTAAGGTTGTTGGTGAGCCAGTACTAAACCAACTTACTGTAATCGAGTGGTTAGTGGAAACTTTAAAGATGGTTTGAAGAGAAGTGAACGTAAATGCAAAAGTATACTTGCTTGTGCTTGAAATTGGATGGTTTATTTGTAAAAAAAAAAAAATGAAACCTAATTCATTCTCTCTTGGATATTTTAATCCATTTTGGCACGTTATGGTAGGCAAGTTAAGTTTTATGTGATACTGTAATTTTCCTTGTCAAAAGAGGGTTTATGGCAAAGAAAAATTTTTGATCCTTGCCTAAGCTACTTGCGAGTTGCGGGCGGACAAAAAACCTTGTAATTACGTATGAGCTTTGGTGAAGACTTAAAATCCTTGTCAAAGTCAAAACCACATTGTTTTGATTTATTTTTGTCTTTAACCCCTTACTTAAACTCGTTCTACCCTTTTTATCTTGTCCTAACACACAATAGAATAATAAAAAAAATTCTCTCGTAAATTAATATGTTGTTTTATGTTTGAAAAATTGTATGCGTGAATGAGTGTTATCCTTCTTTTATATATATATATATATATATATACTCTTAAGAAAAGAAAATATGGTAAGAGTTACTTTAAGAGATAAATATTAGATTGATTATCATAGAAATGATTAGGGATCAAACTCTATTCACACCAAATGAAAGGAATAAAGAATTAGAGAAGGTTAATATCTTTCACTATGTAGCCCATAGTAAACCCATTAATGAGTCTCTTTTAAACCAAAATTAAATAAATTGATATTGAAAAAAAAAGTTATAGAGCATAAAAAGCCCTACGATTAAAAAGTCTATAAAAAAATAAAAGAGGAAAAAGAGAAAGAGAGAGAAGATAGATGTTTTAAAAGAGAGAAAAAATTATTGTTTTTTCTTTAATTTTAAATTTATTTGTTAGTTTCTATTTTTTTCAATTCTTAGTCTTAGTTTTTTTTATGCAATATGTGTCCTTTCCGTCATCTATTTAAACAAAAGGTGAACAAAGGCCTCGAATTACAACAATTCTTAAAATTCAAATTTTAAATTTCATGCTACAAGTAAAACGTTGCAGTGTTATTTGCTAGGTACTCCAAAACCTTGGGGAATTGGGGTAAAGTGCATTTAACCCATTCATTTTATATAGAATCAAAATACATGTGAAATTTGTTCAACAAAAAGGAAAAAAAATTACATATGTGAAGTTCATGAGATATGATACTTAAGCACACATTTATATAATCATAGTAAGGTTTAATCAGACTCTTCATGTTGAAGTAATTTACTAATTAATACTATTAAGAGGGATAAAAATTTAATACTTTGTTTCAATAGTGGTATTTGAAAATCTGCATTTTAGTGAGTGATAGCTAGAATTAGTTAATGAAATCATTTGTCAACGGGAGGTCAATGATCAAATCTTCACACAAAAAATGAGAGTGATAAGAGATGAGAGAAAAGTATCTCCATTGTATAGTCCAGAAACTCAATGAACCTCATTTGAAAAAAAAAAATCTACATTTTAACAAGTGGATTTAGAATATAATATGACATGCTCAACATATTAAAATATATTATATTAAATTATTAACATGAATAAAATTTTTTATGTCTAAAATCAAATTGAGATATACCATATATGGTCCATTTGGTTCACGGACAGAATTACAATGAGATATGATTAAAGAGAATTAAAGTAGGACTAACTTAGTTATATGTTTGGTTCATGAGATTATTAGATTGAGATTAAAGCGAGATAACAAATATAAAGACTAAAATGTCTTTATATTTTATTATAAATCTTATATATATATATATATATATATATATATATATATATATATATAAATCATAAACAAAGAGAGAGAGATAGGGGACAAAGAGCTTTTTTTTCTTTCATTTTTGGTTTATTGAAATCGTATCATGAAATAGAGAGAAATGGGAAGGAGGAGGGGGAGGAGGTTTCATTTTTGGCTTATTGAAATCGTATCGTTAAACATAGAGAAATGGGAAGGAGGGGAAGAGGAGGAGGGGGGGGGGGGGGAGGAGGATGAGGGGGAAAGGAGGAGAGGAGGGGAAGAGGAGGAGGGGGGGGGGAGGAGGAGGAGGGGGAAGGAGGAGAGGAGGCTCGAGGAGGAAGGGAGGGGAGGAGAGGGAAGGAGGGGAGGAGGCACAAGGAAGAGGGGGAAGGGAAAGATAGACGAAGGGGGAGGAGGAGGGAGGCTGCGATTTGGGGAATAAAGAGGAGGGAGACCACGATCTAGGGAAGAAGGAGGAGGAGAAGGAAGAAGAGGAGGGGGAGAAGTGGTGAGTGGCTCGACATGTGATCTAGACAAGAAGGAGGAGAAGGAAAGAGAAAGGAAGAAGTAAAAGGAAGGAGAGAGGAAGGTCGCACGATCTGCTGAGGAGGAGGAGGAGAGAGGAGAGGAAGAAGGAGGAGAAAAGAGGCGCGGGGTCGGAGGGGAGGAGAGGGGATGAGGTCGGGCGTGAGGGGAGGTGGTTGTCGCATGGAAGAAGAAGAAAGAGGGAAGGGTAAAATGGTCTTTGAAGAAAAAATTAATCCCACAGACCTAGGATTGATTTTTTCCCATAAGGGGGGGTGATTGAGTCATATTTTCAGGGATTGAGACTAAATTAGTATCAACTTAATCCCAAATAAACAGTTAGTCTCTCCAACCAAACATGAGATTAACTGTTCATGTGAGATCAAGTTAGTCAATCTCAACTTAATACCCTATACCAAACTGCCCCATAGAGTAATACTAGATTTTTTTTCTTCTTTAGATAAGTTAAAATATATTGTAGTTTTCTCAAGAGTTAATATATATATATATATATATATATATATATATATATATATATATATGTTACGTTGAAAATATCTGGATCCATGGTATTTTTTTGGTAAAAATATAACTTTCTCTTCACTTAATAAATTCATCTAGAATCTCAATTTGGATAAAAATGTTTTTTTGTCCAAAAGTATCATAGATCTAAGGGTATAAACAAACCAATACACTCGCAAACATTAAACAGGTTCAACTAGAGCTCGTTTATTTTCATTTACATGCGAATGAGTTTGAAGAAAAATTTGAAGCTCTTAATAATCAAGCCGAGCTCAAATACAAATAAATTCGGTTCGTGAACATTCACGTTTACTAATGATTATATGGTTCATGGACGAGCTCAAATTTAGATCGTTTATATAACTAAGCAAAGCTTAAATGAGCTTGATTTCTTTAGAAATTAAATGATCCAAAGTGTGGGTTCCATTAATATCTTATGTTAGATATTTTAATAAAAATAAATAAATAATTAAATATGTATTTAATACGAGACAGTCACATTAAGTTATATAATCAATGAAACTCCATTATTGCACTAACTCTCTAACTTTCTATATATATATATATATATATATATATATATATATATATATATAAGACTTGCATGAGAGTCTCTCCACCACACCTCAACTCACTTATCTTTGTTTTTTTCTTTCTCATCTTGCTCTTTTTACTTTATTTTTGGGCAAAGAATGATATATCTTGCGGAACTTTGAGCTCTTCTTTTAGTGCAAAATCAAGAAACTTATACAGCATAGTAAAGTTGGGTTGTTGTATCTTGGGAGTGATAAGTCAGTGATTCTGTTGCACAGATTAAAAAGTGACTCTCATAGTGACTTGCTCTTTTTACTTTATTTTTGGGCAAAGAATGATATATCTTGCGGAACTTTGAGCTCTTCTTTTAGTGCAAAATCAAGAAACTTATACAGCATAGTAAAGTTGGGTTGTTGCATTTTGGGAGTGATAAGTCAGTGATTCTGTTGCACAGATTAAAAAGTGACTCTCACAGTGACTTGAATTACTTTAAAGAGAACGAGAGTTGTGCCTCAATCCATTACTACATAATCTGTTAAATTTTCTTAATGCTTTTTAATTTCTATCTCAAGCAAATTATTGTAATTTGTACCAACATCTTATTATTAATAAACAAGTTTGAACAAACTACTAATTGATTTAGTTGAGCTCGTTTACACCCCGATGTAGATGCAACCATTGTTTGGCGTGTGTGTATATATATATATATAAGAGATCCCTTTCTTTTCCCACTAGATCAGAGATGCATATTCTGGTTTTGTTACAGTTAGAAGAGTTCAGAGTTTTGTTAACATGGGATGGTGCTGCAGAAAACATGGCGTCGGTTGCAGCTTGGAGTCACAGATTGGCACACCCCGACAATGTAGCTTAGTTGGTCGGTTTGTCCCGACTCCAATTCGCTCGACCCTTCATACTGTGAGACAATTGCTGGCTTATAAACTAACCGCTAACCATTTTTTTTTTAATATTTTCTTTTTTTTAATGGATATCTTTTCATGAATGATTATGACGTGCGAATAAGCTCTTTGTAATAATTAAAGAATTTAGTTTAATTAAACAAAATATTTAATGCGGTGATATATATAAATATGTAATAATAATTGTTGGGTCAAGTGTTGACAGCAATTACTTCATTTCGAAGATTCAAGTTGGGGTCAAATTATAGTCAAAATGTGTCGTTTATATTACTATACGGTTTAAATAATTTAAATTGCACTCTTCTTATCAATTATAGTTTTTAACGCAGTGATAACTCTTCATCAGGTAGCTTATCGAAAAACACCAACGTTGCCCCCAGATTTGCATCCCTCCTTGGACAGGCCACCAGCATTAGAGTTTGCTTCCCTATAAATATGACAAATTTTGAACTCACTGCACCGAGAAATCTGGCGTCTGCAAGCATAAGTAAAGGAGCAAGAGGGTCACTATTCAACACAACTGTCATGGTGAGATCAGTAATCACTTGGGAATCAACTTCAGCAGTAACACATGTAAACCGGCTCCATATTAACATTCATCTCAGGGCCAATTTTGAGTGCCCAGAGCTTGGCTGTAACGCTGTTGCAAGATCTAAGCTGAGCCCAAAACTCATTTAGTCAATTACCATCATGATCTCGGAGTAGACCACTTGCCCCAGCCATATGCATGCTTTCATTTGTTAAACCATCCGTGTTTAGTTTTACAAAACAACGGGGGAGAGGATTCCGTCCTACATCAATGCATCGATTCTCGACACGGTACCGATTTATCACATAGAGCAAACCATTTCCGAGCCCTTGCTAAAGCGGCTTTCAGAGGATCAAAAGGGCTAGGAGGGTGTGAGGAAGTAGAAGGATTTTGATTGAAATGCAAGGTATTTCTTGAGCACTACATGTTTCAGTAGGAAAGGGAAAATGATGCCCCCAAGGGAGGGCCAAATCGGGTTTTGGGATTGAGAAATTGTTGAATCCATCGGATTAGGTTAAGTTACGAGTTTAAAATTTTCAACTTGATAAAAATCAATAATTCAATTATTATATAATAATACTTAATATTTATTATATATACTTAGTTTGTGAGATATTTGAAGAAATATATTTTTCAAGCAACTTCAAAATCTATTACTTGTCACTTTTGTATGGTTTCTTACTAACTTAAGATTGTTTATACGTTATGTTAAGTGATTCAAATACTTTGTAAGTGATGAATTTGATTTTGGAATTAATGATCCTGTTGTAATATAATATTTTTTTTCAAATAATATGTTTGAATTAATTTTTAACTGAAAAAAGACTAAACCGAAGACATAAATTGACCTAAATCGATTTAATTAGATTAAATTAAACATGTTTATAAATCAGATTAGATTGAACGAATTCATAAATTGAATTTAGTTGGGTCAACACAAACATGTATAAAGTTCACTCAATTCAAAATGAATACTGCATTTTTGTTGTCATCATCAAAACTTAATTTGAGAGTGAGTCAAATACTTTTGTCAAAGTTGATAAGATCATGCTGAGGCTGCCTATATATGGTCAATCTAAACATTATTATGATTTCTTTAAAGTCCTAGTATTACCTCATCATGAAAATTACAGTACAATGATGTTTTATTTTTATATTTATTATTATTATTATTATTATTATATTTAAAAAAATTAAATCATGATATCATTATATAAAATGATTATCAACACCCAACACTATAATTTCATACATAAGAAATATATTTAAATCGTTGATTTATAAACATCATAAAACTACCTTCAAAATAAAACAGTAAAAAGATTCCGCTGTGTCAAGGATTAACACCTAACTTATTATAAGTTTAGTTAAAAAAAACGTATCATGCATTTATTAGATAGCATTTGAAGTGCAACAGAAAAATATCAAAAATATAAAATGAAAAATGAGACAAAATTTCTTAGTGACCATCATTCAACAGAAAAAAAAATGTACTTTAAGGAGAATTTTATACAAATATCATTTCTTGCACTAATAATTACATATATTTCCCTTTTCAATTTGTTTCTTGAATAATTAAAAAAGAAAACATTTGTCAAGATAAAACGGCATCGTTCTAGGTCTTGAAATATAGAAAGTTCACAAACATAGTGGTATAGGAGTATTGTTCCGATTAAAATAGATTAACTGAACCGTTTCAAACCGTTTAAATAACATTGTTTAGTTAATTGATTAAATCTGTTCTAAATTAGTTAACTGAATAATATATCGGTTAATCGGTCGGTTGGTAGTAAATTTTTTAACTAATTAAAAATTTAATTAATTAATTAATATCAATATCAAAATTAATATTAACATTATATTAAATATAGATATAATATCTATAATATAATAAATTAAAAAAATATTTAAGTATAAACTAAATATATAATATATAATAGACTAAAAAATTTAATTATATAAATAATATTAGTTAATTAATCATTTTGTTTTGATCGAAATTTATTTAATTGATTAATGTCAAAATATTTGAATTAATCCGGTGAAAAAAGTTAAAAATATTTGATCTGAAAATTTATTAAATTTTTTTAACCGATCGGACCTATTTGCACAAGCGCAATCTCCCAAAACAAGAGGAAAAAAGAAAAGAAAAGAAAAGAAAAGTACAAAAAACCTACTTCTTTGGGTAAAAAAGAAAAGTAAATTTTCAACAAATTTTCAAACCCAATTTCAACAATAAAAACTGAACCAGTTAATTGCCCAATGTTAGTTACTTAACCGTCCAAAATTGCCCCATTTCCCTTTAAAATCGTAAACCGTATATGTTTATCTACCCGTAACTCTCGCTGTATCTTTCTTTCTCTGAGAGAGAGAGAGAGTGACCTGGAAATGGATTTGAAAGCTGCTCATATAAAACAGCTTTCAGCCTTAGAATTATTGTTCCAAAAAAAAACCTCACAAAGTAAAAAATGAGGAAATACCACGAAACAAAAATTTCAAAATCCGGCTTTGGAACCCGAAACGTCTCTCTGTAGTGTTCGGATCCTCCGATTTGTGTTATCCAACTCCATCTACTTGCTTCTTTCGCAGATCCTTGAAGGTTCTTCAGATACTTTCTCATTTTAACCGATTCTAATTGTGCTTCAATGGATTTCTGACATCGCACGCTTTACGAGGTAAGGGGGATAAAGTTTTGAAACATATGCTCTCCATTTGTTTGGTTACTCGAGGAAAATGGAAGAAATTTATTTGAATCTTATGCTTCCAGTTCTTGCGTTGATTGCATGTTTTTGCTATATGAGCAGATCATTGTGGAACTAATGATTCTGTTTTCTCTTTTTGGTGTGGAAAGTGTTTGCCTTTTGTTGTTTGATACGGAGATCTTTTTTTTCTCTGGTTGAAGCTTACTCTACACTGAGAATCAGGATTTGGTTGAATGTATTAGTTGTTTTGCTTCCAAGTCTCTCGGTTTTCTCTGATTTGATTCTGTTGGTTTAAGTTTTGTAAAACTTCATATTTATGAAATTGATTGATGTGCAAATGTGTCTGCCCCCATTTGGTTGCTTAGGAAGTGGAGGAAAATAAAGTGGATTAGCGACTTGTACTAGGTTTGTGTTTTACATTATTTAGATGACCCTAGGATACATTTATAAGAGAGTGATTTGGTTCCTTTTTCTGCATTATACCAGCAGCTAAGTGGGGGCTAAATGAATAGGTTTTTCTTATTGACCAAGATAGTCGAAATGTTCCTTGATAATATGTCACTAAAGTAATCACTTATTTGAGAGACATGCAAATGTAGAAGAAATCCCTTGTATTGCTGAAAAATGTCTTTTAATCAGTTCTGTTATGCTATTACCGTTTTGTTGCAGAAATAGATGGACATGGCTATGAAATCATGAGCATAAAAAGTGTGTTAACTTGTCGATAACTCATAGATTAATTAGGGTTTGAGATTATGATCATCAAAGGTGTTGACTTATTGCTTTTCATACAGTAAATCTCATTCCATAGAAAAAAGTTGATTTTTTTAAACTTCCAGAGTTCACCAGGGTTAGCACCCTAGCGATTTGAGAGTTACCTGTTCCAAATGTTATGGTCCTTTGTTTGCTTGAATTAACTCTGAATTTACTTAGTGTTTACTGTATAGGCTTACAGTTTTTCTGTTTATTCTTGTAGTGCGTGATGGATTCTGATAATCTTGTACATGCTGATGGGCTCGAGTCTGCCGATGAAAACGGTGTTGCTGCTGGAGAAAATGGTGCTATTTCTGATAATGTAAGTGAGACTGTCGATAAAGCTGCAGAGAGATCTGGTCCCAATGCAAATTCAGGAAGTGATTCCATGTTGGATGATGGTGGAGCTTCTGAGGAAGTCAAAGGGAAAACAAACCTTCGCCCAGAAAGCAATGGCTTGATCATTTCTGAGGTAGGAGGGGTTGCTTTCCGTTTGGTTGCTCAGTATATTAACTTTAGCATGACTAAAAGTCACTTGCGTGCCTGTTTTACAGGAAGGACAAGCGAAAGATGCTGACAACTCAAAGAACTCAAAACCACAGATGGCTCAAGGCAAGAGCAAGAATGAGAAGCCCTCTGACACCAAAGCTGTTTCATCAACCTGGGTTAAGAAGACCAAAGATGGGCAAAATGAAGAGGAAACAGCAACTGTTTCAAATGGTTCTGTTGGTCTAAATTCACATTCAAAGCAGTCTCTTAAAAGTAAATCATTCAATGACAGGCAGTCTCATGTACCCAAGGTAAATTTTAATGTAACTGTTGGCTTATTGCTTGTAGTATGGGCATTCATTGACTTTGGTCACCCACAACTCACCTCTTTTGGGTTTTGTTACCATCTATGTGTTTACTGATCATTATTTCTGTTTTCTGTCTTCTTCTAACAGCAATCTGGAAAATCTGATGCAGCATTGTCTGAAGGCCTCATGTATGTACTAGCACTTAATTGAAATCTTCTCTTATTCTGTGGAGTGGAGATATATGTCTCTCTTAAATTGTTGGTATCAAAAGTCCAAAATATATAGAATTTGTAAAAGAGATGACACTGGAAGCCTCTTGGTGGCCACTTCCGTTCGATATTTGATTGATTTAGTGGTTTTTTTCTCCTAAATTATTATCTATATGTTATATTAATTGATGCCAGATATTTTCTCTAGTTGTTTGTGAACTGTTATTTCCTCGAATACAGGGAGAAGACAAAACTGAAGCCTTTGAGAAAAGGGCCCCGTACTGAAGTTGAAGGAGACACACAATCTACTCCGTATCCTTTTATTTTGAACATTTTGCCTATTGATTCCTGTGGTTGCAAACTTTGTTTCTGTCAGTTTATGCTTAATTTGTTTTAGAAGTCCCAGAACAGTAGATGACAAGCCTCATAAGGTGGGTGCACTTCCAAATTATGGCTTCAGTTTTAAGTGTGATGAACGAGCTGAAAAGAGAAAAGAGGTTAGTTTTACACTTACACCCTCCTTTTATGTTGTCTACTTTCACATATATAACTTCCAACACACTTTTGCTATTATATGGCGCAGTTCTACTCTAAACTTGAGGAGAAAATTCATGCAAGGGAAGTAGAAAAGAGCAATTTGCAAGCCAAGTCCAAGGTGGTATTATATGTTTTAGAATGGCTTGAATCTTTAGATGCAGTTTGTTTTTATGATAACAAATTTTATTTTCATTTTTCTTGCAGGAAACTCAAGAAGCTGAGATTAAGATGCTCAGGAAGAGGTTGGCCTTCAAAGCAACACCCATGCCAAGCTTCTACCAGGAACCTGCACCTCCCAAAGCAGAGTTAAAAAAGGCAAGTTTGTGTATCTCATCATGAAACCATAAGCTTCTTCCCAGAATATGAAACATGCAAGTCGTTTGACAAATACATACACCATCGACGGGGACCAAAACTTTTTCTCTTTTGCCCCTTTTGTTGTTGTTGCTCACCCTTAATGAACCAACATATTTCCATTCCCTTTTGTCAAAATCCTGGTATGGATTTTCTTTCATAGGTGATAAAATTGATGAGAATTTTATAACTGTACACAAAAAACTGTTTCATAACTTCCACTGAATATCAACATGCGAACAAAAGCAAATTGACATCAAACTACAGGTTTCTAATATTGTACTTGTGTGATAATCATATCACTTGTTCTAGTCAACTAGTATTAATTTATGCCTCTAGTGGGGAGTACAACTCAAATTGTTTATGACATGGTTGAAATATTTATCTCCTTTAACCTCTTCCTTGGGAAAAAGTAAGGTTTAAATGAATTTTCTGATAACTTGAATTCATCCACCAGTACTGACTTAAGCTTAGTGTTTCCTTGGGCTACTTTTTTGGCATACATTACTAGTACACTATTGATAGAATGGTGAACTCTTAGATCATCTATGGGTGTATTAACCTATTGATGATTGTAATTTATATTTCTGTCTACTATGTGCAAGTATTGATCTTTTTGGTGACTTGATTTTAAGCCAGCAGGCTTATTTTGTTGCAAATAAAATTGTTCACTTAATTGCTCGTTAGTTGAATGCAGGTACCACCAACAAGGGCCAAATCTCCAAAGCTTGGACGAAAGAAGAGCTTACACCCTGCAGACTCTGAAGCAAATGGTAGTCAAACCTGTCAACTTGGCCGGCTTAGTCTGGATGAAAAAGTTTCTCATAGCATCCCCAGCAAAGGAACTTTCCCTGTTCATTCAAGAAAGCCGCATCGGAAGTCACTTCCCAGATTGCCTTCTGAAAAGACCACCTTAGCTAATGCGAAGAATGAGGGAAAAACTGCTCCAGTGGAAACAACTACCTCAGTGAAAGCAACAAATGAAAGAAAGGCCGCCTCATCTAAGACAATAGATGAAGCATATACCGTCTTATCTAATGCAACAAATGAAGCTGCTACGCCCAACCAAGAGCAGGAGGGAGTTTCTGCAGCTGAGCCAGGTGAAGCTCAGTACCATATGGATGAGGCCTTAGTGGTTGGAGAGCAGGAAGCTCAGCCCCCCTTGGTACAAGAACCCATAGCATTAGAGCATTAAGCACATCAGCATTTGCATTGGATGATCATACACAAAGTCTTCAACTCCATTCTGCGTAAATAAGAGAGATGTAATGATCGAATTATTTGAAGATTAAGAGGCTTGAAGAATCTGGGTTGTGAGGTGTGCTGTCATCTTGTCCATAATCAGCAGCAGTGGTTGTTTTGTGTGCTTGCTTTTTTAAAGGTTGCTGGTCTTGTTGCTAGAGGATTCTCCATTCCTATTTGCAGCACTGTATGGTACTTATTTACCAAGTTATGCTAATTTATGTTCTTTAAGCATGCTTTAGTTGCTTGGTTATTGAAAATATCTTTGGAAATTTTGGGAAAGTCTGCCATTAGATTGATCGTGATAAAAGAAAAACAAGATTATTATGTTTGAACTCATTCAGTTGAACAAATTGGGTATTGTTAAATGTTACTACGGCTGATTTGCGTTCTGAATCTGGTGTGTTGCTTTTCATTCTCCCTCCCTTAGCCATTACTTTTCAACATTTCTAATCCTAGAGTATTCATGGTTGTTTATGCCTGCAACGCTGCAATTAGAACAGCATGTGTAGAGTGTTACTAGTGTTCTTCAATTATGCCTTGGCCTTTACAATCTGCGTGGAGAAAATTTTTTGCTTGGCCTCATGAAAAAAATATGGTACAAAACATTTTCTATTATTGGATGAAACGAAGAATCCTCACCGTATCTTTCTCTTGGTGCCATCAAATAGTAAAAAATGCTTGTGCCATGTATATTTTCTGATATATTCTCTTCGTGCCATTAAATAGTGAAAAATGCTTGTGTTATGTATTTTTTTTGATATAGGGCCAGGCAAAAGAAATTGTGTTTGGGAGTTACAAGAAAATTGAGTAGAATGAGAAAAATAAGGCGAAATTGGTAGTTAACTTCTCCAATTATTTTGGATGTTATATCGAAAGAAAAATGGTGGAAAAGAAAATAATACATCTTTTATTTGTTTGGAAGGAGGGTGAGAATGATTGGAATGCTTAATATATATATTCTTTTTATTATTAATAAAGAAGAATAAAATTGAATAGGATAATTTAAGTATTTCGAATCAAAATGAATAAAAATGATTATATTAAAAATGTTTCAGAAGTAAAAAGAGATTTTTAGATTATATTGCATTTATTTAAAAATGGTGGTCCCTTTTACTTTTTATTCTATTCCTTTTAAGTACTCTAATCCAAACACGTTGTAAAAGTTCAAAATCCTTTAGGATTACTCAACAGGAAGATCTAAAAACAACTGATTGAAAGTTCACGTAACTTCGGCTTTAAATTCATAGTTTAAAATTCTAAATAGTTCAAAAACTTTCGATTGCAATTAAAAGTTTATAGAGTCACCGTTAACACTTACAACACAAGGAAGAGATAAAATACAAGAAGAAAACGATGGAAAGAAAACCTCAAGCAAACGCATACCTCAGATTGAAGAGATTATTTGACAAACAAAAAATCAGCTAAACGTTGAAGACCGCAAGTCAAGAATAATATCTATAACACACGTCAAAGAAAAGAAAGAGCTAAGCACCAACGGCCACAAATAAGGGCTAAAAAAGAAAGTATCTAAACCAGGACAAAGATAATATTAAGGCAGAGGGCTATTTCTCGATCAACAAAAGATATCCCAGATTCATCTTTTGCTAGAAATTTTCTTTCTAATCGTTTGAACCCTAGTCGTTAAGAACAATATCGGAGCAAGGCAAGACAGACAGAAATCTCATATTAATGCAGAGAATTAAGTTTGTGTTCAAATACAAATTGATATGTTTACTTTCTTTTATTTAGTTATGCCTCTTTCACCTATACAAATGGGTTGGGAACTTGGGAGTCTGAGCAAAGTTTTTCTATTCAAGCGGCAGCAATTAAAGGAGTGTTAGTCATAGAAAGATTGAGCTGCAATGTGGACTTCTCGGTACTGCTCATCCCATATTCTTCTTCTTCATCTTCAACATCCCAGAGAAATTGAGCATAAGAAGCAAGGACGTAACTGCATCAACATTTATCATCAAGCAGTTTTTAGTAGACCAATTGTTAATTTGAAAAATCATTACAAACATATAAACAAAAAAAAGGAGGAAACTGCAGTCTTACAATTCTAACCCAGTTGAAAAAATGCTTGACAGGAAAAAAAAAAAAAAAAGGAGTATGGATTTCCATGTAAGAAAAAACTCATATTCACTTTAATTGATTGATAAAATCACCATCACATTGAATTTGTATGCAAACCCAATTCATGAAATGTCCTAAAACAGTTAAGATACTGAGATTATTGACATCCACGGCATAAAGAAATCAAGAAATTTATCCGGAAGAAAAAACTAAGTGTCTGAGAACAAATAAATTATATAAATTATAAGAAATTTATTTTTAATTCTATTCTTGATATGTTTAGATTTACTAAAAAAAATATACAATTCATTTCGAAATGAATTCGATATAAAATTGAGTTCACTTGTTTTAAATTCTATCAAAAATAACATAGTAAAAAGTTATGGTTACGAAAATTCTCTCTTTCTCACCTCGCCTCCCTCCCTCCTTCTTTGAATTTTTCTTTTATTCCAAACATTTTAGGCATGATAATTCAATTGAATTTTACAAGAAACTCAAATATAAAAATTTATTTCTAAATGATTTCTCTTTTCAATTCCATTGACAATGAAATGAATTCTATTTTATAATAGAAAAAAAAATGGAGTAATGTTTTGTACCAGTCATCTGGAGAAGACTTAACAGCTTGATCAAAATAGCTCTGAGCACGAGTTTCATCCTTATGATTCTTCCATATCAAATCCCCATACATAGATAAAACATTTCCATCACACCCTTTTGCCAATATCGCTCTCTCACAGTATTCTTCAGCTTTCACTGTATCATGTCTTACCTAAAATGGAATATTAAAAAAAAATCACAGCATTAAATCAGATTCAAGAAAAACAAAAAAAAGTAAAAACTGTCCCTCTATCTGTTTTCCATTTTACCTCGTTCAAGAATTTGGCATAATTGGCAAGAAGAAGAGCATCCCCAGGAAATTGTTTGATCATCTTTTGATAATATGCATCCATACTCTCACTCCCTTGACCCGAATCTCCATACCCATCTCCACCACCGAATGACCTACCAGCGCCGCCACCGCCATTGAAACCACCACCAACGGCAACGCCAGGCGCCACCATCACCTTATTCTCCTGCTCCACACCGACACCAGCACACCCAGATCCTCCTTCACCCAACAGAGACGATGCCGTTTCCGAGCACAGACCCATTTGTTGTTCTTCTCCAACCATAACAGGCAACAAATCCTTCTTACTCTTCCTTTTTGTGCTGGAAACTAGCGTTCGCTTGAGATTGCTGTCCGACGATGTTCTCGGGATCTTCCTCGGAGAGGACGGCGGAGACAATAAATTGGGTCGGGTCATCTTTGCCCGGATACCCATATCGGGTTCCGGCGACGCTTGTTGGATGCATGATTTAAGGATCGGCGTTGAAGTGCTTCTGAGAAGCATTTCACTAAACGCCTTTTATTTTTTCTGTTTCTGTTTCTCTCTTGAAACCCCAAGGGTCTCAGAGAGAGAGACGACGCGGAGAGACCTTTTCGGTGAGGACCTGGTGTCCGAGGAGCTATATAATAATACTGCGATATTAGAGGACCTTCTCGTTGGAGAAAAGAAATAGGAGAGAAAATCTCAACAGTTTGATTACAACCGTTTAAATTAAAAGATAATATTTTTTTACTAATAAAACTATAACTTTTAATTATTTATACGATTGGGCCACTTGACTTGCTAATTAAATCATTGATTCGAATTTGGTGATAATTTTAATTATTTTTCATAGTACTTGAATTTTAAAGTTGATCATCGTCTCGCTTGGTACAATACATAGTTTTTACAGGCTTGAAAAAAAAAATATCAATGAATTGGTTGAAAAAAAAATTAACCTTAACTTTAAAAATGGATTGGGCTTGAGAAAATAAAAAATAAAATGAGTAGATCCAATTCCATCGGTTTAAATATATTATTTTTAATTACTTAATTATTAAATAAAATATAATTCATTTAATGTGATATTAATATTGAGATGACTTTATTGTTGTATTTTGAGTTAACTTAAAAGTAAATAAAAAAGAAAAATTTGAATCTGATAGATAGATCTTACCGTCGAAAAAAAAAATTAATAATCAAAATTTTAATCGGACACGATCATATCTATTGAGCTTAAAATTTAATTTAAACTCTATTCAAGCTCGACTTTCATGAGTTCTACTTGACTCATATGACTCAAAAAATTTCTTAAATTGATATATAAAACGTTTGACTTTCATCAATTTTTTCATTTTTAAAAAATATATATTTTTAATAAAAATATAACACGTCACTATTTAAAAAATCAAAAAATAAAAATTAACCACTTAAAATTAATATCTAAACCAACATTTCCCTTTATCCTTCGGAATCATTTTACTTTATCTCTTTTCTCCTTTTCATCTGCATTATTTATTTTAATTCTTCTCTTTTAACATATTTCTTTCGGCTTTGCTTTCCTATCCTTTCAAATCTCTCTTTATCTCTTCACAACCATGCTTTCTTCCTCAACAGTCATTCTCTCCACAAAATGGATCTTTTATTTATTTATATGTATATATGTAAATAAATATTCGTAAGCCAAAAAGATAGATTTTGTTCGTGAATTGAAAACAGATTTGTGAGAGGCTAAAACAGTTTGATAAAACTTTAAGTTGAAAGGCTAAGAAAATGTGAAGCAAATAATCAAAATAAGGCTAAGCAAGGCCAATTTTGTAGCTGAAAACTACTGCTAAACATCCAACACCCAGGATCAACAGATAAGTCTCAAACATAAAGCACCAGCACTACAAATTATGAATTTTTTTTTACAGCCAATTTTTTTAATTATCATGATCAAGTAGAAAAACAATTGAGGACAAAACAAGATGGAGGACCAATAGATCCAAAGGTTTACATAAGAGAAAAAAAATTAAAGAAACAAAGAAAGGTTAAGCAAAATCCCAAGTCTATAGCTGAAAGTTGTTGCTAAACATCAAATCCCCAGTATAGCAGATAGAACTCAAACATAAAGCACCAATTGATCTTGTGCATGCATGGATGAGCTTAATTATATCAATCAAAGAAAGTTGACCAGTGCTTTAAATCTACCATCATCAGGCTTTGTAAGTAATGAATAGACATTATCCAACTCAATATCAGCAAAATGGTCTTGATTGCTTCTTCCTCTAACATGACATGAAAAACCCATGAAAATAACTTCATTTTGCATATAAGTTGCTGCATCTAGAAATCATTGACATGACTGTTATTTTCTCTTACCTAAACCTCTTGTTAGTTCTTGATTATCTTGGAATGACTTTTCTTTTATAACATCTGGAATTCTCTTAGCCTAATTTTAACATTTGCGTAAGATATAAATATATTGACATATCGGCATCTCACCTCCCAAATAAAAAGAAAGAAAGAAAGAAAGCTTACCCTTGTGAAATGAGATCCCTCGTAACTTATCAAAGTTTGTAAACTTATATCAGCATCCTTTGGTATATTTTTTTAAAAAGAAAATTCTAAGGTTATTAAATTTTCCATGTGAAAATAAATGAAAGTAATTAAATATCAAGTTTTGGGGTAATGATACCTAACATGGAAAATATGATAATGGTAGAGACAAATCAGCATTATCACTAACAAGTGTTGAATAAATAACAAATATTGCACTAGTGAAAGAAAATCGTAAAACAATTTTGAAACTAGAATTAAAATAATGAAAAAATAAGTTAAAGCTTCGATATTCACCATTAATCATCTTTTTTAAAGCAAACGACTTGCACAATGCTACAAACTAGATTTAGATGCTTAATGTTTACCAACTTAAGAGTATGATATCTACTCCTTAAGCTATTGATTTCCCTAAGCAACAAGTTAGACATAGGTGTCTACTCTAACTCTTTTCATTATCAAAGTATTTAGCATGGTATCTACTAAGTTGAACTTCAAGAAAGCATAAAACAATGGAAATAAACAAACACACGAAACCTTGAACATGGTATCTATTATGGATTTTCATGTTGATTAATCCCAAGAACCCATAATTGGTTTCTTCGTCACGTAGTGTAGGCACAAGACTCGGTCATTGAAATTTACCTAGATGACAATCTCTATACAACACTTGTATATGATGATCAAGCATAACACCTAAACCGCATGAAGAATGAAATAAAACCAAGAATTAATTAATTAAGTATCACAAAAAAATAATTTGTAACAGAGCAAATCGAAATCCTTAAGAAAACATGACTAGAGCTTCAATCATGCCCTAACTAAAATATTTAGTTACACATGATTCTAATGAAAAATATCCTCATAAAAAAATAGATAAAAGAAAGAAACAACTCCTCTATAATGATAATCCTTAGAGAACAAGAGCTCCCATGTGTGAAGACGACCACCATAGAAGAAAATATAGTAAAAAAAAAACTCTTTTCTTTTTGGTCTCTTAAACATGTATTTATAGAACACTAAACAAAACCCTAGCAATTGAACATGTGCCTATTTTTGTTTTTCCGATTTTTCCCTAGACTTATTTAGGCACTCAACTTCCTTTTCCAGCCATGCAAATCCCAAAAAAATCAAAATTTAATAGCTCCTTCACGTCTGCCACGTTGAAATCACAAACAACCTGATCTCTGTCTACTAAAACTGCTATAATTTTCTCTAGAAAAATTATATTTACAATCCTTAAAATTCTCCAGAAAATTGACATTTGGATTTTTCCAAGAATATATGGCTCATCTCCTGGTTTTTCCTGAATCAATATAGTTTAATCCGCAAAAATGACTAATCTGTAAAGGCAATTCTGGCAATTTAATGAAGCTCATTTTCACCATTTACTAGTGACAACATGACTTAGCAAAATGCTCAATTTATCTTTAACAGTCTAGAAATGATGGGTTTTGTTGCACTCTTTTTGAGAAACCTGAAAGCATGTAAAACATTACAAAAGATCAAATTGTAACAAGGCTAAAGGATTAACGTATGCAAATTATGTGGCATGAATGTGTGACATTCAGTGCTTATTACACCCCCAAACTTACATATTGCTAATCCCTTAGCAATACAAAATTGAAAATAAAATAACTACCTACTTTCGTTTTTCGTGAGGTGTACGATTGCATTTAGTGTATGCAATAAGCCTTTTAAACCCCTAAGCATCCCTAGAGGACGACTGAAGTCTCGTGAGGGTTTAACAGAAATGCTACCCACAAATATTTATGTCACAATCATGTTATCAAGAAGAATACGAAATCACATCAACAATGTTTTTCATTCATTAACAAGCTTAAATTAACAAACTCCATTTTCAAGATGTCTAAAAGAATTCAAAGTCCAATCACTCATAGCTGGCTAGAAGAGACTTTACAAGATCAACTAGTGTAAAGTGAATTATCTCATAATCCTGAAGTTTTAACTCAATCCTAATATACATATATCATTATCTCAAAATTCAGTGGAATCTCCATCAAATAAATGACCAAGGCAATATCCCATTAGATATGATGACTTCATTTTTCTTTTTTTTTTTAATTACTTAATTAATTAATATTTTTTATTTAAATGCAGGCTGTACAATGCTTAACTCCATTAAGCTTTCTAATTGACTCATGTATCGAGTGTTAAGCCAGTGACTCCCAAACCAGATGGTTTTAGGGCACTAGGTGTAAAGTACTCTTAAGACTTACTAACTCGAGCCAAAAAGGCTACAAAGCTAAACTAGCCATGTCATTAACCAATCCAAACCATTCACCTTTTGACGCGAACAATCATTGATTGGTGGCAAGAGGCCCGGTTACTCAGCAAACAACTTAGAAAAGTCATTATTCATCATTGTTCATCATGCCATTATTCATTGCCAATAAATCATGCCAAGGTCATTCATCTAATAAAGCATCTGAACGAACTCAAGATTTTGAAAACAGGCATCCTTAATTCTTCATTTCATACCCCACATATCATGTGCTAATGTGTTCGTGGTGAAATCAAGATGAAATATGTGAAGTGTCCTAAGCCAAAAGTAAGTAACCAGACTCAGATTTTTTATTGAATTGATCATGTGTTCAAAAATTTAAGCCCGTCAATGAAATCAAATCACAGTTTCAATTTAACCAAATTCTTACAGATAACATTATTTAGGCGATTAAATAAGTGCACAATGCTCACATAAGGACATACAATTTGATTTCCTACACCCCCAAACTTAAATCACACATTGTCCCCAATGTGTAGTAAGAGATACAATACTGGGAGGAGAAACAAAAGTGGTGAAGGGTAAAGCTCCCTAGAAAACACCTATCCTGAAAAATCAAAGCTAAAAAAAAATCCTAACATAAATGTGCACAAGATAGCGAGAAACAAAAACAAAAATGAAACAACAAAAGATTGTTTTTTTTTTTAATTAAGAAGGATGGAGTATGAAATGAAAACAAGCAAGAACACGCAAATTGGACTTCCTCCCAAGTAGTGCTAAGTTTATAGTCTTCAGTCAGACTGTGTGACTCTCATGCCATGTACTGGACTGATTGGAGAATCACATCCTCATCTCTAGGCTCAAAGTTCATCTCAATGTAAGGCTTCACTTTGTGTCCATTCACCTTGAATGTTTGATTTTTCTCTGTGCTATGAACCTAAAAGGCTCCATGAGGGAAAATATTAGTGACAACATAAGGACCATACCACATAGACTTGAGCTTACGAGGGAAGGGTCTTAATTTCAAATTGTAGATCAATACCTTCTGTGCCACATGAAACTCTTTCCTGACAAGCTGCTTATCATGATATACCTTGGTTCTTTCCTTGTATAGCTTGGTATTCTCATATGCATCATGCCTCGACTCTTCAAGTTCATTCAGCTGTAGCTTTCTCTTGTCACTTGCTTGTTTCATATCAAAATTGAATTTCTTGATGGCCCAATAAGCTCTATGCTCCAACTCCACTGGTAGGTGACGCACCTTCCCAAAAACCAACTGATATAGGAACATGACAATAGGGGTTTTATATGTAGTCCTATAGGCCCACAATGCATCATTCAAGCACAGATACAAATCCTTTCTACTAGTATTCATTGTCTTTTCTAAGATTCTTTTGATATCTCTGTTGCTTATCTCCACTTGACCACTGATTTGAGGATGATATAGGGTGCTAAGCTTATGTGTGATCCTTTTAAAATTTTTTTTTTATCACAGAAGCAAAAGCCTGGTTGTTGAAGTGGCTACCTCCATCACTGATTATCGCCCTTGGTGTCCCAAACCTAGTAAAGATGTTATCCTGCAAAAACTTCACAACAACTTTGTGATCATTAGTTTTTGAGGGGATAGCCTCGACCCATTTACACATATAATCTACACCCATAAGAATATATAAATAATCAAATGAGTTAGGAAATGGACCCATGAAGTCAATACCCCACACATCAAAGAGCTCTACCCCTTGAATGTTTTGCAATGGCATCTGATTTTTGGAGGAGATGTTACCTGTCCTCTGGCATCTATCGCAAGAACTACAAAAACAAAAAGCATCTTTAAATACATTAGGCCAATAGAAACTAGACTGTAATACCTTAAGTGCTGTTCTCCTGGCTCTAAAGTGCCATTCACATGCAAGCTGATGACAATGCTGTAAAATGCTCATGTGCTCCTCCTCTGAACACACCATCGGATGATCTGATCAGGAAAAAATTTGAATAGGTATGGCTCGTCCCAATGGTATTTCCTAGACACAGACATCAACCGCTTCATTTCCTGACTAGACATACTTGGAGGAAAAACCTTAGTAGTTATGTAATTAACAATATCTGCATACCAAGGAAGTTGGACATCTATTGCAAATAACTGCTCATCTGGAAAGTTTTCATTCAAGGGAAGCTCATTTCCTTCTTCATCATGAAGTAACTTAGATAAGTGATTTGCAACCACATTCTCGCTACCCTTTTTGTGCTTAATCTCAAGATCAAAATCTTGTAATAATAGTACCTATTTGATCAATCTAGGCTTAGAATCTTTCTTAGCCAAAAAATATCTCAAAGCAGCATGGTCAGTGAATACAATAACTTTAGAACCAATCAAGTATGACCTAAACTTCTCTAAATCAAATATGACAGCTAACAATTCTTTTTCAGTAGTAGAATAATTTAGCTGAGCATCATTTAAAGTTCTAGAAGCATAATAGATAGCATGAGGTACCTTATTAACTCTCTGACCCAGAACAACACCTAAAGCAAAATCACTAGCGTCATACATGAGCTCGAATGGAAGGTTCTAATCAGATGCCATCATAATCGGTGCAGATGTAAGTAATTTTTTTAATTTGTTGAAGGCAGACATGCTCTGTCCATACAAACTTAACATCCTTAGTCAACAACACCCAAAGAGGTCTGGAAATCTTTGAGAAGTCTTTTATGAATCTTCTGTAGAACCCTGCATGCTCTAAAAAACTTCTCACAACCTTAACTGATGTAGGAGGATGTAATTTGGAGATGATATTTGTTTTTTCCTTGTCCACCTCAATGCCCCTACTGGAAATAACATGACCCAAAACAATACCTTGTTGTACCATGAAATGTCACTTTTCCCAATTCAACACTAAGTTACAGTCTTCACATCTCTTAAGGACAACTTGCAAATGGTTAAGACGCTCATCAAAGTTAGAACCAAAAACATTGAAATTGTCCATAAATACGTCGATGAATCTTTCCACCATGTCTAAGAATATGCTCATCATGCATCTTTGAAATGTGGCAGGTGTATTACATAACCCGAATGGCTTCCTCCTGTATGCAAACGTGCCAAAGGAGCATATGAAAGTGGTCTTCTCCTGGTCCTCTGGTGCTATAGTAATATGGTTATAGCCACTATACCCATCTAGAAAACAGTAATGGCTATGATCTGCTAACCTTTCTAACATTTGATCGATAAATGGCAGAGGGATGCGATCTTTTCTGTTTCCCTTATTGAGCTTCCTGTAATCGATGTAAACTCTCCAACCTGTAGTCATCCTAGTAGGAACAAGCTCATTTTCCTCATTCTTCATCACTATGATTCCAATCTTCTTAGGCACTGCTTAAACTGGACTCACCCACTTACTATTTGAGATGGGGTAGATGATGCCAACATCCAACAACTTAAGAACCTTTGCTCTGACTACATCCTTCACATGTGGGTTAAGTCTTCTTTGTGCATCTCTAGTCGGCTTTGTATTATCTTCAAGGAGGATCTTATGCATGCACTTGGCAGGACTTATGGCCTTGATGTTAGTAATGGTCCACCTTGATGCAGTCTTGTGCTCTCTAAGAACTCTCAATAGCTTCTCCTTTAACACAAACTTAAGTTTGCAACAAGTATCACTGGTAGTGTCTGGTTTTCTCCCAAGTAAGCATATGTCAGGTGTTCAGGCAACTGCTTCAATTTCAAATTTGGTGCCTTGACAATAGAAGGGACAAGAGTAGTATTAGTAGGCACAAAAGTTTTAAAGGGAGGTGTGTACTTACTTGGATAAGGCTTAAGAGCCTTAAAGGAGTTTATGACTTCAATGATGTCAACATCAACACTTTCACAATCCTGATCAATGTTAGGCATTGTGAGACTATGAGTTATGGTAACCTCCAATGGATCAATGCTATGTACCTGAAAAACTTGCTCAACAACACTTTGAACCACACAAATATTGAAGCAATCATGATTATCATGTGGTAATTTCAATGCATCAAACACCCTAAACTCTATCTTTTCATCATTTACTTTCATGCTTATAGAACTTTTTTTAACACATATTTTTGTATCATCAATACTCATAAAAGGGTCTACCTAAAATAATGGGTAGAGATTATGGCATAGGTGATTCTTCCATATCTAAAACGACAAAATCAGCAAGTAAAATAAATTGATTTACCTGAACTAAGACATCCTCTACAATACCTCTAGGTCTCTTGATGCTTCTATCTGCCAATTGCAATGTAATTGAGGTTGGTTGAAGTTTCCCCTAATTCAATTTCTCGTAAACCATATAGGGTATCAAATTGATACTTGCCCCTAAATCAAGCAAAGCATGTTCAAAGAGTTGGTCATCAATCCTGCAAGGAATAGTAAAACTACCTAGATCTTTTAGTTTAGATGGTAATTTTCTCAACAAGACTGCGCTTACCTCCTCTGTCAATGCAACTTTCCCAAATTCCTGAAACTTTCTTTTGTTAGTACAACAATCTTTTAAGAACTTGGTATAAGATGGGATTTGTTTAATTGCATCAAGTAAAGGAATATTGATTTATGCTTTTTTTAAAGTTTGAAAAATATCAAGACATTGTTGTTCTTTTTTTTTTTTGCTTAACTAACCTTTGAGGGAAGGGTGGCAATATAACATTCTCTTTCTCACTTACCTTTGTGGAGGTCGTAGCTCCTGTTGGAGATGTTTCCACTTTCTTATCCGTTCCCACATTGTTGTCGATGATTTTACCACTCCTAAGGACTGTCACAACCTTAAGCTTCTCTTAACTTCTTGGGTTTGGTATGGTCTGTGATGGGAATTCTCCTTTCTTTCTCTCACTTAGTTCTTTGGCCAATTGCTCTACTTGTGCTTCTAATCACTTAATGGTCTGACTAGTTTGAGCGTTAGTTTGTTATTGTGCAGTCAAGAACTGGAGTACGACACCTTCAATATCATTTTTGTTTTGCTCAAGATTCTATTGTACCACTTGTGGTGGAGTCTGATAATTACTACCCTGTTGGAAATTCCTTTGTTGCCCTTCTAGATTCAGAACGTCCTGATTGTTATTCCAAGAAAGATTGGGGTGATTTTTCCACCTTGCATTGTAAGTATTTGAATATGGGTTGTTCTTGGGAGGATAATTGCATTGTCCCACATAATTTGCATATTCTTACCCTATAAAAGAAGACATAGGACAAGTCTCTATAGTATGATTAGAGTGAGAGCATATAGCACATACCTTGACTTTCGCAACTTGTTGAACTTAAGAGATGTTTTGGGTTGACATTACTCTCACTAGCACATCTAACTTCCTCTCCATTGCCACCATTTGAGTCTGGATTCCACCATTGGTGCTTACTTCATACACACCCTTAATTTTTACTCCTTGGCTCCCTCTTGATGACAATTATTGAGAATTTTCACTTAAGGTCTCAAATAGCTCAATAGCTTCTTCACTGTTCTTTTTCATAAGCACACCTCCACAAGTTGAATCAACAAGACTTTTATTAGTATCATTTAAACCTTCGTAAATAGCTTGTACCTGATCATCTTAAGATAGATTGTGGTGTGGACACTTGAGAAGCAACTCATTGAAATGTTCCCATGCTTCAAAGAAAATATCTCCATTTTTCTAATGAAAGGTTTGAATCTCCCTTCTAAGTTGCCTTATCTTTTGAGTTGGGAAAAACTTCTTTAGAAATTTAGTGGCCAACTCCTCCCAATTGTTAATGGAACCTGCAGACAAAGAGTTCAACCACAACTTAGCATTATCTTTTAAAGAAAAAGGAAAAAGGATTAACCTGATTCCTTTTGGAGTTAAGCCCTGGATATTCTGAGTCTTGCAGAGATCAAAGAAATATCTAATGTGCAAACATGGATCCTCAGAAAGTGTGCCTCTGTAATGTGGTACCATAGTAAGTAAATGAGGAGATCGATTGAAGTTGCTCTGCACAGTTGGTTGGTAGGTGATGCATGACGGTTGATTAAGGTTTTGTGGAATAAATGAGCTCTTCATCAGCTTTTAAACTGGTGGATTTTCTACTTGTTCGTCCTCCATTACTTACTTAGATTTTGATCTTTCTTCTTTTTTAGATTCTCCTTTTTGCCTTTGACGTCGTCTAAGGTTACGTTTAATCTCTGGATCGTATACAATGATGGCTAAATTCTAGGACCAACGACCTTGCATAAACGAAATTTTAATCCTGCAATATATCATGTAAACAGTAAATATATATTTTGATTTTTTTAATATGAAAATTAAACACAATTTAGTGCAATCCCCGGAAATGGTGCCAAAAACTTGTTATACAAATATCAACCTAAATAATAAGCTTTTAAATGTATGTTTTAACTTACAAGTGCACAAGATCAAACAAATAGTATAGCTAACAAATACGAGATCATTCCCACAAGGATTGGATTAATTGTGTTTAAATATAATTTCCTAAAGCTTCTATCTAAATGAAACAAAAAATAATAGATTTGAATAAACAGCAAAGATTGCACTAGTGAAAGAAAATCGTAAAACAATTTTGAAACTCGAATTGAAATAATGAGAAAATAAGTTAAGGCTTCGATATTCACCACTAATCATCTTCTTTAAAGCAAACAACTTGCACAATGCTACAAACTAGATTTAGATGTTTAATGTTTACTAACCTAAGGGCATGATATCTACTCCTTAAGCTATTGATTTTCCTAAGCAACAAGTTAGGCATAGGTGTCTACTCTAACTCTTTTCATTCTCAAAGTATTTAGCATGGTATCTACTAAGTTTGCACTTCAAGAAAGCATAAAACAATGGAAATAAACAAACACAAGAAATATTGAACATGGTATCTATTATGGTTTTTCATGGTTATTAATCGCAAGAACCCATAATTGGTTCCTTCGTCACTTAGTGTAGGCACAAGACTCGGTCATCTAAATTTATCTAGATGACAATCTCCATACAACACATGTATATGATGATCAAGCATAACACATAAACCGTATGAAGAATGAAATAAAACCACAAATTAATCAATTAAGCATCACAAAAAAAATAATTTGTAACAACACAAATCGAAATCCTTAAGAAAACATGACTAGAGCTTCAATCGAGCCCTAACTAAAATATTTAGTTACATATGATTATAATGAAAAATATTCTTATAAAAAAATAGATAAAAAAGAAAATACAACTCCTCTATGATAATAATTCTCAGAGAACAAGAGCTCTCACATGTTGCGTGTTTATTTACCTAAATTAATAAGTAAATATCCGCACTCGTTTTACTTGCAAGTGCACAAGGTCAACAGTAGTATAGTGTGTGAATGCAAGATCATCTCCATAGGGATTGGTGAATTTTGGTTTTAGAATTAGTTTCTTAGTAAAAGAAGTTTGAAAAACAGTTGAGTGTGATTTAATAATAATAAAGACATAGGGCTTTGATATCCACCACTAGTCATACTTTCCCAATGTGTAATGTATCAGTGCACTAGCCTTATCATGTATACCTAATGGTCGTCAACCTATGGGCATGGTATTTACTCCTTAAGCTATTGATTTCCCTAAGCAACGAATTAGGCATGGTATCTGTTCTAACTCTTTTCTTTGTTTAGGGATTCAGAATAGTAAGAGCTGTGGAAATCGACAACCACATGAGACCTAGGGCATGATATCTACTCTCGGTTTCCGATGTTGATTAACCCAAGAATCCGGTGTGGATATCTTTTGTTACTATTGTTAGACCCAGGACTCGGTTATCCAAATTGATCTAACTAACCAATCCATACCACATGCATACGTTGGCCATACATATACATATGAGGAATTTAAATAAACATAGGCATTAATCAAGTTAAACAACATAATAAAGGCTATTGGCAAAGATAATCAATGAATAAATATATGGGAAAACATAACTAGGGCTTCAATTGAGCCCTATAAAGAGTTAGTTACACATGTTGTCTAAGATAAACATCATATATAAACTAAGCATAAAGGGAAGAATAAACTTGAGAGAAGAGGTGTCAATTCTCTCATAAAGCTTACAACTCCAAATTAAGCAAAATATAAAAGAAATGATCTCCAAGAAGTGATTAGATGATTTTGTGTGTGCTTTACAAGTGTATTTATAGGGCTTGAGTAGTCTTAGCAAGCTCTGAAAACCCTAACTTCTAAAAACGCAAAACCTCCTTTATTTCCAAAACTGGTTCTACCGTTTTACTGTTCACGCTCGTACATGTGCGCTCGATCGCATGTGTCTTGCACTCGATCACAAGTGCTGCGCTCGGTCCTTCTTGTGTGCGAACGATTGCATGTGTGCTCAATCGCATGCAGTAGTGCGATCGATCGCATTTTGACTAGAGGCTGCTCCAGGATTTTCAGGCTTCTTCCTTGAAGTGCCAAAACTGCTCATTTTTCTCCTAGACCCAATAAAAACATGTAGAACACACAAATGAAGTAAAATGGACTAAATTAACATAACTAAAGACCTAACAAATGTAAATAAGGGGGCTTAAATATGAATATTTAAGCACCTATCACACCCCTAAACTTACATATTGCTAGTCCCTTAGCAATACAAAACTAAAAACTAAAACGAAAAATAACAACATAAAGATAGATCCAATGTTCATAGTGTTCACAAAAGTTTTAGGTCTTCACACAAGCCTATGATGTGCATTCATGAGCAAGTTTAACAAATATAAACATATATTTGCAATGAATAAGAGTTTTGAACGCAAATCACTTTCGTGAGGCAGTTTAAGACATCACAAGTTTGACTTTAATGTGCGGTGAACTAGCACATAAAAGATTAGGTTTCCAAATAATTCTAATATGTAGTGTTTCAATGACTCAAGATTCACCAAATTACATATTAGAATAAACAAAGATGGCATAGATTTTCTTCTTTTCTTTTATTTGTGAGATTTTTGCCAAGTTAGTTCCCTTAAGCTTTCCATTTGACTCATGTAACGAGTGTTTAGCCAATGACTCTCAAACTAGATGGTTTTAGGGTATTAGGTGTAAAGACACCCCTAAGGACTTACTAACTCGAGTAAAAAATGCTACGAAACTGGTCTCAATGCTATCAAACAGAATTTCTACCTTTTGACGTGACACTCACTGCTTACTGAGGCAAGAGGGCCAGTTACTCAGCTAAAAGTTCTTTTTAATGATCTTTTGTGAGAAACTTTTTTTCCACTTTTTGACGTGACACTCACTGCTTACTGAGGTAAGAGGGCCAGTTACTCAGTGGAAAATTAGTTTTATTGATCATTAAGAGCATTTTTCTTTTTGAGCACTAATAACTTTTTCTATTTTCTTATGCCAAGATGTTAATCTAATAGGTCATTTGGTTCACAGTCGAGCAAAAGAAACATACAAATCAAAATTACATGTCATACCCTATACAACTATGTGCTAATGTGCTCGTGTCAGTTTAGGTTAAACTTGTGAATCCTTGAATGCCTAAAAGTAAGTGATCTATGTTCAAAACTTAATTATTGACCTATATGTTCAAGATGTTAAGCTCACTAATGAAATCAAATCATATCGTTTGTTTAGATCACCCAAAATTTTATTAGGACAGAATGAACATGCATTTATCTCTAAAAGCAACAAAAAAAGGGACATAGTTCCATACCCCCAAACTTAAATTGCACATTGTCCCCAATGTGTGAATAGTATGGAAGGAGTTGACCTGGGAGATGGAGAACTAATGGATGGCACGGCTCGTAGCACGCCCCCAAACTTCAACTGGATGCACTCACTATATCCTTGAAAAAGAAAGAAAAACAAATATAAAATGGAAAACAAGTAATAATAAACAGCTATAGAAAAATAAACTAGGAAATAAGAATAATAAAATAAAATAAACTAATAACAAGGATATGCTTTGGGGTGCCTCCCATGAGCGCTAAGTTTAATGTCTTCAGCCAGACATGGTATCCTCTCACTGTTGATCATCAGGTGGTGCAGTCGAAGAGGTACTGGGTGCTGGAAGTAGGCGATCAAGAATAGCCTGTAGCAGAGCCTCCTGTCATGCAAACCATGCCTCCAAGCTATCTATGCACTGATACACGAGTGTGGTAGCGGCAGAGACCTCACCTCGGAAGGAGGACAGCTCAGCTAAAAAATGCTGGGACTTTGTGGGTCTCATGTCTGGATGGTCATCCTCTCGCACTGGGCTAACTACAAGGGTCTCGGTCTCCATACGATCCTCCTTAACTCTCTCAGTTGTAGAAGAAGGTGCTGGGAGTCCTCGATGTATGTGCGAGAGGCTATGTGTCCATTGAACCTTCCCAAAGAAGGGATGCTCTTGCATTGGTCCGTCACTGGTGGTCCTCTTAATCCCTTTCTTCTTAAGTATGTAGAAGAGTAGGAACAGGAAAGGGAGGCCCCATACATTGGCCATGGTGGTCTGACGGTCATAGATGTGATCCCAAAACTTATGCAACTGGCTCCATATAACAGCCGGAATAGAGTACCAGTGACCTCTGTAGAAGGCATATAAGGTCTATAGAAATTGATCTCTCCTCTGTGTCTTGTGCCTCAATGGACACACATTGCGTTGAAGGATAGTGTCGACAAGTAAAAGTTATGGAGGCAACTTTGGCCGGCTGGCTACGTTGTTGTGTCTGTCGGCGTACTGACCAGCACATATATCCTCAATAATCTCAGACAGGGCAAATAACTCTGGCTACTCCTCGATATTAGTGTCCTCCGGAGTGGACTCGTCCGAGCAATAAAGAGCAGCGGCTATATCGGTACTAGTCACCTCTACAGGTGTGCCCTGGACTAAAGAAGTTAGTACTCCCGGTCTGTTGCAGTCAAAGAATAGGCTCGCATAGAACTGGACTATGAGCTGGGTGTATGTAGCCGAACAAACCGGCTTGAAAAGCCTCTTCAACCCTCGATGTCTAAATGCTTGGACGGCCTATTGAGTGGCGTCCATGTGTTTGAAGACGTCATCGATGGCAAAAGTGGTCTCAAATAATAGCTCTCGTTGCTCGATGCTGGGCCGGGATGACGAGGCACGACTGATTGATGCACCGGAGGTGGAAACAGTTGGTTTGGACATGCTGATACTAAGTTCTGCCAAATTTGTGATTGATCTTAAAAATGTGTGCTTGATCACACACTGGACTATGCACTCGATCACAACAGCCGTGCGCTCGATCGCACACGGTCAGGCGTTTCCTCGAATAGGTTATGGGCAACAAAAGACCAAGCTATGGTCTTATGGTTTTGGATGTGTTCCTAATCTCCTGTGTTGGGAGCAAAAATGGATACCTTATATATTGGAGGGGATGTTTAATGGGGAGGGGAACGTGGTGGTGATAGTGGTGGTGATGGGTGGTGATGGTGGAGATTAGTGGTGATAGAGGTGATAATTTGTGGTGATGCTAGAGTTGAGAGTGTGAGAGGGAGGGTGCTGGTAGACGGGAGTGTGCGAGTGAGATGGTACGAATGAACAGTGAAGAGAGAGTGAGTGAGTGTGAATGAAACTTTTAACTTATAATTAAACTATCTGGCACGATTGCGCTCGATTGCACTCTTGCGCATTGAATGGTGCACTCGATCGCAAGCAGTGTGCATGGAAAAAAATAAAAACTTGCCACGGTTTGAATAATAAAATAGGAACAAGATAACCTTACCATGTGTTAGTGGCCTCAGTACCACTAACTTCAGTAGAGGTGCTTGAGCTACATGATCGGCAATTGTGAAATGTCTCAAGTGCTCTCTTGATATAGTACTACTCCCAGTGAAGGGGGCACTTAGATCCCACATCAGGTGGTTCAAGTGCCCTTGATAGTTGTTTCATCTCCACTTTTGATGCCTGGTCAATAAAGTAAGGAAAAGTAGTATTAGTAATTGCAGGAGGGTCAATTTGAATAACATACTTACTTGAAGGCTGTGGTGTGTTCTTGAGAAGGTGTGCAGCTGTATTGACGTCTTTAATCACATTGTCATCCTCGGGCCTAATATCCACTTTTGTGTCCTCATGGTTGGGGATGGTCTCCAATATAGTGGTGTGATGGACCTGAGAAACTTTCTCAACAACACTTTGCATGAAGCTTACATTAGAATATTCATTATCATTATTGGTTGATTTTAATGTATTAAATATCTTAAATTCTATCTCCTCATCATTTACCCTCATAGTGACAATGCCCCTTTTCACACTAATATTAGTGTCAGCAGTTATCATAAGGGACGTCCTAGGATGATGGGGAGAGGCAATGGCAGAGTACATTCTTCCATATCTAATACTATAAAATCAGCAGGTATAATAAATTTACCTACTCTTACCAACACGTCCTCAAGGATACCTCTCAGTCGTTTGATGCTTCTGTCAGCTAATTGCAAAGTGATGGAGGTTGGTGGAAGCTCCCCCAAACCTAGTGTCTCGTATACACTGTATGGCAGCAGGTTGACACTCGCTCCTAGATCCAATAGTGCATGCTCGAACAACTGGTCACCTAACCTGCAAGGAATAGTAAAACTACCCGGATCTTTTAGTTTAGGTGGTAATTTCCTTAAAAGCATAGCACTTACCTCTTCGGTTAAGGCTACCGTCTCATGCTCCTGGAACTTCCTTTTGTTAGTGCAATAATCTTTTAAAAACTTAGCATATGCAGGAATTTGTTTAATGACATCTAACAAAGGATTATTAATCTCTACTTTCCGCAAGGTTTCAAAAATATCAATCAGTTTATTATCTTTCTTTTGTTTTACTAACCTTTGCGGGAAGGGTGGAGCATTCACCTTCTCCATTTCACTTACCCTTGACGTCGATGGTTTCTCTTTGGGTGCTGTTGCAGATTCATCGGACCCTATCACCTTGCCATTGCTCAAGGTTGTCACAGCATTCAATTGGTGATGTCCTCTTGGGTTAAGTACTGATTGGGTGGGAAGCTCACCTTGCTTTCTATTACTCAATTCCTTAGCCAATTGCCCCATTTGTATCTCTAATCCTTGAATTGCTTGATCATGTTTTGCTGTGGTTTGTCTCATTTCAGTATAAAATTTCATTGTTTCTTCTATGAACTGACTTTGTGAGGTCATTAATTGTTGCTGTTGAGTTGCTAATTGTCTCACAAGACTCTCGAGGTCGTTTTTCTTTGGTTCGGGAATAGTTTGGGCTGTTGGTTGGAAGTTTTTGTGCTGCCCTTGACTGTTCTGGTTGTTGCTCCACGAGAAATTTGGGTGGTTTCGCTATCCAGGGTTGTAAGTGTTGGCATATGGGTTGTTCTTCGGTGGATAGTTGTTAGGCCCCACATAATTTGCTTGTTCTGGATCTACAAATGAGTATAAAGGACAAGTATAAATATTATGGTCGAACTAGGAACATATCGCACATACCTGGAGTGGGGTAGTCGGTAGGCTAGATGAGGCATTTTGAGCAGCCATGACTTTTACCAATAAGTCTAGTTTCCTTTCTACAGCAGCTATTTGAGGAGAAGATCCTCCATTCAGATTTACCTCATACACGCCCTTACCCTTAGTCATATGTCTACCTCGAGAGGAGAACTGCTGAGTGTGTTCGCTGAGGGTTTCGAAGAGCTTCATCGCTGCTTTTCTCCATCAATACTCCTCCACAACCTGAATCAACAATACTTTTGTTAGTATCATTCAAACCTTCGTAAAATGCTTGTACCAGTTCATCTTGAGGCAGGTTGTGGTGTGGGCATTTGAGTAGCAGTTCGTTGAAGTGTTCCCATGCTTCGAAGAAGATGTCTCTATCTTTTTGTTGGAAGGACTGGATCTTCTTCCTCATCTATCTCGTCTTTTGGGCTGGGAAAAACTTCTTTAAGAATTTGCTAGCCAACTCCTCCCAAGTATGGATAGAAACTGCAGGCAAAGAATTGTACCACAGTTTAGTATTATCTTTTAAGGAAAAGGGGAACAGAATTAACCTTATTCCTTCTTGGTCTAGACCTCGGATGTGCTGGAACTTGCAAAGGTCGAAAAACTCCCAGAGGTGCAGGTGTGGATCCTCATTAGGTGTACCCCTAAAGTAAGTCAAAGCGCTCAAGATTTGCGGAGATATGTAATAGTTGCCTTTCGCCTCCGGTTGATAAACGATACATGATGGTTGATCAAGGTTCCGTGGAATAAAGGACTGTGTCATTGGTACTCGTGCAAGTGGTTGCTGGTTTTCGAGTTGTTCCACCCTAGGGGCTTCGTTCTCGAATTCTTCTTCGTTCTCCTCGAAGTTGTTCCTAAGTCTTTGTCGGATGGTCTGCTCAAGCTCGGGATCGGGGAGGAAAACTGTTGGATGTCATGATCGAAGTCCATGCATAAATCAGGTAAACCAACTTCAGTGCAGCAGTTCAACTCTACTACTCGGGTAGCTCTCTGCCCTAATTGCGCTCAATCGCACAGAAGGTTGCGATCGATCGCAAGTGTCACAGAAAGTCAATAAGGGTTTGATGTGCCTAAAACAGAAGAAAAATCAATTAGGGTTTGATAAAGATGATAAACAGAAATTAAAGATACGAATAACGATGATTAATCTAAACGAAATTAATTCTAAAAAAAGAGATTCAGTGCAATCCCCTACAACGGCGCCAAAAACTCGTTGCGCATTTATTTAGCTAAATTAATAAGCAATATCCGCACTCTTTTTACTTGCAAGTGCACAAGGTCAACAGTAGTATAGTGTGCGAATGCAAGATCATCTCCACAGGGATTGGCGAATTTCGGTTTTAGAATTAGTTTCTTAGTAAAAGAAGTTTGAAAAACAGTTGAGTGTGATTTAATAATAATAAAGACATAGGGCTTTGATATCCACCACTAGTCATACTTTCCCAATGTGTAATGTATCAGTGCACTAGCCTTATCATGTATACCTAATGGTCGTCAACCTAAGGGCATGATATCTACTCTTAAGCTATTGATTTACCTAAGCAACGAATTTGGCATGGTATCTACTCTAACTCTTTTCTTTCTTTAGGGATTCAACATGGTATCTACTGAGTTGTTCCTGAAGAAAGCATAAGGGCTGTGGAAATCGACAACCACATGAGACTTAGGGCATGGTATCTACTCCCAGTTTCCCATGTTGATTAACCCAAGAATCCGTTGTGGATATCTTTTGTTACTATTGTTAGACCCAGGACTCGGTCATCCAAATTGATCTAACTAACCAATCCATACCACATGCATATGTTGGCCATACACATACATATGAGGAATTTAAATAAACACAAACATTAATCAAGTTAAGCAATATAATAAAGGCTATTGGCAAAGATAATCAATGAATAAATATATGAGAAAACATAACTAGGGCTTCAATCGAGCCCTATAAAGAGTTAGTTACACATGTTGCCTAAGATAAACATCATATATAAACTAAACATAAAGGGTAGAATAAACCTGAGAGAAGAGGCGTCAATTCTCTCCCAAAGCTTACAACTCCAAATTAAGCAAAAGATAAAAGAAGTGATCTCCAAGAAGTGATTAGATGATTTTGTGTGTGCTTTACAGGTGTATTTATAGGGCTTGAGTAGTCCTAGCAAGCTCTGAAAACCCTAACTTCCAAAAACGCAAAACCTCCTTTATTTCCAAAACTGGTTCTGTCGTTTTACTGTTCACGCCCGTACATGTGCGCTCGATCACATGCGTCTTACGCTCGATTGCAAGTGCTGTGCTCAATTTTTCTTGTGTGCGAACGATCGCATGTGCGCTCGATCGCATGCAGTAGTGCGATCGATCGCATTTTGACCAGAGGCTGCTCCAGGATTTCCAGGCTTCTTCCTTTAAGTGCCAAAATTGCTTCTTTTTCTCCAAGACCCTATAAAAACATGTAGAACACACAAATGAAGTAAAATGGACTAAATTAACATAACTAAGGACCTAACAAATGTAAATAAGGGGGCTTAAATATGAATATTTAAGCATCTATCATCATGCGTGAAGACGGCCACTGTAGGAGAAAATATAGTAAAAAAAAACTCTTTTCTTTTTGGTCTCTTAAACATGTATTTATAAAACGCTAAACAAAACCTTAGCAATCGAATGTGTGCATATTTTTGTTTTTTTGATTTTTCCTTAGACTTATTTAGGCACTCAACTTCATTTTTCAGCTGTGTAAATCCAAAAAAAAAATCGGAATTTAATAGCTCATTCACATCTGCAACATTGAAATCACGCACAACCTGACCTTTGTCTACTAAAATTGCCATAATTTTCTCTAGAAAAATTATATTTATGAGCCAAAAAATTCCCCAGAAAGTAGACATTCGGATCTTTCCAAGAATATATGGCTTATCTCCTAGTTTTTCCTAAATCAATACAGTTTAATCCACAAAAATGACTGATCTGTACGGACAATTATGGCAATTTAGTGAAGATTCTTTTCACCTTTTGCTAGTGACAACATGACTTAGCAAAATGCTTAATTTATCTTTAATAGTCTAGAAATGATGGACTTTGTTGCACTCATCTTGGGAAACCTGAAAGCATGTAAAACACCACAAAAGATCAAATTGTAACAAGGCTAAAGGATTAACGTATGCAAATTAAGGGGCTTGAATGTGTGATATTCAGCGCTTATCAAAAGGAATTCTTTTAGACAACAGTTTAGAATATGCCACAAAAAAGAGCATCAATCTTTAAGAAGCTCAAGACACATTTAATTGAATCTTGGGAAGTAGGTGGATTGGCCAAGGCATAGTGTTTATATCATAGATCAATGAAATATATTTTATAAAAACAAAAAAATCTGCCCAAATAAATAAAAAATTACATCTGATTTGATTGCAGTATTTCATCAAACACCAAATGTGTTAGAATGTGACATGTGGGTTATGTAATTGCATTTGTTAAAAACCAATGAACTTAAAACCTCCATACTTTGAATCTTGGGAAGTAGGTGGATCGGTAAAGCCATTGTGTTTATATCATAGATCAATGAAATATATTTTACAAAAGCAAAAAATCTGCCCAAATAAATTATACCACATAGTGCTTGAAATTTTTGTTACAGTGTTGTGATGGCAGCTACTGAAGGAGGGAGAATGGTCATGGTAGCCATTTCCATCGTTGTGGAGAGATATAGAAAGATTTGAAAAGAGAAGATAGGAAAGCTAAAATAAATATTTTAAGAGAGAAGAATTAAAACAAATAATAGAGATGAAGAGAAGAAAAGAGATAAAGTAAAATGCTTCTGAAAGATGGAAGGAAATGTTTAGCGCTAAAGAGAATCAAAGTCGTTCCACGTATTAGGAGATTTTGAGATATTAATTTTATTTTCTTAATTGGTTTAGAATATGTGGCTAAATCTCAACCTTTGGTTTTTCAAATGGTGATGTGTTATTTTCTCATTAAAAGAAAGTCCTCTTAAAAGAGGAAAAATGATGGAAGTCGGGCCCATCAATCAATGGGGACAATTCATCTTATTGCTATGTAGCTTGGACTACTTAATTGAGTCCCAAAAATCATAAAATAATTAAGTTAAGACAAATAAAACAACATTCTCCTTTAATGAAACAATATAAATACATATTTAATGGTAAAAATTTAATTATAAATATATAATAATAGATGGGTATTTATCGAGTCAGATACCACTCTTCCCGCACCAGTCCTTGTACTCGGTGGGTATTTTAAATTTTCACCCTCACCCAATTTATCAAGGAAAAAATGCCTCCAAACCCTTCCTATTAAGGTCAAATTTTGCAAGTACTCGACAGATAAGGGTAAAATTTCCATCCCTACATCAGAGTCATCCTCAATTTCTTCATCAATTTTTGGTTACTACTTACTACACTCTTATGGGATAAAGATAAAAAAAAAATAGTAGGAGGTGACACCAAGTTTGACATACCAGACCATTAATAAAGGAGAAGGCATCACATAGATACAAAATATATATTTTTTCTTTAGTCTTTCCATGTTACTAACTAAGTTTATCTGCGTTACTAAAAAAATTTAAGAAGATTACTTAAAAGGTTCTAAAATTTACAAATGTGTTGTATGTTTGTGATGTTTCCCTATCATTGCTCTTTTTTATATTCGGTACATAAAACACGTAATAATCGAAAGTATGTTATTGTCGTTAATATTGATCAATACTTGTCGTCACCAAATGCCAATGAGAAAGTTGCAACTTTTACTTAGCGCCAAGAAGCCCAAGTTATGGTAACTTTTCTTTGGAGTTGGACTGGTCGTTTTGTGACCATTTTCGAGTCCTTCTCAGATGAGGATTAGATAGTAAAGGCTATCTATTATAACGAGATTAATAAAGATAACCAAATAGAAATAGTGAAGCTGTAATAAAAACAATCACATAAAAATAAAAGATACAAATATAAAAGTTGTCTAAGCAGTCTATCTTTCAAACTCTAACAAATAGGTCAAAAAAATTCACCAAGGGGGTAAAGTCCTTGAACCCCCAAAAGAGAATTGTTCACTTGCTACGGACTAGGCTGATAGCTTCGTGAACTCAATCTCACTTTTCTTTCCCTTCAAAATTGCTTCAAAATATTTCAGGCCAGAACGGGTCTTTGAGTCAAACCGGAATGCAAGACATCTCAACAAATCTCTATCTTGGCTTATATTCTTAAATTGCACAACCAAAATGAATCCTTCGTGCTGCTCTCCCCTCAAATGCCCCTGAAGGCCATCAATCAAACACTGTGAACACTAATCAATCCCAGCAATGCTTAAACTTGTTAACTCGAACTGGCTTAGTAAACATATTAGATGGATTATCTACAGTAAGAATTTTTTTCACTGTGATGACTCCTTGAGAAACAACATCTCAAAGAAAATGGTATTTGATATCAATGTGTTTGGTTTTCTCATGATACATATGATTTTTAGTTAAATGTATAACACTCTGGCTGTCATAGAACACATCAGAAACTTTTTATTACAAACCAAGATCATCAACCAAACGTCTTAACTAAATAGCTTTATTCACTTCCTCTATTGTTGCCATATACTCTGCCTCAGTTGTAGACAAAGCATGTCAAGGATATTTTTTTGTCTAGATCACTAGCATAATCTGAATTCACATAACAAATAACAGCAGAACCTGAGTCACTGCCTCTATCAAGGACTAAACTTGCATTTATAGCGCCTTTAAGATGCCGAAGTATCCACTTTACATCTTGCCAATGAATCTTGCCTGGATGGGCTATATATCTGCTCACAACACTAACTATCTGTGAAATGTCTGGATTGGTGTAGACCATAACATACATAATACTCCCAACTGCATTAGAATATGGAACATGTGACATGTGCTCCTCCTCCTCCTTATTCTGAGGTGATTATGAAGCTTAAAGCTAGAAATATGATGCAAGTAGAGTACTCACTGGTTTACAATGCTACATATCGAAGTGGTCAAGCACCTTCTCAATGTACCACTTCTATGACAAATACAACATTCTTGTTTTCTTATCTTTGTGAATCTCAATATCTACAATCTTCTTTGCAACATCCAAGTTTTTTTATCTCAAATTCCTTACCAGGTTGTTTCTTCAAACTATCAATCTCATATATGCTTTTGGAAGAAATAAACATATCATCCACATAAAGCAACAAATAAGCAAAAGAACCATCTGACAACTGTCTATAGTGCACACAACTATCATAATTACTCTTAGTGTAAACCATGACCAATCATGAAACTGTTAAACATCATCTAAAGTCTAGGAGATGGCTTTAGACCATACATGTAATGACCTATCCATTTTAAGAATGAAGCACAACTTATATGCAATAACTATTGCATTTATAACTTGAAAATAATAACAAACATTTGCATCAAATCTTTTACAGATGAGATAAAAATTTCTTTACAACACTTGTAAAATAATTTGCACTGATGCATGAACATGTACAACACTTTTACAAATATACAACTATTTTTTCTCTTTGGTTTATTTTTTTATTTACCTTCTTTCTATTCTTTTCTTTCTTTCTTTCTTGCCTATTCTTTTCTTTTTCTTTTCTTTTCTTGTCTGAGGATGCCAACCACGAGGAGTTACCTAGATACTTACTCTGAATCTCAAGTTAAGAATTTACTATTCTTGCCTGCAACCTGAAATTTATTTAAATATTGGAGGATGAGCTTCACAAGCTTAGTGAATTTCAATTTACTATAAGTACTCGATTTGTATACTTCTGATCATATTTTAATCACAATTCATATATAAAATTCAATGTACTTTCATTTATTCAGTTGTTCTCATCTCATATTATTTTTATTATTCCTCATGTCATATTATATTTCATGTATTTTATTCATCATATAGATATCATATCAAATATTAAGTTCATTATTTTCTCATAATGAGATTCACAATCATATCATCATAATTTCATAATCATTATGATGTCTTAACATCTCAATAACTGTAAATAAATAAACATGATTGTATAATCATTTCTTCTCACATCCACATCTCATCATATCACATTTCATCATTGTGTTTTCTTTTTCACTTCTCATCACATCACATCTCATCCATACTATCACAAGTATGGGTAATTTCATCCATTTTTTGGTATCTATACCAATCTCTGGTACAACCTTTGGAGATGTCTTCCCATATGTCGACATATTTATATCTAAACCAGCCATGGTCTTGGTCTTCCCCGAGACCACACACTCCATCTCTTAAGTGGCCGATAATGCAGATGAATAATCACATACAAGCAGGCATAACATATCATCATATAATTCAAATCATTTTCTTTTCATAAAATCTTCGATTCATCATAATAATTCAATCTATGAGTATCACTTATCTTTTCAAAGATACACTTTTAATAAATTCTCATTTTTGTCATAAAAATTTACTTATTATCCTTTTAAGGATACAATTTCATCAACTTATCATATATTATTTTTTTTAATCATATCATGAATCATACCTCTATTTAATCATCCAATTAATACATATATAATGTATTTCATCAAATCAAACATATTCGTAATATATTCAATAGATTTTTTCTCATAATATTTTTTATTTCAAGTTTTATTCATACATTTAGATTTTTTCTCTTACTAATAGTAAACTGAACTCACCATGTATCACTATCGTTATTCGTGGGTCAACTCTTTGCCTTTGGCGCCCCTCTCAACAATACCACCAGATTGCTCACCACCACCTAACCATATAATATATATATCAATTTCACTATCTCATAATTCAATTTATATCCTTTACTAGGTTGAATTCATGAATATGTATGCATGTTTCATCTTAACTCAAATTCAAAGTTTCAATGAAAATCATTTTCTTTTAGTTTGAATCCAATTCAAATCCCTTTTAATAAAAGTAAAAGAACTAAACTCTCAAAATAGAAATCTTATAATCAAATTCTTGAAATTTACCTTTCCAAAGCTTTTTCTTCAAAATTCTTGAAATTCGTTCAGAATTTGTCAAATTTAACATAGGATTGTGAAATCCATAAATTTTTTAGTGTTTTTGAAAGGTTTTTCTAGAGAAAGAATGAATTGTAGAAGGAAACAAAGTTAAAACCTTTAGAAATGAAATTTTTGAACGTCTGAAGGCTATTTATATATAAAAAAAATTACTGACCGGTTGACGACTCAACCGACCGGTTGGTTACTAGTGCATTTTCAAGATTTACAAGTGAAAACACCCAATATACTACCAATCGGTCGACAGGCTGGGTTACCAACTGACTGCTTAGTCGAGTAGTCCACCCATCACCAGCCAACCGCCCGGTCGACCGACTAGGTTACCAATCAACTGGCAGGTCGATCGGTCACCTTGCCAGCCAATTGCTAAACCTCTAAACCATCGGTTAGCTAATTGGCTGCCCCCAATAGCCAATCAATAAGCCGATCGGTTGTGTTACTAGTTGACCGCCTCGGTCAACTGTTTCCCCATTTTTTGCATTTTAAAATTTTTACTCTTTCTTTCCTTGAACTCTTTTTCTTAAGTGTTTTCAAATTCTTTCTTCAAAATTGTTTTAAAATCAAAATTTCAAATCAGATGTATGCATGTTAATTACAAATAACTTCATAATTTACCACTTTAACCTTACATTAAGGGTACATTCCTTACAATGCAAAAACTTCTTCAACTTGTAAAAATGATCTTCTTTACCCTCAATAACGAACTCCTCTGGCTGACTAACGTAGATATTCTCCTTAATCTCACCACGCAGAAAAGTAGACTGACATCAAGTTGTTCAAGTTCTAAATCATATAAAGCAACCATGGCAAGTAACATGCGAATTGAGCTATGCTTTACTACTAGAGAAAACACTTGTTGAAGTCTATTCCCTCTTTCTGACTATAACACTTTGCAACTAAGCGTGCCTTGTAACCCACGAGATTCCTTTTTTTTTTTTTGAAGACTTATTTGCACCCAATAGTTTTCTTACTCTTAGGAAATTTCACCAACTCCTAAGTCTGGTTCTTATGAAGAGACTCAATCTCTTCAGTCATGGCAACAACTCACTATGCAGATTGATGCGATAAAATTGACACTAGCAAGTGCACTAATCGTTCAAGTAATAAAATGATGACTAAATATCATTCCCAACGAGGACTGAGCAAATACTACAGGAATTATGACTCGACTCTTATTGTTATTTGAGCAAACGATTAATTGTCGGAGAAAAGGTTACTAACAATTAACTAAAAGAGAAAAATAGAATGCATTAGTAAATAAAGGAAGACTTGCAAACTTTGGAATGAAGACTCTTATGAACTAAGGTGCTAAGGACTCGACTTCACCTAAACCATAATTGATGAGAGTTTCGAATGGACAAGTTTCGTTTAATACATTTTTCAAGATGGCAGAATCCCCAATAAATTGGTTATCTATATTCCAGGTCTAACCACAATCTCAAGAATCATTAACTTCAAATATCCGTATTCCAGGTCTATTCTAGATTAATTCAAATTAAGAAGCATTAAGTGTTTTTGGATTCCTTTCAGTTAAATCTCCCTATTCGGTTACGATTTAAGCGGACCACATGAACTTCCTAGAATCCCTATTTGGTTACTCTTATTTCATTCATGGCATGTTTTACCCTCGCCTTTGCATAGATAATAATCCAATATCATATTTATTAGTTCAACCATTCATGAAAGCACGACTTCTCTATTCAACACATCACCATGCCCAAAGAAGGAATCAAAATAATAAAAAGCATTAAGAACAATAAAACACACTCTTTGAAAAACACATTAAATTCCACTTGTCCAAACAACAACTCAAGATATAGGTTTAGGATCCATCTATCCTTAACACAAAATTATCTACTCCATAATAATATTCAAACAAACCATGTTCATATTATAAAACATCAACATAGATAGATAAGAATAATACAAAACCGGAGAAGAATGATTTAAAAGCTTGATTCGTAGCCTCCTGGAGTGTCTCCAACTCTCCTCTTTCGTCTTCTCTCCTCCAAATTTTGTTTTCTTCCTTCTCTCTACCACCTCCCTCATGTTCAGCTAGGGTTTTCTTTTTATAACTTTTCAGAATCCACGGGCTGGCGCTGCAGCTTCAACTTCCCGGCGCTGCAGCTTTAAGAAGTCTTTCTAACCCTAATCTAGCACTGCAGCTCCAACTTTCTGGCGCTGTAGCGCCAACTTTCTGTCCAAATTGGTCTCTTTTAGCCAGCTACCAGCGCTGCAGCGCAAACATCCCGGTGCTGCAACCTTGAGTTTCTGTCTTCTTTGTGCATTTTGGCCTTCCAGTGCTCTCCAGCGCTCTAGCAAGTGTCTGCACAATAAATTTCCATGACTTAGCATTGATAAATAAACTAAAACAACTTATTAGTAGAATAAGAAAAACTAAACTCAATTTGCTAAAAATACATGCAACATAATTCTAATGCTTAAGATCAACACCAAAAACGTGCCTAAAAGCAGTATAATAACAAGATTTATTCAGAGTTATCACACCCCCAAACTTACGTTTTTGCTAGTCCTCGAGCAAACTAGAATAAAATTCTATGCACACACATCCTAAGAGTGCAAGATGGTTTGATTAGATTTGATATAACATGCCTCAAAGATTGCATATAAATCATAACACAAGAAAACTTTCCAAATGCTGCAAATGTCTAGAATTTCAAATTTATTGGCAGCTTTATCTTACATCAAATTCTTTAAACGTGTGTGTGTGTAACACCTTTATAAACTTAATCATCTCGCCACTCTGATCGGTTTATGCAAGCAAGTAGGATAATTCCAATCTTTTAAAGTCCATAAGCTTGCTTTTCACACCACTCTCCACTAATATAGGCCATGACAATACCCGAGATCACCAGGACTTTATTCTGCTTATAACTTTGGCTAAGGTTAAGGTATGGTAAAAGATTGATTTGAGGCTCTCATCATCTTAAGCAAATCAACCAATAAAAATTTTATTTCGAACTTTCCCTCAGTTATCATGGAACACTTCCAATACTTTTGCTATTGTCACATCTTCTTCTTCTTTTTTTCTCTTCTTTTTTTTCTTTTTTTTTTCTTATGCTTGTACTATAGTAGCACTAGTCTTTGTTTCCGTGTGCATTACTGAAACTATAGCATAGCATGTACACGACGATCAAACACAACTTTGTCGGCTGCCTGTAATATGCAGAATACAACTTGATCAAATAGTTCGTGTGGTAAACCTTTTTAACTTCGATCTTTCCCTTGGTCACTCTCGATGGGAAATATGTAATACTTATCATAGCCAAGTGAACACCGCTTCCTCTTGCTCAATCCTCTGTCACCACTTAAGAGAATAGTCCGTTTATGAATCAATGTGTTTACAGGTGAAAGGTGGATATATATATATATATATATATATATATATATATATTTGAAAGGGAAATAGGTTATATGATTAGGTGACAAAACAACATGTATCCAAGCTCAAAAAGGGAAAACTAAGGATAATCACATATCAAGGGTTGGCTAGAAAGGCTCAAACTTTCCAAACATGGCCTGGATCCTTTCTTTGGTATAGTACTACCTAGGATTTCGCCTCGAGTGGTCTTCAAACAAGTTCTAGAGTCCAAGAGATTACAAGACTACACTGCTCACATAAATGGTCTCCGAAACAGAACGACAACAAAGTGCTTAGGTGTACTATAGTAGTACTAGTCTTTGTTTCCGTGTGCATTACTGAAACTATAGCATAGCATGTACACGACGATCAAACACAACTTTGCTGGCTGCCTATGATAGGCAAAATACAACTTGATCAAATAGTTCGTGTGGTAAACCTTTTTAACTTCGATCTTTCCCTTGGTCACTCTCGATGGGAAATATGTAATACTTATCATAGCCAAGTGAAGACCGCTTCCTCTTGCTCAATCCTCTGTCACCACTTAAGAGAATAGTCCCTTTATTAATCAATGTGCTTACAGGTGAAAGGTGGAGATATATATATATATATTTTGAAAGGGAAATAGGTTATATGATTGGGTGACAAAACAACATGTATCCAAGCTCAAAAGGGGAAAACTAAGGATAATTGCATATCAAGGGTTGGCTAGAAAGGCTCAAACTTTCCAAACATGGCCTGGATCATTTCTTTGGTATAGTACTACCTAGGATTTCGCCTCGAGTGGTCTTCAAACAAGTTCTAGAGTCCAAGAGATTACAAGACTACACTGCTCACATAAACACTCTCCGAAACAGCACGACAACAAAGTGCTTAGGTGTACATGCTCATTGAGTTCAAAGAGTTCGATGTAAAATAAATCCAACAACAAATTCAAGCACACAGACAAACGCAAAATTTTTCAAATTTTCAGTGGCTATAATCAAGTCAATCTATTTCTCATCATCAGAAAAATCAAAATCAAACACAAACAACAGAAAGCACTCAGATAAAACAAATAGGAAAATAACTAGAAACATGAGCAGTGCACAACATTCAGATAAAGTTTTCACCCCCAAGCTTAAATGATACATTGTCCACAATGTATAGAATTTGAATTATAAAGCAAGAGAAAGGAACTCCCCTGATTAGTCGGAGGCTGAATCAATTGTCTTTGTCGATGTCCTCATCCTCATGATCACAGCTATGATCGGGATATGGTGGTAGTGGAGAGGGAGAGCAGCTGGAAATTAAATTTTAGAGTGCCCTAAATGTGGAAGGGCTGTGCATTTAAATGTCAGCTTGCGACCTGGCGCTGCAGCTTCCACTTTCCAGCGCTGCAGCGCTGGATTTCTGGGCAGATTTAACGTGCGTGAGTGCAGAAACAACTTGTGTGCACAGGTCCTGGCGCTGCAGCGCCAACATTGTGAGGCTGCAGTGCTGAATCTCTGACCTGGACAACATATAAATGAAAGACCTGGTGCTGCAGCGCCAGAAATGTGAGGCTGCAGCGCTGGATTGCTGTCCTGACTTCAAGTAGGGCTGAAAATAAACCAAAAAAATGCACATTGTAAGGCCATAAAAATTGAAATATAAATAAATTAAGCAAAAAAAACAAATTTGAAACACATCAAATAATTTTTAAAGGCAAGAAAAAATTAAAAAGTAAGAACCAAAATGGTAGTTCTAATTTATAGTCTTTAGCTTGACTTTCTATTTTATGGCTCTTGGAGAATGGTGGTGGACGATTTAGGGTCAAAAGTCCTCGTAATGTAGTGCTTCAATCTGTGCCCGTTAACCTTGAATGTCTCCTTGTTTTTCTCATGTCGAACCTCAACGGCACCAAAAGGTGAGACACTTATCACGGTAGGTCTAATCCACCGAGATTTCAGTTTTCCCGGAAATATGTGCCTTTTTAGGACTTCCAGCAACCGTTCTTCCATTTTACCTGTCAATGAAGAAGATATTATCACAGGGAAAATATTTTTCTCTAAATAAGCATATTTTAAATGAGCAAGTAAAGTTTTCAATTCAGTTATTATTATTTGTTCTTCTGGCACTTCTTTTCCCATTTCAGACTCCAAGTTCCTTGCTTCTTCTTCGATGATGAGTTTTTTAGTGGTATTAGTTCCTGATTCCATGATGCATCCCTCCAAAGTATCTTTATTTAATGTTTTCTCCTGAAACTCCTCAATGAGGTTATCAACAATATCCATTTGAAAACAAGAAGAAGTAGAAAAGCCAGAAAGGTATTTCATAATTTTATACATATCAAAAACTACTTGCTCATCATTGACTCTTAAAGTCAATTTCCCTTGTTGTACATCAATTAGGGCTCTCCCTGTAGCAAGGAATGGATGTCCAAGTATAAGAGGTACCTCACGATCCTCTTCCATGTCCAGAACAATGAAGTCTACAGGGAATATAAATTTATCAACCTTTACCAGTACATCTTCTATAATTCCCCGTGGTCTCTTAATAGATCGATCAGCTAATTGCAATGACACTGTTGTTGTTTTAATTTCTTATAATCCAAGTTTCCTAAAAATTGAAAGAGGCATAAGATTGATACTTGCACCAAAGTCACATAAAACTTTATTAAAAAATGAATTTCCTAAAGTGCAAGGTATAGTAAAACTCCCTGGATCTTTTAATTTTGGAGGTAGCTTGTTTTACAGTATAGCGCTGCACTCTTCAGTTAACATTACCGTTTCGTGTTCCTCGAGCTTCCGTTTATTAGACAAAATTTCCTTTAAAAATTTAGTGTAACTAGGCATCTGTGCTAATGCCTCTGCAAATGGAATGTTAATATGCAATTTCTTGAAAATCTCTAAAAATTTTGAAAATTGCTTATCTAATTTTTCTTTCATAAATTTCTGAGGATAGGGAAGAGGTGGCATATATTTAGTTTCAGGGTTAGAATCGATCAAACCTTTACCAGTACATTTCTTTGCTGAAACACGTTTCTCCTCTTGCTCAGTCTCTTCTTTCTCACCTTCTTGATGAGTGATTTCTTTAGGTTGTGGCTCTTCTAATTGTGTGCCGCTCCTTAGTGTTATGGCCATGACATCCTCCTTAGGATTCTTTTCTGTGTTGCTCGGGAGGGAACCTTGTGCACGTCCAGAAATTATGTTCGCTAGTTGACCGATTTGAATTTTCAGATTTTTTATGGATGCTTCTTGATTTTGGAATCTTGTTTCTGCTATACTTAAAAATTTAGCCATCATATCCTCCAAGTTGGACTTCTTTTCTTGAAGGGTATATTCAGGATGAGGTCGCTTTGCATTGCTTTGATTCCACGAGAAGTTTGGATGATTCCTCCATCCCAGATTATATGTGTTACGGTATGGATTGTTCTGCCTGTGAAAATTTGAAACAAAATTAGCTTGTTCAGCAGATGAATTATACGCAAACTGATTACCTGCTTGACAGTTACTGCTATGGTGGCCACTACCACCACACAATTCACATATAACATGTGTAGTAGGATAAAGTTCATCTATCTTCTTGGTGAGAACCTCCATTTGTGCTGTTAAAGCTGTAACAGCATCTATATTGTGCAATCCTGAGGTTTTGTTTACATGTAACCTCTCAACTGGCCATTGATAAGAATTCGTGGCCATCTCTTCTAGCAATTCAAGAGCCTCTTCTGGAGTTTTTCTCATGATTGTGCCACCTGCAGCTGCATCAATCATATTTCGGGTTGCACTGGTTAAACCGTTATAAAAGTTTGTACCTGCATCCAAGTGGGCAACTCATGATGAGGACATCTTCTCAAAAGGTCTTTAAAACGTTCCCATGCCTCGTAGAGTGACTCTCGATCGACCTGCAAAAACATAGTAATTTCATTACGTAACTTTGCAGTTTTTGCAGGAGGAAAGTATTTCCCTAAAAATTTATGTGCCAACTCTGCCCATGTTGTTATGGATCCGGCAGGCAGAGAAGTCAACCAGCTTTTTGCTTTATCCCTCAATGAGAATGGGAAAAGCCTTAAGCGAATTGCATCATTTGATACTCCGTTATGCTTGAATGAGTCACAAATTTCCAGAAAATTAGTCAAGTGAACATTTGGATCCTCTTGCGATAGGCCCCCAAATTGTGCTGAATGCTGAATCATCTGAATGATGGCGGGCTTAATTTCAAAATTGTTCGCTTGTATAGGTGGTCGCTGAATGCTAGATTCAACATTATCCATCTTTGGCATGGTATAATCCCACAGTGCACGTTGCACCTCTGCATTGTTTCCTTCTGCCATTGTGTCAACTGTTACTGGTGCTGCTCTTCTCAAAGCGTGAAAAGTGCGCTCAATCTCTGGATTAAGTTCTGCAAGTATTCTCCCACTAGTACGTGTCATGCACTAGAAACGAAAACCCTGCAAAAATAGACTTAAAAAAAATTAATAAACTCTCAAATTAACTAGTAGAATCACAATAAATGTAATATTTTATTTCAGTCCTCGGCAACGGCGCCAAAAACTTGATGCGATGAAATTGACACTAGCAAGTGCACTAATCGTTCAAGTAATAAAATGATGAGTAAATATCGTTCCCAATGAGGACTGAGAAAATACTACAGAAATTATGACTCGACTCTTATTGTTATTTGAGCAGACGAATAATTGTTGGAGAAAAGGTTACTAACAATTAACTAAAAGGGAAAAACAAAACGCAATAGTAAATAAAGGAAGACTTGCAAACTTTGGAATGAAGACTCTTATGAACTAACGTGCTAAGGACTCGACTTCACCTAAACCATAATTGACGAGAGTTTCGAACAAACAAGTTTTGTTTAATACGTTTTTCAAGATGGTAGAATCCCCAATAAATTGGTTATCTATATTCCAGGTCTAACCACAATCTCAAGAATCATTAACTTCAAATAACTGTATTCCAGGTCTATTCTAGATTAATTCAAATTAAGAAGCATTAAGTGTTTTTGGATTCATTTCAGTTAAATCTTCCTATTCGGTTACGATTTAAGCGGACCACATGAACTTCCTAGAATCCCTATTCGGTTACTCCTATTTCATTCATGGCATGTTTTACCCTGGCCTTTGCATAGATAATAATCCAATATCATAATTATTAGTTCAACCATTCATGAAAGCGTGACTTCTCTATTCGACATATCACCATGCCCAAAGAAGGAATCAAAATAATAAAAAGCATTAAGAACAATAAAACACACTCTTTGAAAAACAAATTAAATTCCACTTGTCCAACAACAACTCAAGATATAGGTTTAGGATCCATCTATCCTTAATACAAAATTATCTACTCCATAATAATATTCAAACAAACCATGTTCATATTATAAAACATCAACATAGATAGATAATAATAATACAAAACCGGAGAAGAATGATTTAAAAGCTTGATGCGTAGCCTCCCAGAGTGTCTCCAACTCTTCTCTTTCATCTTCTCTCCTCCAAATTATGTTTTCTTCCTTCTCTCTACCGCCTCCCTCATGTTCAGCTAGGGTTTTTTTTTATAACTTTTTAGAATCCGCGGGTTGGAGCTGCAGCTCCAACTTCCCGGTGCTGCAGCTTCAAGAAGTCTTTCTAACCCTAATCTGGCGCTGCAGCTCCAACAACTTTCTGTCCAAATTGGTCTCTTTTAGCCAGCTACCAGCGCTGCAGTGCCAACATCCCGGCGCTGCAGCCTTGAGTTTCTATCTTCTTTGTGCATTTTGGCCTTCCAGTGCTCTCCAACGCTCTAGCAAGTGTCTGCACAATAAATTTCCATGACTTAGCATTGATAAATCAACTAAAACAACTTATTAGTAGAATAAGAAAAACTAAACTCAATTTGCTAAAAATACATGCAACATAATTCTAATGCTTAAGATCAACACCAAAAACGTGCCTAAAAGCAGTATAATAACAAGATTTATTCAGAGTTATCACAGATTCATTATATGTAGCAGCCTCTGAATAAGTTAAAGGTTCTCTAATACCAAAATCCTCTGCTAAAGTAAGTGGATATGCTACCAAATTTGCATATTTTAGAGGTGGCTTTATTTGCCTCATCGGTTTATTAAGAGCAATTCTGTAAGGTCGCTCCTCCTCATTTGAATCTGAATTCTACACATCAACTACCTCGGGCTGATCATGAGTACCTATTGGAAATCTATATGAAGCCTCCACCTTAAGCTCCACATTCTCATTGACCCCCTCTCTATTATCTGTAAGCTCAACAACATCCTTTTTAAAATTAAGCATGGTCGACTCATCAAAAGCAACATCCCTGCTGACTATGAACTTAGGAGACTTGGGATCAAGACACCATAATTTATATCCCTTCACCTCACTTTGGTATCCCATAAGCAAACTCTTTTTTTCTCTAGGTTCAAGCTTCCCATCATTCACATTATAATAAGGAGGACAACCAAATATCTTCAAATCAGAATAATCAGAGGGCTTGCTTGCCCATACCTCATTTGGAGTCTTAAATTTAATGGAGGTTGAAGGGGAACGGTTCACCAAGTGACATGCATTGCTAATAGCCTTAGCCCAAAAATCTTTACCCAAACCAACATTAGAGATCATGTAAGGTGCTCTCTCTCTAAGAGTATCCTGTTCATATGTTTTACAACTCCATTCTCCTAAGGGGTTTTCTTGACTGTCCTATGCTGAAAAATCCCTTCATTTGTGCAGAACTCATTAAATTCACCCCTATATAACTCTAAACCATTATCTGTTCTAAAATGCTTGATCTTCTTCCCTGTCTGGTTCTCAATCAAAACTTTTCATCTCTTGAAAGTTACAAAAACGCAACTCTTTAGCTTTAGAAAATAAATCCATACATTTTTTGAAAAATCAACAATGAAATTTAGAAGATATTATGCACCTCCTTTAAATGGTACCCTAGAACGACCCCAAAGATCTGAATGAATATAATCTAATCTTCTCTTTATTGTGCGGTTGGCTACATTGAATTTAACTTTACACTACTTCCCAAAGACACAATGCTCACAGAATTCAAATGTAATAGTGTTCTACCCATATAATAAACCACATTTGCTCAAAATTTCCATGTCCTTCTCACTCATGTGACCCAACCGCATATGCCACAATCTGGTAGTATCCGAATATGTAGAGGATGACACATCTGCAGAACCTGTAACTGTACTCTCATGTAGAACATAAAGGTCATTAATCTTTTTTCCCTTCATCATAACCAAATAACCCTTTATGACTCTAAGAGCTTCATCTCCACCAGAATACATATAACCAATAGAATCAAAAATGCTAGAGAAATAAGGTTTTCCTTCAAATCTGGTATATGTCGTACCTCAGTCAAAGTTCTCACAAACCCATCATGACACCTTATTCGAATTGTACCAATATCACTGTATTACATGCTACTTTATTACCCATCAAAACAGAACCACCTCTAATTGGCTCATAAGTAGTGAACCAAACCCTGTTAGGACACATATGGTATGAACAAGCCGAATCCAAAATCCACTCATCCATAGGACAACCATCAAAACTAGAAACTGTAAGGACATTTTTCTGAATCATTAGACTTGTTTTCTTCAACGACTTGAGCAGTATTAAAATTCGCTTTATTTTTTTACCCTTTTTTTCGAGCACTTGGCACTCATTCTTATAATGCTCTTTCTTGTGATAGTAGAAATATTCAGCATGGCTCTTGTCAGAGCATGATCTGGACTGTGATCATCCTCTAGGTTTTCCCTTATGTTTACCAGAATCCTTTTTAGAAGATTAGCCCTTCACAACTAGGCCATCTGCATGTTCATCACTATTTTTGCCAGTTAATTTTGTTCCTAATTCTGTGGAATTCAAAAAGGCCTTAACATCCTTTAAAGTAATGCTTTCTCCGTACAACATAGATCTAACAAAATTCTCACAAGACACAGGCAAAGAAAACAACATAATAAGGGCTTAATCTTCATTATCGAGTTTAATACCAATACTCTTCATATCTACAATAATTTTATTAAACTCATCAAGATGTTCTTGAAGAAGCATACTTTCTTTCATCTTCAGAGTATACAACTGTTGCTTCAAATCAACTGAATTGCAAGAGACTTTTTCATATACAGGCTCTGTAATTTATTCCACAGACCTCCAGTTGCCTCTTCATCAATGACTTCCTAGAAAATCTTGTTTGACAACGACAACATAATAGCACTATGTACTTTCTTTTCTATCTCTTCGATCTCTGCAGTAGTCATGTCTACTAGATACTTTTCATCCAACGCTCTGATGGTACCCTCAAGCCGCAACAGAGCGTGCATCATGATCTTCCATAAACCGAAATTGTTTTTACCATCAAATGGAGCTACTTCAAACTTCATTGAAGCCATCTCAAAACCCTAACCAAAGCTCTGACACCAGTTGTTATAACAATATCGATAAAGATAACCAAACAAAAATAGTAAAATAATAATCTAAACAATCACACAAAAATAAAAGACAAAAGATTTACGCGGTTCGGCTGGTTAGGCCCATATCCATGGGCGAGAGAAGAGAAATTCATTGTTAAAGATTAAAAGTACAAAATTCGTCTAACCAGTTTGTCTTCCAAACTCCTAGCAAACGTTTTTATATAATAAGATACAAAACGGGTTAAAAATATTCTTTTTAGGGGTAAAGCCCTTAAACCCCCAAAAGAGATTTGTTCACTTACTACGAGCTGGATCAATAGCTTCGTGAACTAAATCTCACTTTTCTTTCTTTTCAAAATCGCTCAAAAATATTTCAAGATAGAGCAGATCTTCAGGTTAAACCGGAATGCAAGACATCTCAACACTTTTCATCCCATATTTTTAGTCTAGTTTATATTTGCATAAGATTTAATGCAAACATTGTTTTGTGCAAAACACTTTTTAAAGTTAAAGTCAAGTACATTTAATGTAAATCTTATAAAAATGATGTGTGATACAAAAAAAAATTAAAAGATGGTCGTGACTCAGAGTATGCGGCCCCCGATAGGTTCCACAATATTACAAATAGAATAACACAAATCTTTCAAAACCAATCCAAATCAAACTAACAAACAAAAAATATATTATAGACCCTTCAACTTTTAGGACCCAGTCCCATCCCATTCACTCTCTATTATGTACTGATTATTATGCACTGATTTTTCTGCTCCTATTTTGGGTAGACCAATAAGGCAATAAGTATATGTGTTTTAGTCGATACTGACAGGGAGCACGTGCTCCGCACGTCTTTTTTTTTTTATACTGGATAATTCTTTTTTATTTTATAATAGTGCTATGCTTAACCAATGTAGTAAGTGTTTTTGTTTGAAGATGAGGTGCATATATTGGTGTTGTTTACTATCAGATTTTAAAAAAATTTAAATCAGTTTATTTAAATATAATTAAATAATTTTTGTTTAAAAAAATATTTAAACAAATTAATTTAAATTTATCACGAACATCGCCATTAAAAGAACAACTTGCAAACTTGTAAACAATACTGCACATGGTCTCTGCTTGATTTGAGTAATCCAACTGCAAATTTAAAGAACATTAAAAAAAATTAAGCAGTTGTATACGGAACAAAGAGCATTATATATCTATAATACAACAAAACTATATCATGAGAGTTTAATTACAGATTACATTTAAGATTAATCAACAAAATCTTACTCTGCTTCTGCCACCCATGCGACGATGCTCTTCTATACCCGTACATATAGTGTTGAAAAAATCCAATCCGACTCGAAAATATATCAAAATAATATAACTCGAACCCGAGTAATTCAAAACCCGAAAAGATCTAAATTCAAAATGGCTCGAACCCGATCCGACCTGAACGACTCAAAACCCAAAACGACCCAAAAACCTGAAAAAAAACCCAAATCCGAAACGATCCGACCCGAAATGACTTGAAAATATAATTTTTTATAAAAAAAATTTGCTTTCTAAAACTGGGGTAATAGTTGATTTATTAGTTTTTAAATAAAATAAATTGTATCATAATTAATTAATTAATTATTGATTTACATGTGTTGATATGCATTGTTCCACATTCTATTAATATGAGTAATCTCATTAATTTCAAATCAAAAATCAAGAAGAATAGTAAATTTACATTGTTCTTCAAGTCACAATAAAATTTTATTTTTAATTGTCTTGAAAAAATATAATGTAATGAAGTGATTATATGAAATTTAATCTCCAAAATTTGGTATAAGACGTTACTAGTAAGAATAACTTTGTGGATTAATTGTCTAAGATCATTTAAGACTGAATTTTAGGACTAAGAGCCATAGCATTGCATATTGCATTAAAAAATCAAATATATTATTTAAAAAATTAAACATTAATTTATTATTAATTAATTTTTACAGATATGACAATGTAACTTGTTTAGTCCTTTTATATGCAAATAAAATATATATATATATATATATATATATATATATATATTACTTAGTATAGATATCTATTTTGTTAACCCGACCTGACCCAACATATCATGACCCGAGACCCGATACGGCCCGAGCTAAAAATGATTCGACCCAACCCGACCCGAAGTGACCCACAACCCGAACAACCTGAGACTCAATATAACCTGCCCAACCATTTGCCACCTTTACCTGCATATGTCAAGCAAAATGCTAATGAATTACATACTTAAGTGAAAATAGGAACATATTGTCATCTCTAGCATTGACGAATCCATTTGATTAATCTTCCTCGATTCATCCCTTACCATTCTTTTAGTATGGACAATGGAACTATAACCCTGATAACTCAACTACAGTACATAAGTCCAACTGAAGAACAAAAGTTGAACAATCTTTGATTCAAAATCTATGTTGCTTGGATTTGGGTATGAGTATTAGACAGTTGAATTTGTCTATTTTTAATATTTTTCGTAAATTTTTCTTTAATTTGTGAGTGTTTGGGTGTCATACACTCATTCAAGTGTCGAGGATCCGACACGGGTATGACAGGGAAAAGTGAAGAGTTAATATAACAATGGTCAAAACCATGAACACTTGGTATGCATAATGTAAAAAAAAGCCAGAATCTTGACACCACAATTATTTGAGCTAACCAAGAACAAAATATTTTAAAGGAAAAAAAATCAGAAAAATCAAAATTCAAAACATCCACCAGCATTTTACTTTTATACCCGTAAAGAAAACAAAATCAGGGGAAAAATAGTGAGGTAGAGTCTCACCGTAAAGAGGAGTTGGTAACATCTCTTTTCAATGGTCATAGATGGAAATCAATGAAGATTGAGGGAATGAGACTTTAATCTTCTTGGCAAGAGATTGAGAGATGCAGAAAATGAAGACGGAAGGATTGGAGGAACACGACTCAAATTGTTCTATGATTCTTCATATCTTTTTCATTGAGAAAGAAACTGAATGCATATAGAGTACTTAGGTGAGACAATTTTGGAAGAAATTTCTCATAAACGGAAAGAAAATCACATAATTACAAGAATAGGGAAACTACAAGCTAATTACAATCAACCTAATTACCCAAAAATAACAGAATAATAAATACAAATTATGAAAATCTATAAAGGAGAAGGCTTGAATTTCAACACTCCCCCTCAAGCCACACTGTAGATGTTGATCATGCCCAGCTTTCTTGACAAATCATCGAAGTTTAATCTGGTAAGAGCCTTCGTGAGTATATCAGTAGTTTGACAATTCGTCGGGATATAACTAACAATGAAAGTTCCTTCATCAATTTTCTCTTTAATGAAATGATGATTAATCTCAACATATTTTGTCCTGTTGTGATGAACTTGATTATTAGAAATACTGATTGCCACTTGATTATCGCAAAATAATTCCATAAGTTGATCTAAAGCCACCTTTATTTCTGACAGTAGTCTCTGTAACCAAATGCCTTCACAAATACCTTGTGCCATCGTTCAAAATTCAGTTTTTGCGCTACTGCGAGCTACAATAGATTGTTTCTTGCTCCTCTAAGTTACCAAATTACCCTACACATAGGAGCAATAACCTGATGTTGATCTGCAATCCGTTACTGAACCTGCCCAGTCTGCATCTAAAAAAACTTCAACATTTCTTTTAGAGGTTCTTGAGAAAAATAGATCCTTACCTGGTGTCATCTTGAGATATCTCAGAACTCTGTAAGCTGCAATCATATATCGCTCTATTGGGCAATTCATGAACTGGTTAATAGCACTGATGAAAAAACCAATGTCAGGCCTTATGTGAGATAGATAAATGAGTTTTCCCATAAGACATTGGTATCGTCCTTTGTAAACAGGAGCACTCCTATCATTTGCTTCTAGCTTAACTGTTGAGTCCATGGGAGTCTCGGCAGGCTTGCAACCAAGCATTCCTGTTTCACTTAACAAGTCCAGGACTTACTTACGTTGGGAGACAGAGATACCTTTTCTTGACCGACCAATTTTCATCCTAATGAAGTACTTCAGATTTCCTAGGTCCTTGATCTCAAATTCTTTGGCCAATAACTGTTTAAGCAACCCAATTTCCTCCTCATGATCTCCTATCAAAATAATATCGTCCATGTATACAATAATAATAGCCTTCTTCTCATCTGGGAAGTGCTTCACAAAAGTGTGTGATCTGATTGACACTCAGAATATCCACACCTTTTTACGGCCTTTGTGAATCGCTCGAACCAAGCACGGGGAGATTGCTTGAGGCCATACAAGGATTTTTGAAATCTACAAACTTTGTTGATATTTGACACTATCTCAAGACCGGTAGAGATGTCCATGTAAACTTCCTATTCTAAGTCACCATTAAGGAATGCATTTTTTACATCGGGCTAATGGAGGGACCAATCAAGGTTGGTAGCAAGCGATAAGAGAAAGCGAACAGTATTAAGCTTGGCAACAGGTGCGAATATAATCAATACCATAGGATTGGGTGAATCCTTTAGCAACCAGACAAGCCTTGTACCTGTCCACACTACCATCCGCCTTATATTTAATTGAAAAAATCCATTTACACCCCACAGATTTCTTAGCCTTAGGCAGTTCAGTAATCTCCTATGTACTATTCTTTTTCAGTGCCTGAATTTCCTCATTGACAACAGTTTTCTACTTAGGGCATTTGAAAGCTTCCTGAATATTCTGAAGAACCTGTATCTCTGTAATACTAGTAATGAAGGCACGAAAAGAATGTGATAGTTTATTATAGGACTCAAAATTTCCAATAGGATGTTAGGTACATGACCAAACTATTTTCCTCCAAGCAATAAGCATATTAAGAATCTCGTTTTCTAATTTAGAATCAACAATACCATCAGAGTCAGAAATGTTGTTACCTGGAATTTCGCTTGGATTCGGACTTGGTTTGGTCTCATTGTTTTATTGAGTATGTGCTTCTTCCTTTGTCACTTATTGGACATACTTTTTATCTCTCAAGTCTATGAACTCAGTGTATTCAGCAGGTAGTGGTTGACTGGTGACTCTAGAAGATTGTGATTTTCTAACCCTAGGAGAATGGGATGTTCTGTGGTGATGGATGACTCAATGAATGACTCAAAGTCCCAAGACTAATATTCTTGAGTTGAATTCTCCCCCTGAATATCAGTCTTGGGGTAGTATGGTTAACTCTTAAAAAAAGTAACATCCATCGAATTGTAGAATTTTTTTGTGATTGGAGAATAACATTTGTATCCTTTTTAACTCAAAGAATACCCAAGAAAGATGCACTTGAGTGACCGAGGATCGAGTTTACTCCTTTGCTGTTTATGGATGTGAACAAAGACAGAACACCAAAATACTTTGGGTGGGACAGACGAAATGAGACGAGTTGTTGGAAATGATTTTAGAAGAGTTTGACATGGCGTTTGAAATTTTAGGACCCTAGAAGGCATTCTATTGATTAGATAAGCCGCCGTAAGGACAGCTTCTCTCTAGAAAATTTTTGGAAGATTCGTAGAGAACATAAGGGACCTAGCAACCTCTAGAAGATGTTTATTTTTCCTTTCAGCGATTCCATTTTGTTGTGGGGTGTCTACACATAAACTCAAATGAACTATCGCTTCTTTTACTAGAATTTCTCCTAGAATGGAGTTGAAGTAATCCTTAGCATTATCTGACTTTAGAACTTCTATTTTTGTCTAAAATTAGGTCTAAATTATATTTTTGAAATTTTTGAATATTTAACCCATTTCTAATTTTTCTTTCATAAGGAATATCCACGTCAGTCTAGTGTGATCATCTATGAATGAGACAAACCACCTAGTACTAGTTACATTTTTTATTTGTGAAGGACCCTAAATGTCGCTGTGAATCATGGAAAATGGTTTAGACACTTTGTAAGTTTGGAGTGGGAATGAACTCTGCATATGTTTTGAGTATTGACAAATTTCACAATTGAGAGAATTCGAATTTTTATTAAACAAACTTGGAAATAAACGCTTGAGATACAAAAAATTAGGATGTCCTAAGCAATAGTGCCACAATATAATTGCACTATCGTTATTTGAGCAAGAAGCAGAAAAAGAATTACCACTAACTGCTGGTTGAGGTTATTCTTGTGGATAGTGGCACTCTTTGAAGATATAGAGTCTGGAGCTCTCCTCAGCATTGCCAATCATCCTCCCCGAATCTAAATCTTGAAATTCACAATGAGTAGAGTAAAAATTAGTGACACACCTCCTTTCCTTAGTGAGTTTACTAATTGATAACAAATTACAGTCTAGGTTTGGAACTAAGATAACAGAGTTGAGTATCAGATTTTTTTACAATACTATTAAACCTGTACTGGCAACTTTTGAAAGTGAACCATCTATTATTCGGGCCGTTAAATTATCTGGACATGAGCTATATGTATAAAAAATAGTAGCATCTCCCGTCATATGATCATAGGCTCCTGAGTTCACGATCGAAGATTTTTTACATGTTTTACCCACATTAAGAGGGCATAAGGGATTACCTTTGTAGGCCAAGGATCTTGACACAATGACATGACTGGAAGATGAGCCTGTTTGAGACTACATAGATAGGAAAAGTTTTTGAAGCATCTCCATTTGTTCCTTGTTAAAGGGACTTGCTTTAGGTTGATTTGACAATTCCTCGGTAGCAACATGATTTCCACGTCCTTCCTTCTCAGGTTATTAAGGCTTCCAATCCACTGGATTTCCATGAATCTTCCAACATATTTCTTTCAAGTGTCCAGGCTTTCTGCAATGATCGCACCACAGCCTACCTCCCTTTTTCTGACAGTTATCAGAAGGAGCAAATTGGGTTTGAGGGCCGAGCTTTCTGCCATGTTGAGTTGTTGAGGAGAACCCATTATGAGTTCTTCTAGCTTTCTTCTCGGTGGACTTCAAAGAATGCCTCTCTGAGGCTAGGTAGAGGTTTAACCCCCATAAGTCATCCTCTGATTTCATCTAAATTTTTGTTTAAGCCTAAAAAAAATTATAAACCTGTTTCCTTTCGACAATCTTTTTTTTTTTATAATAAACCATCAGTAGCATAGGACCAGTTATGAAATTCAAAAGTATCAAGCTGGCGCCATAGACGAGTAAGAGTTTTGAAATATTCAGCTATTGTTTGTTCACCTTGATGTAGGTCGTGAATTATACCTTCAATCTTTATAATTTCTGATGTATTTTCCTTGTTAGAGAACGTTTCTTTCGCCATATCCCATATTTCCTTAATTATATCGAATGATAGAAAATTTTTACCAATGTCAGGAGTCATCAAGTTGACAAGCCATGACATGACCATATTGTTCTCTGCCATCCATTTTTTGTAGGTTGGTGCAGTGATGTCTGGTGTGGTTATAGCCCCTGTGATGTAGTCTTCTTTCTCCTTCCCTTGAATGAACATCTGTATAGGCTGGGACCATTTCAAATAATTTTGCCCATTCAATTTATAATCGGAAAGTGAGAAGATTCTATCTGATGAGAGGTAGAATAAGGGATGATTATGTCAAAAGAGGATGATGAGTTGGAATTCAATCCGAAAGAGGATCCATATTTAGTCATGATTCTAAAAGAGAAAAGATGAAGATGTATAAGAAATAAGAGACTTGAGTAGGAAAGACTCGATGACAACGATGAGAAATGATTAAACCTGCTCTGATACCATATAGAAAATGAAGACAGAAGATTGGAGGAACACAGATTAAAATCGTTCTATGATTCTTCATATCTTTTTCATTAAGAAAGAAACTGAAAATATATAGAGTACATAGGCGAGACAATTTTGGAAGGAATTTCTCATAAACGGAAAGGAAATCACATAATTACAATAATAGGGAAACTACCAACTAATTACAATGAACTTAATTACCCAATAAATGACGGAATAATAAATACAAATTATTCTTTAATAAATACTGATTATGAAAATCTATAAAGGAGAAGGCTTGAATTTCAACAAGAGAAAGTTGCAGGAGTGAGAAAATGAGGATAAGAGATATGGCGAGGGGAGACATCAAGTGATGATTTTCTAACTTCTATTACATAGACACAAATTCTTTAGTTTTTTCTTATTAAGTTAATTCAGAAAGCATTTTCATCATCTAATATATTGAATCATATAATTCAAGATATTATAAAAAATTAAATATGTATTAATAACCACATTTGAGTAGCTAATTTTAGTTAAACATCAATTTTTTTTAGTTTGTTGAGGAATAAATGAATACGTTGAAGCCATGTGTACACGAATTTAATGAAAAAAATAAACAAATATGAAACCAAACGAATGAACACGCAAAATTTACGTGGTTCGGCACAATTCTGCTAACGTCCACGGGGGAGAATAACTCATTCTTTACCATGAGAGAAATATAAGAAAATTACTGATTGTGAAGTCTTGAATGTTTAGTCTTTTTATTTTTTATTTTTATGTGGAGACTAAGTATCTTGGTGGACAAAGCAAGATACTTGAGTGGGCAAAGCTAGATACTTGAATGTGAAATCTTTTTTTACTTGGAGACTAAGAATCTTGGTGAGCAAAGCAAGATATTTGAATAAGAAGTCTTTTTTGACTTGGAGAACAAGTATCTTGAAGAGCAAGTTTTGGATGGCTATATATATATATATATATATATATATATATATATATATATATATATATATATATATATATATATAGACACACACACACATAGAGAACATGAGGGCAACACACAAGACACAATGGTGAGAGAGTGTTCTTTGGGTTGAGAGAGGGTTAATAAGGGTTGATTAGGTTTTTGGGATAAAAACTCTATGTAATTTTCTTATATTTCTCTAATGGTAAAGAACGGATTTATATATATATATATATATATTGAGAACATGAGGGCAACAAACAGGACACAATGGTGAGAGAGTGTTCTTTAGGTTGAGAGAAGGTTAATAAGGGTTGATTAGGTTTTTGGGATAAAAAATCAATGTAATTTTCTTATATTTCTCTAATGGTAAAGAACGAGTTTATTCTCTCAATAGAACGGAATTGTGCCGAACCACGTAAATCTTGTGTATTCACTTGTTTTATTTCATCTTTATTTATTTTATTTTCATTAAATTCGTGTGTATGCATAGTTTAATTAAATCTCAGCATCAAGTCGTTTCCGCATATTCATTTTTTCTCCAATTGACTCTTTATGCCATTTTTCCAAGCCATTGAAATGTACTCTCCATATATGTAACTCGTAGACAACAATCCAACTAAATTCACCCGTTAAAGATCTCATTCGTTTAGTAAATGATAATCGATTAGCAGACAATATGCAATTGTACCATATTAAAAATGTAAGCTAACATGATTAATGATCAACCTCAATCATATGTAAAGAGATTGGTTCAAAAGAAAATCACCTATTGCTTAAACAATTAATGAGAGCATGAGGCATATCACTTAGAACAACCAACTTCATTGAAGAGATATGTACATGAACCAAATGACACACAAAAATCCTTTAAATTAAATGATGGCCGGGATGAGAAAAAAAAAATGAAAAAGACAGAGAAAGAGGTAAAAAAAATCTGAAGTGACATGAAGAACTAAAGCTTTGTATTTTATTTTTTTAAAAAAATAACACTGAATATTGAAGTGTCTTACTCTATCATTTAGGGAAAATGGCTTCAAACACAAACCTACCGCACATATAAACTTATGTGAATTAACAGTACCGACGTCTCACATTTTGAGCAAATGAGCATTAATCAAACAAAAAAAAGAACCAACAAAAACACTTAAATTATTCAATGAATCAATACAGATGGTCAATTTCAAATTCTAAAAAAATGCGAAAGGAAAAAACTCGATCGAGAGAGAGAGAGAGAGAAAAAAAAACTTGTCTACATACTTGTATCAATTCCTTTTCTTCTCAAATTGTTGTACCTATACTCAAATTATTGTACCTATACCTCTACAACAATCTGAGAAATCAAAAGGAAAAACCTACATGGAAGGTAACCCAAATTTTAGCAAAAGAGAGAAGAAAAAGAAGGGAAAAGAGAATTTTTTCTTCTTCTAGTTTCGAAGACAAGAATCAGCGATTGCCACAACCACCATAATCTTTGTCCGTAAGAGAGAAGAAATGGAAAGCGGGAGAGAGACCATCAAAGGGCTCTCACCTGGTCGCTGACCGCTGTAAGAATCGATGGATGCTGGTGCTGCAAGCGCACATTGCACAAGGAGAGGGAAAGAAGTAGTGGACGAAGAGACGGGAGGAAAGGAGAAGGAAGTGACAATTAATCGATTTTATTTCTATATATGACATCATATATAAGTGATGTTTGGACAGATATAAACAAATTTAAATCGGTTTGTTTAAAATAAAAATTACTTTTATCAGATTTAAGTAAGCTGATTTAAACTTCTTTAAATATAACCCCAAATATATAATAGTAGACATGCTTATCCCCTAAAATTCCACCCCACTTGCTTTGTCTGTCTTTATCAATTCCTATTTGTGGGTGGTAGGCTTTGAGTTTGTACAATCATTTCTTAGAATGATAAAATTATTTGTACTACAAATTTTCATTTATCATGCGAACATACATAATTAAGTTTTATTATTCACTTGTTATAATAATTTCATTAAAATTAAAATTAATAAAACATATAATTTATCAATAAAGTTTCTCCATAATCACTAACCAGATACATTATGATTGTATAAATGATCAAAATTTGTGATGATTATAGCACTGCTCTTTTTTATGAATAAAAAAAAATATCACCCCATCAGTCCATCATAAAAAGACTAAAAAAGAAACAAAAAAGACTTAATTAAGCCCTTTTTTTTTCTTCTATCCTTCTCGATGAAAGAAGATTTTATTGAGAATCTAAAGCCTAAAGATTTAAGAAGGCAACAAAAACTAGGAGAGAGTTTCAACAATAACAAGGAGAAGCTGTTCCATTAAGGTTGGCGGCCGGCGGCAGGTAAGTAAAGGTGTGCTAGCAAAGATGGATTGGAATTGGCTACAAGTAAATATAAAGATACAATACTTGCTGTGTTTAAAATAAGGGTCCAAATTTTAACTACTGATTGAGACAAAACCAAATATCTATCTCCATCCGTAGGAATGAACATTCATGAATTGGTAACAAAGATGTGATTGGCCTCCCTTACCAATCAAAGCCAATAACATAGTTTCTGTGAAGATTATTCCCTTTTAGTTTGCAGTCAAACAGAATTCAATTTGATATATATATATATATATATATATATATATATATATATATATAATTTGCTAATTTACGTCACCGTGAAAATATATTAGCATTGTACTCAATCTTTGTAAACTAGAATACGTTTGAATACAAATAAAAAACATTAGGGTTACTTTAGTAATTTTATTAAAAATTTCAAAAAAAAAAGAAAATAGAAAAAGGTCAAAATTGGTGTGCGCAGAAATGAGGCTTGCGCACAGAAGACTGACTTCGCCTGTGTTTGAAGTGAACTTGATTCAAGTAGAGTTAGGCTGCCGGATTTCACCATCTGGACGGTCCAGTGATGGTATTTATTTTTTGATATACCCTCAAAAAAAGTAGATTTGAAAAATGCCCCCTCAATTGGCCTCGGAGCTATCGGCGATGCATGAGGGCGGAGGATCGATTGTGGTTTTTGGGTCCCATTTGGTAAATCTTGGTGAAAACTTTCAACGGTATTGAATACATTTTTTCGATCACTGATTGATTCGATATCATCAAAAAATTCAAAAGTAAAAAAAAAATTAAATATGTTTATTTATTAAATTATATTATTACTCTTGTATTTTTATTATATAATTTTGAATTATTGAAAATGCTTTGATCCACAAAAATTGAGATATATTACTAACTTATTCCTATAATAAGTAAATTAATAAATTTATTAATAGATTGCGATAGCGATCAAGAAGCATAAGCAATGTCTAATTCCTTCTCAATTATATTCGACCTTT